>JANDEH010000024.1:2400000-3000000 GCA_024610705.1 Tetragnatha versicolor
AAAAAATATTTATGGTGTATGAGTATTTATTGAACAATGAACACATTAAATTCTTGAAGTTAAAAAGGGTTACTTGGAGTAAGTGGGACACCCCCCTAAAACTATAATATGTACAAGAAATTTCACACTTACTCGCATTGATTATGTTACAGCTTGTCACACCGATGAGTTTTGCAAATATTTGAGATTTGTTTCATTTATTTTTTGTTACACAGTACAAACCAGTTTTGTTTGTAAAACAGTTTGATAAGGATCTTAATAGGTTCCGAGACGTTTTTGGCTGGCTGTGTTTCGGACCTGAATCACATCGAAGTTTGACCCTTTTGAAATTTAACTTTTTTTTATCCACCTTGTCCGAATTTTAGGAAGGGGCTTTGCCCCCCCCCCGTTTTAAAATCCTGTTATTTTATGGTCAAATTTTCAAAAATTTTCTGGGGGGAACCCCCAGACCCCCTTGGTACTTGTAACTCTATTATTACAACTTTATTTGATATTAAGTTCGTCAAAACGCAAATAAAATCTATATTCGGATGAGGCGTACCAAAACGAGTTTAAAAGTGGGTTTTTTTTACTTAAATTTCGAAAAAGTTTCTGGGGGAGGACCCCCAGACATCCCTTTTAGTAGTTGGAGCATGATAATTAACTACCTTTTCCATATTAAGATTATCAGGAAGATTCAAAGAGATTATGAAAATTCTTAGCCCCCCAAAACCAAATCCTGGATCCGCCCCTGGCCCATGCTCACAACGCCCCCCATATTGCCCTGGCTAAAACCGAAATAAAAATCTAGTTGTTACGTGGGCCCAAAAGCGAAGAATCCTTCCCGACTAAATCACTACAACTGTACCTGAGACAATAGAAGAAGAAGAAGAAGAAGAGAGAACAAAAACACTGCTCAGACAAGGCGGCCGCACTCTCAGAAGAGGGGGGGGCGTTTGGCCAAACGATTCCCCGCGGACCGCGGCTAATTGGAGCCCCTCTGACAAACGATCCGGGGGGGAGATCCGGGTGACACTCGCTGTGACCGCGCTTATTTACTGCTGCAGTGGTTGAGAGCGTGAGAAGCGCTTGCTGAGGAATGGATCGGGCGCTCGTGACCAGCAAATCTCTTTCGCGATGTGTGGGAGGTTCCGGGACTTTAAAGCTGTCTTTTAGGAAACATTCTTTAAGTTGGTGCGTTTATGTACAGTTTAAAGCAAGTCAACCTTTTTTAGCCCCCTCAGAGGCGTATGGGCTCGTCTAGAGTGTTACTATGGGGTGTTTTATGGCCCCGCTTACATGGTGGGGTCAATTAGCGAACAAAAGAATTACCCTCCTCTGAAGAGGATGCTAGGGGAAACCCCCTAACCACCCAAAGGATGCATCTAAGGTTTTATTACCCCGACGATTGTCAACAGCGAAAAATTTATGATACCTCATCAGAGGAGGGGAAACTCTTTTGTTCGCTAATTGACCTCAGCTAACCACACAAAAGGAAGGGGGATATTATCAAGCCTCCAAATCTCCCCCGAATCGATAATCTCATCCTTCCTTTTGTGTGGTTAGCTGAGGTCAATTAGCGAACAAAAGAGTTTCCCCTCCTCTGATGAGGTATCATAAATTTTTCGCTGTTGACGGTAGTCGGGGTAATAAAACTTTAGATGCACCTTATGGGCTCGCCTAGAGTTTTACGATGGGCTGCTTTATGGCCCCGCCCATCACACAAAAGGACAACCGCAAACCAGGGGGTTTCTCGGAATCTCCCTTTGAGTAGTTAGATTGCGCCTACGATACGCCTGGTCTTGCGCTCAGGGTGACCGTGACCTTCCTGACCTCCGTTTGAGGAGGGGGTTTCTTTCGTTCATAATTGACCACAAGTGGCCTGAGGTTTATTTTCTCTTCACTAGAGGACCATAAGGGAAGGGTCACCGAGAGTGCAAGATCGGGCGTATCACCAGGCGTATCTTATCGGGCAGTGTATATCTACCCCACTCTTTTGTTCGCTAATTGACCTCACCTAACCACACAAAGAGATGAGGAGATGTTGGAGATACGCCTCAGCCATTACGCCTGATCCTTCGCCCAGGATGACCCTGGCATAACAGTACATGCGCTCGATGATAAAAAAAAAAGCTTGAACAATCAGGGAATGAGGTATTCTCACGTTTTGAGATTAAATTTTATTAAAATAGTAGATAAAAAAACATGAAGAATAACGTATACATCAAGTATTTTCGTAGCCTAGTTTCGGAGATATAAATTTTTGAAATTTTGTTTTTTGTTTGGGCGCGAAAACACTTTCGAATCGCAAATCATGCGCTGTGAGGTCACATCCAATAGAAGCCCGTTTTCTGATCACGTGAAAACTGAAAACACAATGGTTTTCATGCGCTGTGATGTCACATCCAATAGAAGCCCGTTTTCTGATAACGTGAATTTTCTGACGTTTTGGCAAAACTAAAATTGAATTTTAAATTATTTAAAACACATTTTTAAACTTAAAATCAGAAATTTGGGAGTTTTAAACCATAATGTATCCAAAAAGTATAAAATCAAGCAAATTCCTCACTCATGCAAATACCTCATTACAAGGGTCAAGAAGCACTGTAAAAAATGTGGCACATTACACAATAAAGTGGTGGAAAGATATTGCCAACATATCATCGAGAGACGTTACACTGCGACACGAAGGGAACTTCCACCTAGACTCGGAGGGAGGTCCCCCACTGTAGGAACGTCTCTCAATGATATGGTGGCAATATCTTTCCACCACTTTATTGCGTAACCTCCTATATTTTTTACAGTGAAGGAAAAGGTAGAGGAAAAGGGTAAAAACTATTTTTTTAATGACTGAAATTTTTTTTGGCCTTTTCTCTTCTTATTCCCTATACTTTCTATTTCTTTTTCAGCCCAAGGAGGGGGCACTTTCCAGAGTGCCCCCAGAGAGAAAGACTATCTGCCAACCGCTGTACCGTCGTCGGTTCGATTCCGGCCTTGCCCTGGGTGTACTTTCTCTCTTCTGTGTCAGTAAAAGTTCTGTTCGTGCCTGCCTTATTTGACGAAGGTTTATAAACGGATCCTTGAGATCAAGCACACAAACCGGAAAATATATGTACCCATAATCCAATCTAATACTATCTGCCAACATTTGCTGCCAGAGAGCTTTTCCGTGTCTAGACGATCATTTTTCGCAGTGCACCTCTGTAAAAGTAAGAAGTGCCCTCATAAGTGAAAACGCTTTGTCTCTCTTAAACTAAAACGAACGCCCAAGACATTCAAATCCATGGACCACGACCTCAGCCCTCCGGCTACTCGACAGGTGAACCATACCTGCAGAGACCACACACGACCTTCGAACGGTAGGCGCGACACCCACTTCTTCGTCACTTTATAAATAAAGATTACCGCCTCTCTCAATCCAATTCGTTTCAATCGCGGGGCACTTATCTCAGCAGCGATTAGAGCTGATAGATCGGCCATTGAATAATACATCTGCTAATTGCGGCTTCCGATTAGGCGGGGACTAATTTGGCGATGAGTGATTCGCCTCAAATTGATTCGGTTTGTTTGTCCTGGATCTTCCCTACTGAAGATGCAATTTGTGGTACAGTCAAGCCCACTGACCTTATCATTGGGTCGTTCTACAATGAGAGTATACTTAAAATCGATAATTATTGTTGTAGTTGTAAGCTTGTGTATTCTATTTCTAATGGAAAATGTTTAAAGGTAGCGTTCGATCCACTGAAAACGGCTCGGACCACTGAGGCCAGAAAATCGCTGGTCCGCCGGACCAGTGGCGAAAAAATATCCCACACACTCTAGTTTAACCCCATTTTTTTCCTGCTATACACTTTAAATATCTGCATTAAAATATCGCCTTTACCATTCAAACTTCGTTTTATGTGGATCTTCACACAGATATCATTGATGAGGATCCAAACATTTCTTAACAAAATTTCAAGGAACAGCTATTAGAAGGTTTTATTAAATTTCAGGAGACTAAGGGAGGGCAGATACAGGTGTGCGACAACTTTGTGTTGGATGTGCGACAGCAACCCCAAGAAGGGGTTTAAAAATTGAAACTTGTCCTTTTTAATTTTGCGGACAGCGGACCAATCATTTTGTTTGAGGAGCCGTGCTATTTTTTTCCCAATTTCTAAGGGCTCAGACACATTCGGCGGTTTTCTGCCGCGACGGCTTTTTGCCGCTGCCGCGTGTTTCGTTCACACTGGGCCAAATAAAAGCGGCAAATATTGGCCGCAATTATATTTTGCATCGCCTGTCAGTCGACACTTGGTCTTGTTTGAGGTCGGATGCCTTTTGTTAATAGTTATAAATAGTTATAATCAGTGTTTTTCTTAAGATTTTTTTAGAGGAGTAAAAATAATCCTTGACTTTCTTAGGAGGCGTGAAATTCATTTATGAAGAGTGAAATAACCCCCGGAAATAGCATAAACCACATATATAAAGAGACTAATTTTTTATAAAAACGCTTTTTTAATGGGCAAACTGAAAAAGAAAAAATGAGGATGCTATTTTGGTTCTTAACAATTATAACATCTTCTGTTAATATACGTAGAAAATATTAAACATTATAAATAAAATAGTTTTTTTACATTAAACATTATAAATTAAATATTTATTTAACATAACAAATTTGAGTAGAACGATTTTTAGTTTTGGGTTGGGTGCCATACATTTTTTAAGCAAAACGTTTGTTAAAAATTCAAAGCGTGAAAATACGCCTGCCTTGTTTTTAAAAGCGTATTTCCTATTTTCAATGCGTGAAATACGCTCTCAAAAGCGTTAAAATAATCACTGGTTATTATAATATAGTTGTTAATAGTTATATAAATAGAAACGTTTTTGACTTATTTGGTGCATCCTGTTAATCGAGGGTTTTTTGGGATTTCACCCATTTCTCCTCAATTTAAGATATACGATGAATATTTTTGAAATAATGTTAAAAGACCATCCTTGTACAAAATAAATAGGAAAGTATCGAAAATGAATAAAAGTTCACATATTTCCACAATTTTGTATCTGGTATATAGGGTGCTTCTGATAACTTTTTGTGCACTCTACCGATTTTAATTACTTTTTTTGGTGTTATAAATGAGATTGTACTTAAATTGTTTTCTTTTTATTAAAAATGAATTTTTTGTTATAGTGTCGCTCTTTTATTCATAATGTGCTTTTTTAAATTTCTTTATGAATAATTTAATAAAAGAATATGAATATAAAAAAGTTTACAGCCGTTAAAAAAGAAACAGGACCCTCTGGGGCTAAAATAACTCCCAAAAAGTGATCGACATTTCTAATATGTGACATTTTCAACACTTTGTATAACAAAATATGAGTGTACCAGAAAAAAACTTTTGGCATAGTTGTAATCAGGAGAAAAAATTACATAATTAACACCCGATTTCATACCAGATACAAAAAATAAGGTAAAATTAGTGGATATGTTCATTGAATTTTGTTTAGCAGCCGCCGCCGCGGCATTGAATGTGTCCCCACCTATTCAGTACTGTGAGCCACTGGCAGGTGGAACGCGGCGAAAAACCGCGAGCAGCAGTGGCAGCGGGCGGCTGCTTTTCTGCCGCGGGCGAACGTTGCTGGCGGTTTTTTTGCCGCGAGTCGAGTATGAACCGGGCAATAGGATTTCCATTGCCACTACTGTAAAAGCGTTTGCGGCAGAAAAACCGCGACTCTAGTGTGTCCCCAGCCTAACGCTGCCTAAAGGTGTAGGAATCCTATGTAGTGATGATCAGGGGCGTAGCCTGAGGGGAGGATTTGGGAATACATCACCCTCCGAAAGTCCGAAATTCTCCTTTTTTAACCATTGAAAAGAATAAAATTTCCCCATTTCCCCCCCCTCCCCAAATTCTAATATCCCCCACCGAAATTTTCTGGCTACGCCACTGGTGGTGGGACTAATCACTAATCTCCATCCGGTATTTTGAAACTATAAACCCCGTTAAAGACAACGCTTAAAGAGAGAGTTTCCGACATAAATACTGCAAGTAAAATGTAAGAAATCGAGTCATTGTTGATTTTACCTAGCGAAATTCGGCATATCTCTACAGTTATAAATCTCATTCTCAAAATTTAGATGATTTTTTGTACATTGGCCTTACTGTGAGCTGAATAGTATTTTCCCAACAAAATCAGCTTAGAATATGACATTTCTTTAAAAGCACCTGTCTTTTTGTCGTCCCCACAGCATGTCCCTTTATAAGGTAAGGTATGACAAATAGAGAGTTCTTCGGCGGACACCATATGGTGGTTGGCATTACATTGTAAGGGGCGGATTTCGAAATTGAAAAATCCCTTTCTCTTTCAGATAAAATATTGGCTAATAATTTCCTTTATGACAAAAAACAAAGTCGAATCATTGTGGGAGCAATTGTACCTATTTACGTTGAGTTAATATGTCCCTGTTGATTATTATTTTTAATGAATTCCATGTGTATGTTTATGTAAAAGTATTGTTTTTTATATGTTTATAGTTGAGTATATTATGTCAAATAAATTCGATTAAATTCAAGTAAAAAAATATCTTCATAAAATTGGTATTTCTATTTCATTTTTAAAAACTGATGTATGAAAACGATTGATTTTGAAAACGTCAATTCATTGTTCATCCCTGTAATATACACAAACTCAAAACCTTTCAACGTGAGAAAATTAAAATAATTTCGTATATATTATTTCCACAGAGTGCATAAGAAAGTCCCTTTAACCTGATGAGCATGTGAATGTTTGATGAAAAGTGACGAATAAAATTTCTGATCAGAGTACGTGTTTTTTCTCTTCATCTCCATAAACCATCAATTTCAAACCCTGAGCAGTGAAAGTAGCCTGATTCTCGAAGAATATTGAGGTAGATATAATTTAGTTCAATATATCATCCAAACTGAATTTATTAAAAATTGCAGAAGTAAACATCACATCAAATTTATTATACACATACAAAAAAAATACAAAGATATAAAGAAAAATCATATCACCTGGGATCGCTGATCCATAAAGGTGAATATAGATAAATATAAAATCTACAGAAAAAAACTTACAAATAACACATAACATACAAATAAAACAAAAGATGACATAAAGGAAAAAAAAACACAAGAAATTCAAAATTACAAGGAAAAACAATTACTATTGGAATGGCAAAACGGTGTCAGGTGGTTTATATAATTTTTCAGTCTATTTAAAAGAACTGTTCAATGTCTCTTAATGAAAATAAAAAGTCTTTAAGACGTTTTTTGAAAATTTTATCGGTTGTACTGTTTTGAATATCAAGGGGTAAACTATTGTAGAATTTTGGGCCTAAGTATGAAAATGTTTTGCGCATGATTTCTTTAGAGGGATATGGGATTTTATAAATTTCATTTGGTCGCCTTATATTAATATTTAGTTTTTTGTCACAAAAACATGGATTTTTAAAAATAAATAAACATATTTTATATAAATAAAAATATCGTAGTGGCAGGATATTCATTGATTTGTAAATTAAAATGTCAGAATGGTTAAAAGTATTTGTTACAATTTTTAAAAGTTTATTGTGAAGTGAATTTAATACTGAAAAATTACTTACATAATCACCACCCCACACAGTCAAACCATAAGAAAATATTGGGTGAACCCAAGCATAGTACAACTGAAAAAAAAATAAATAAATAACAATTAAAACAACTGTTTGACTGGTGAGTGTGGTCGCCACAAGTTTATCAAACACTCGTATTGCATAATAAATAATTCAAATATACGTTAAGAGTTTCTTACAAACACTATCTAATTTCATTATTCGATCGAAATTAAAGGAGATATTTTTCGGCTAGCTTGCTCCCTCTCCCTCATGGCGAAAATCATCAATCTCAAATCGTCATCTCCGGTAGCTCAATGCTCCCTCTCCATCTAGTACCCCTACGCATCATCCACTCCATCTCCCATAGCGTCCAGAGCAAATAGAAAAAAAAAGACAAAGAAAGGGCATTCCCAAAAACAAAAGAGGACCCGGACGGTAAACCGGTATTTAAAACCCGATGACTCAACTGCCTCCCCCCGCGGTGGCGGATAAATTTGTGAGCCATTATTTCACACTAAATATCCGTCGGACGGACCCTGCTTTTTTCACGTAGGAGAGGAAGAAAGGAGGCTCCTGTGTTGTGCAGCCCGTAAATTTCACTGCGACCGTGAGTTACGGGCTCGAATTGGGAGGTATCCAGTATCCGCCTGTCGAGAGTTCCGTTTTCATTCTTGCTGTTGGGTCGAGAGCTTTTTTGGTTTGCAAAGTTTCAAATCGATTGTTAAGAATTTATTTAATTGTGATAGTTAGTATACTGAGAGTTAGTATTAATTAGGATAGTATACTGAGTTATACCGGGGCTTTCAGTCTGTTGATTAGTGTGTTAATTAAGTTTCTTAAAACAGGTTCCTAGATAGTAGCTTTTCTTTCACTGTTGAATATAATGATCAGTATAAAAACTAAAATAGTATTTTCTCTCAAATGTGCGTTTCATCTGTAATGCTTGAAGTTAAAATGAACTTTAAATTTTTATAATTTACTGGATCTCTTCTAGAATAGAGAATTTAATGTATTATATTGCTAAAATAAGTACATAAATTTACCAAATTTATGCACGTAAAATTTTTCGGTTGACTTCAGTTATTGATTTGGTTTTATTTAATTAAAACTCATTCATTGATTAAGCACCCCGGAGATATCCAAAACAAAATTGGCTCCCCCGATTCTAAACATTTTAAACTTAAGGTTTTGATTTTTGCATGCACGGAACTCCCTTTCGAGTTCCCCAAACGAGTTCAATTTATGAGTTCACCAAAAAAAAGATTTTGTTAAAAGTTAATCCATTAATTTAAATAAGAAGAAAGGAGGATTAGAAAGTTTTTATTTAATTATTATAATGAAATAAAATCTTTTTGTTGGAGCTTTGGGTCTGCCCCTCCCTCCTTAGTGCGTTTATAATAGCACCCGTTTCTTAAAATGGATACCAAAAATAAGCTTTTACTATTAAATATAATCACCAATATAAAGACTGGAATCGTATTTTAAAATTGTATGTTTTTGCGACGTGTAGGGCAGGGGAGATAAGGCTAAAATGACACTTATTCAAAGCAACCGTGAGAGACTATTTGATTAGATTTTCTGCGGTTTTCAAAGCTAATGAAATGTTTATTTAATGCTCTAACACTCTAGTTCTAACACATGCTCTAATTGAGTAATATAATCTTACTTTTTTCATTTCTCAAAAACTTACTTTTCGAAAAAAGTAGAAAATATGTCATTTTACCCGATATAAGGATAAAACGACATAGTAAGCCTTTAGAAGAAAAAAAGATTTCTTCAGCAAACACAATTTTATTTGATTCCAAACAATAACTACATTAGTAGTTGAGCACTTCGACATAATCAATAATAAATTTTTGTGAGGAAGATAATCAGAAAATTAAAAAGCAACCCTGTAATGTGCTTATCAAAAAGTAGTTTGTTTTATTAGAAAAAAAACAAGAACTCTATGTGATTTTAACTCTAGTTACATTTTTAGAAAGTTTAACTAGCCACAATAGACAATGTGCAATGTGCCACAATGTGCAATGTGCATTTGTGTGATGACTTCATATCTGTATTTGGTAATGATTTTCTTTTGTTAATAAATTTGAATTTGAAAAAAATGAATATTTTAAAGGTGGGAAATAAAAATTTCCATCCTATTATGAGTTTTTTCACCTCCTCCATAATAACTATCAATTTCCAACCTTACTACCTCGATCTGTCACTTTCAATTTTTCCATTTCCTCACAGAAACCCGAGCCTTAATAAGGCGTCAAACGCCACCACTAAACGTCCTAAACACTCAACTTCTCTCTTGACAGGACATGACAGGCAGCCATTCGTTACACCCGTCGACCCCCTCAAAAAAACGGAGCCCCCCGTGAGCTGTCACGTGCTTATCCTTCAGCAGACGATTTTTATCCGGAGCCTCCTCAGAAGTATTAATCTAACGCACTTATAAGCAGGAGATGATACTCCATATAGTGTATCTGTATCAGCTACTGTATATTCCTGACCCTCAACTTATAGAGGGGGATTCTCTGCTAATAGAAATAAGCCAATTGGATGCAGCTGATAGATTTTTCAATGTAAATAAGAGGCCAAAATTTTAACCACTACTTGTAAACAGTTCAGACATTCTTTTATAGGTCATCATTTAAAAATAGAGAGTTAAATGAAAAGTTAAATTTTTGAAGAATTTTTTTTGAACTTCTGAAATTATTACCTCACTGCAGCTATAGTCTGTTTAGAATTGGCGCCTACCTGAAACAGGATCAAAAACGCTCAATAACGCCTAATAACGCTCATCACAAAACTTAAGTGACCGATTCTTTTACAGTATTTTAACTACTACTGTTTAGGCTGCCTTTATCATTGCACAAGAAAAATTTTTCGATGATAATTACAATAGTAACTGCTTCTAATACATTTTGTCTCAGGCGCCAATTCTTAATGAACAGACTATTTCCTCTTACCTTAGGCCTCTATATATTTATTTCATTTGTGTTTTTTGTATGCTCTTTGGGGTTATATTTATGAGTACGAGTAGTATAAATCTTTAATGAAATTAAGATATAAATTGTGTTTTTATAAAAAGAGTGGATTGTATCAATATTTTGTGGTTCGTGACAGACATACTGTATCAACACTGAGGTAACAACATTAAGGTGATAGCCTAGCATTGAAATTTGCACCAATTAAAGAAAAGGTTGGACGCCTGCTATGTTGAATGTGTTTCTCAATTTTTCTCCCTTCTATTTTTCCCTTACCAAACTTTAGTCTTGTAAAGCAGTTAAATTTCTTCTCTTTCAAAAAGCACTCTAAAATGAAAATAGTTTTTTTATGGCACATTTCGATTTCCCGTGGTTTGTTATATACCCAAATTCTATAGACAACGTCCATCAAAACTGACCACCAGGACTATAGGACCACCACAAGAAAAACTTTTGACGTCGTATAATATTGTGGCGATATTGTTATAGAAACGGGTTATTCCCTTCTTTTATGCCGAATTTGTGTGAAGGACATTATAAGATTTGAACTTCTTTTCAGTGGCGAATCCAGAGGTTGGCTGTGGGGCTGCAGCCCCCCAGGAATAAGACATTCAAGTTTTGGTAATAGCAGTAAAGCCAAATAAGAAATTTCAACACGTTGAGGATATTCGGTGGTGTAACCCAAAGGGTCTCAAAATGAATCGGAACCCTACTTTTGCTTACACAATATCTGAACAACAATATATAGCAATTAAATTATTTGTGAAACTCAGCCCTCCCCCAGACAAAAATCCTGGATTCGCCATTGCTTCTTTTTAAAGTTTTGTTTTTCGTTCAGTTTCTATCATGGAGCTAGGAGTAAGAGGAGGGAACATGGTCAGAAATTACTGTAGCCTATAAAAATCCAACTTAACTGTGGTAATGATTGGCGGCCATCTTGAGTGGTGCGATGAATATTTATCAAACTTAACAACTTTTCTCACAAACTTTTACTGGTGACTAACTTCGTATGCCATGATAATTTTACATGTTTATTTCGCATTTTTCAGAAGACCTCTTACCTCTGAATAAAACATGAATAAGTAAAATGGATTGAAGGACAATAACTTGAGATAACATAAAGGGATGCAAATATTTTATTTGAAAACTTAATTTAGTAATTTTATATTTTAATCCAAAATAAATAATTTCATAGAGCATACTAATACTCACCGATAAAAGTATTTTTTTATTTTTAAAATATATGTTAGTTTCAAAATGCACTGCTCAAGCTGGCGGCAAGACTTCGCGGTTGCTTAAACTTGAATATCGAAATTCTGTTGACCATGTTCCCTCCACCTACTCCTAGCTCCATGGTTTCTATTTTGGCGGTCGGAAGTGGTTCCCAAACTATTTTGGTCGTGGAACCCCCAAATTTGTAGCCGATGATCATGGAACCCTGGATATTTTTTAATCAACACCTTTTCAAAATTTAATATCTGATATTAAATGAAACAAGGCACAAATCCCGCAGAAGTGGGACACTTTTCCAGAAAATCACCTTTACCTTTTGGCAAAAATGTCAAAATGTGTGTGATTTTTCAAAAAGTATCACGCAAGATCCCCTTGTGGTACTTGGGGGGGTCCGGGGGCCCTCCCCCAGAAAAAATTTTGAAATTCGACTGGTAAAAGTAGTTTTAACTCTTTTTGAGAACCTTTTTGGGACCAAGGGAAGGGGGGAGCGACACTGTCCATTCTTATTTTTTTAATGACTAGGGGGCTCTGCCCCCTGCTCGCTATCGCTCACCAACCCCCGGAACTGCTTCGCGATCTTAGCGAGCAGAGCTCGTTTGTTTCATCTCAACAATCCAGGCTCGTCGGCTTAGTTAATGCGCCTTTGATACCGAAGCTACTCATCTCTCTAGTGTATCAATGATTTAATTCGAATCATTCATTCCATCGAAGATATCAAAATAAAACTGTTTCTAAAATATTCATCTCTTAACTTCAATTCTTCTTTCTTCAATTATTGAATAGAAATGTTTTTAAAAAAACATCAAGCAAGTCTACCAATTATCATCAACCAACTTAGAGTAAAAACAAGCCTTTAAGAAACTTTAAATTTTTAATATGCACGCAAGGTACATAAACTAACCAGGTATGCTCATAACTCTCGCTGTGTGACGTCACCCAGGATATAAAATAACGGACCAATCAATGACGGGCATATCAGCCACCATAATACTATAGTAATACAATAAACACCATTGAACAGATCGTAGATACATCAGGATTTATTGGGTCGATATTATTGAAATTCCTTATTTAGTTTGTTTTAAAACTTATGAATACAATAACCCACTTATTTGAAAAATTCCGATAAAATATTTAAAAATATAATTAAGGATACAGACGATTTTAAGAATACTATTTCTGAATCTCAAATAAAAATAAACAAGCTGAGTGGACTGTAGTAGGATCATTATTTAAGGTAAATGCACTAAAATTTTGAATAAATCCATTATTAAATTAAATTAATTAGTTCTTAGATTTTAGCTCATAATTTTCCATATTTTTATGTACTTCATTTATTTCAAGAACTCAATATTTTTTGTCCTTAAAATCTAAACTGCTTCGATACAATGGATATTCAAGTTTGACATTGCAGAACAGCGATATTAATTTTATCACAACAAGAATGTTTTCATGAAGTTTTCATGATTGAATATTTGCTTAGTATTTTTTCTTTGTATCATCAGCTGTGTTAATTACATTTATACAAGTTAGTAATTAAAATCAATAAGCGGAGAGATTAAAGCACATCGTTGTAGAGCTCAAGTTTCATATTTTTGATCGGCTATTATTGAGTTAAAATTATTATTCTAATTCAAAAAACTTGATAACTTATAAACATGTTCGTAATTGTGTCCAGTGTAAACTGTTTTAGAAGTTTCTTTGGCCCTTAATTTAATAAAAATCACCAAAAATAAGCATTTTCCCATGCTGTGAATAGGAAATATATCCTGGGTGACGTCATTTTCAAAAGCCACGCCTTTTTCGCCGGAAGAGCATACCTGGTTAGTTTATTTACCTTGATATGCACGTAAATATCTAGTGAATCGTCGGAAATTAAAGAAATAAGACTCATAAAAATAAGCTGTTTCCCTGGTGAAAGACCAGAAAGAGAAGAAAAAATTGAAACTTTGAATCTCAATTATTCTAAAACTGATTCGAATTTTAAAAAAAAAGAAACGCCAATATTTTTATAAAAAATAACTGTATATGTGTCTAAAATATTGTGCCTCTATCATGATTAGTTTTTATTTTATAGCGAAAAAATCGAAAAATTGTCAAAAATTTCGAAACTTTAAAATTGAATTACTCAAAAACTAATTCGAAAGAAGAGCGATGAGGTGCAAAACTTCATGCCTAAGATTATGTGTATGCAAAAAATCACGTTTCTACTGTAAATAGATTTTGCTGGAGGTGAACTCGCAGCAGAAAAAAATAATTTTCGACTTTGACATTAAATAACTTCAGAACTAATTATCTAATTAATTAGGTTTTGAAACGAAAATGATTATCATGCGTTTGTCTACCAATGGTCAAAATTTCATAATATTCCTTTGAATAGTTTTTGCGTAGTTAGAGTTCAAAATGTTCAAAAATAAAATTTTCAAAATCAGCGGCGGCGGCGGTCACTGTTACTTTTTTTAATATAGAGAGAAATAAAGTTTGTCACATGGAACCCCTAAATTTTTTCGTGGAACCCACTTTGGGAACCACTGCCCTAGAGATCAGGTCAATGTTAATTTATTTACCAAATTAAAAAAAATATCAATGGTCTTTTCATTTCATCTCTTCCACTGCATCCAATGCAAATCTATGCCCCAAAAAAGCCCAGAACTTCCCACCAACCTCCTTATCTCCGGTGTCAGGAACTAGTCCGTCGCCAAACGATTTTTATCCCGAGCCCCAGCACCTGTATTAATCAGACGATAATTCTAAGTGCCCTTCCGGCAGAGGTAGGGAGTAGCCTCCTATCCATCAACCCCAGATAGAGCTTCTGTTTTGTGGAACAAATATGATTAATAAACGGTTCTGGGTTTTGACTGATTTCTGTCAGGCCTTGATAGAGGATGACGACGAAAAGACATTAGGGCCTATCTGGGGTGGCTTGGATTATCGTTTGTGGAGGATTTTTTTTCGAATTTTAGCGTATTGATCGCGGGTTGCGAAGTGGATGTTGAGGTATTTTCTCCTTCAGGGGTCAGAGAAAATCTGAGAATGTAATGATGTGAATAAAATTTTTTTTGGGGGAGAATGGATGATTATTATTTCGGAAATCTTGAGAACAATATGCGGAGAACCTCAAAAATTATCATAAATATGTTTAAAGCCCCTAATTTAAAGAAAAATATATGAAAATATAGCATATAGGGTTAAGATCTTAACAAAGTTTGATGGAGAGGCCTTAAAGTAAAAAGTTTTATGGGCTCCATTGACTTAACATTACAAATTCATTGACGTATGATGCCACTTTTACATGAAACATTACATACTATGATGCCACAAGTAGCCACAGTCATACGTCCGGGTTGTAGGTCCATGTCCGCCGTTCGGAGAGAGCACCCCCAAAAAATGCCTGTAAACCAAATTCCATTAATTCTGTCAGAGAAAATCACTTCTTAATTTGAAGACGTCTGCAATATATTGAATAGAAATTGAAAGTAAAAAATGAGGCGGTTTTCTCTGCTGAATTTAATGAACTTTGGTTTACAGGGGGTTTGGGAATACTCTCTTGGAATAGAAATACTAATAATTTAAGTGGAATAAAAAATGTTCAACAGAAGCTAGTATCATTAACTATTTTCTCTTCACAAGCATCACAGCTTAAAATGTAAACATTGAGGTATAAATAATCTTGCTGCCATTTAGGAACGAATTCAGAAACCATGTAGAAGCCCCATATGTGATCTGCGTGAATCAGTGAAGTCACTGATGAAAAGAAACTAAATTTGAGTGTTTACATCATACAAAAATTTAGCTCGAAAGTAGAAGACTCATATGAGGCCCAGGGTGCTGAGATGGTTAAGTTTGCCGTAGATTAAAAGAGTTAAACATTGCCTCTTCGCTTGTGAACATTGTCCTCTAGTGGGGACAATTTTCATTTGCGAACCGGGGTTCCTATGAAAATCTTGTTTGTCATGACATGACAGATCTGCAAGTTTGAAACCCACTTTTTGAGACACCCTGTATATGTTTTAGGCACTTTAGCGCCTCAGGATACGTTCGCCCCCTTTCCAAGGTGATTTTGAATCGTCTTTGAGTAACGTACACACCCCTTTCACTTTTCATCTATAAGTTTTCAATCACCGTGAGTGAAAAAGAATAAATAAGTAAAAAATTAAAATAAAGAAGATCGTCCCCATCATCAGTAATCACCATCATCATCACCTCAAGGTCCTCTCTCCATCATCACCTATGATGGGTAACTTCCATAACCCAGTGTCCCACATTCCTCTCCCATCATGACTCACCGATTGTGTTGAGGCCGCATCTTAATCCGTTCCCGCATATTAATGGGTCGCTAATTGCGAGGCTCTAACGGGCCCGCCCTTCCCGTTCTCACGGCAACCGCAGCGATCGGGACGGCAAAATGACGTTTAATTACCTCTGCGACATGTTCTCCCCTCGAGTGTCACCTCCTTGGGAACGGAGTCGCTTTTCGTGTGCTTTTACAAATTGCCCTTCAAGAAAGCATATATATTGCGGAGTGATCTGGCTTCTTTTGAGGGGTTGGCAAAGGAGCAGTGTTAAGTCTGGTATTGTTTTAAAACAGTGATTCTCCCACCTCTCAGAGATTCGCGGGACTAAAATTAGAAACCTTAACGGAGTACAGACCACCCTTCAATCCTTTACCCTCACAAAATTGCAAGATTTAAGTTATTTATACCCTAATTAACCATGCAATTTATGACTCCATTTTTATAGAACAATTTATTCCGTCTCACGAGAGATAGTAATTTTTCTATGTGACATAATTTGAGGATGAAAAACAGCCCATCCATTAAAATGTAATATATGGGGTTGCATGAAATATGAATTCTGCTGATCATAATTGTTATAATCCTAAAGAATGAGCTCTTACACTTATGGCTTTAATAACATAATAATCAGATGTTAAATTTACATACAATAAATTTTCTTATTTATATAGTGGTGACTAATGCAAAGTTTATTAAAGTGGTTCAAAGGGGTTTTTTCGTCCCCGACGTTTTCGTCTCGGACACTTCGACGTATATTTATTGTACTCGTATTTCAAAAATTTATATATGCTCTGAAATTTTTACCAATACATGTTTAAATACTGAATATTACTGCAAGGAAGGTGTCTCCCTTCAGAATATGTTTGTTATTTCCAGGGCTCGATTTCAGCCGGAACGGCGTTCCGGAACCTCTTTTTCGATTAAAAAATTAGTATTTTATTTCAGAGGAAATTAATATTCATGAAATTAATATTTCACTTTATAACTACAACCCGCGAAACCCTTTCATCAGGACCACGAAAACCTTTCTAAATGACCAAAAAAAAGTCCTAAAATGAATTAAAACCCTGTTTTTAGGATCAAATTTCCAAAATTTTTCTGGGGGAGGACCCCCAAATAACCCTTTTTGTATTTAGAACTCTTTATTTAGAACTTTTTTTAGGGTGAATCTTACTAACAAATATTAAAAAAGAACATTAACCCAGTAAACATGCGTAAAAATGGTTTAGAGGGAATTTCGAGTTTCTTCTTCCCTGAGCAAAAATTTAACTTGGGGCCTGATAGTGATTTAATTTTCTTAAAGGATAGGTATTTGGGCCCCTCCCGAAATAAATTTCTACATAAGGCCACTATGATCCTAGATGTGTTAAAAAACAATTTTCTTCCTAGTTTCTTTTTTTATTTGAACCAGATTTGCCAGATTTCTGGTCAAATTTGCCATGAAAATTTGCGACAACTTAAATTCTTCCGTTTTGGTTCATTGATAAACCGTCCCGTCCCGCCTTCAACAAGAGGCGCCCTGTTGGAAAAAAAAGTACAACGCTCTGTAAAAAAGGTGTTTTAACAAAAAAATTGCGTAAATAGTTCATCGTCTTGTACAATAATTAAGTTAGAAAGTTCTTCATAATCTAGTTCTAGTACAACACATTTGAATTTATTTTTTAAATTTAAATTTAAAAATAAATGCTTAAGTTCTTGTATTAAAGAGTATTCGCTTTTTTCAGTTTTGAGACCAATAGTTTTACCGTTCCGGTACCTCTTTTTTTAGAAATCGAGCCCTGGTTATTTCCCTAAAAATAGTGTTTCACCTATTTTTAGATACTCCACTTTTGTCCCTCTTCGTGATAAAGGCTGACCTAAGCCTTCATAATATCCTGATACGCCCAGGGGGAGTTTCAGGGCACAATCACCCTATCAAATTCTCAAATTTTTATTTTTTTCACCATGAAAACGACCAACGGTACTACATACTCTAACCAAGGAAACGTTCTCAGGCTTAACTCGCATAATTGGACGACAATTTTATACCAGAGGGTAGTAGACGACTCAAAAGACTTACTGTGAAAAAATTAGCTGTAGAATTTCAGTAGAAAAGCTGTAAAAAATTCTTAAAATTTACCATTTTTAGTTCCGAATATGATCTGTTCATTTAGAATAGGCACCTGAGGTGTAATGTATTAAAATCAGTTACTATTGAAATTATCATCGAAACTTTCTTCTTGTGCAATGACAAGGCAGCCCAAACAGAAGTAGTTAAAATACTGTAAAGTAATCGGTCGATGAAGTTGCATGATAAGCGTTATTAGGCGTTATTGAGCGTTTTTTATTCTGTGTCAGGCGCCAATTCTAAATGAACAGACTATAGGCGAGAAATGCAGAGAAAGCGCCAAGTGCTTAAATGAACTGGCTGAGTTTTTTCTGAAGTAGATTAAATTGGATCTTTGTGAATCGGCTGATAAAAAAGGTTCATCAAATTTACATCTTGTGAATAAATATTAATTAAAAAGAAAACAGTACATGAAGCAACACAAAATTAAAAGTAAATTGTAGTATTATGGGTTTTAGTGACCGTCAAATATAAAATATAATTTCTTATTCCAAATCTTCTGCTCGGGAATAGAGCACGTAGTTTTTAATCTATTAGCTCAGCCACTTTTTTATGTGTGTAAAAAGAAATCAAACCTCTCATTCCGTCTGATTGCCAAGTCGCCAAGTGGTGCTTATACTGAGAGGTTTTGAAAACTCAGAACCCAACTTTCAATTTTAATTTACTCCTCTCCTGATGAAATTCCGCCGCTAATTTTAGCACAATAAATGTTTTGAGTCATCTTCTTATGCCTGTAAAATTTCCATCCATTTCTGTGAGTGTAGCTTCAGAAAGTTACCTTATAAGAGGTAAATAGGGGGGATGGGGTCCTCCTATAATTTTTTTAAATTTTAGTATGCTTAAGAGTATTCTGAAGTTATTTTTTTAGGGGGTGGCGGACCGCCAGTTGGGAACCCCTGTTGTATACTTAAAGTATTATAAAGGATTCAAGGTTAAAAATACTATCTCTGTCTGTTCATAAATTTGATGAAACTATAAAAACAGATATGGGCTACAGCCCTATCAATGGCCAGGCTATCAGTAACGTTCAAAATTTTTAAAAAGGCTTGAAACTTTTTTATGAATTCGACATTTTAATACAGATTTCTAAGTACTCACTTCTTCCGTGTATTTATTTTCTACCTTAAAACCTAAGAATCCTATATATTTACCTGTTTAAAAGGGAAAATATTACTTCTTGAGAATTTATGTAGAAACAATAGCTAATAATTCTTAAGTAAAATTTTTTTATTTGAAGCTTGAGATTTGGTATTGGTACTAAAAAATCCGCATTGAAAATTTATTTTAATGCTGCTTAAATTCTGTGATAAATCATTGTGAACACGAACCATATATTCTAAAGTTCGAAACCAAAACGATCCCACTCTTTCCGCGTCTCCGTTGCCAAAACGTAAAAAAGAAAAACTGCATTTAATTATTCCTTCCAGTAAAATATATATCTTGTGTCACTTTTCTCCTCCCTAACAATCTTTAACTGTCACCGCGAAGGGAAGAACAAAAACGAGACAAAAAAAATCCCGTCGCACTCAACTTGACGGTACGGAAACCCCACGTTGCCAGATTCAGTTTCGTTTACTCTCTTTGGTTTTTGTTTGTGTTCGTTGGCAAAATAAATTGAACCAGCCTGCTAAACGGGAACATACGCGTCTCCCAGGTTCGCACCGGGTTGCCAGATTGAAGTATCAATTTATGCCTAATCGCGGCGCTAAAACAACCTGCCAAAAAGTTGTTGCAATCTCATCCCCAAGAATAATAATAATTGAGGAGCTTCCTCACATTTTTCCTACCATAAGTTATTATAAATATTCTTAGAAGCTGACTAATACACTAGAAATGCGTGAAACTTTTGCCAACGCTAAGTTAACACAATAATGGACACTTCTAAACTACAGTTTACATCTACATCTACACTGTAAAAAATATGTTAAATATACAAAAAACAATCAGCCAGGACGCCAGTTTATATCCATTTTTTTCACAGATATCTTCTGTGATTTTCATTTTTAATGGTGCATTTCTATCAATATTAGAGATAGTATTTAACAATTAATAAGAGCAGTTTCATTTCAAGAATTAACAGGTAAACCTAAGTCAGCATTTATCATTTTTATTAAATTTTCTTACATATACACCAAGCGGTAACACTAAGGAGCAATAACAAAATTAGACCAATTATTATTTGTTGGAAAAACCACACAATAGAGACTCAAATCAGTTGCTTTATTATCAGGGTTGGCAAAAACCCGGGTTTTTTTTTTGAAAAACCCCAAGTGGGTTGGGTTTTTTCAATAAAACCCTGAAAAAACATATAAAACTGTGTTCTTTCAGAAAAAGTGTGTTTTTTTCAAATTTTAGCAAGTTCTTTCTATGTTAAATGTGTTTTGTCAAAATAATGTCAGTTTTTCCATAGTTAGGTGGGTTTTTTTAAAGTTAAAACTTTTTACACTTTGAAAAAACACACTGAAATTGTAAAAACACCCCTTATTTATTGAAACCTGGTTTAAATTTGGAAAAAACCCAATGAAATTAAAAAAATATCCTAAACTTTGAAAAAGCTGAAATTTGAAAATTCCCCCTTAATTTTTTTGTGTCTAGTTTGACATTTAAACGTCCTAAAATTTAAAAAAAACATTTAATAATGAAAAAAACCCACTGAATAATGAAAGAACATATTAAACCTTTTTAAAAACTCCATGAAATTGAAAAAACATCATTTAATTTTTGAAACATAGTTTAAATTTTGAAAAACCCATTAAAATTTAAAATATATTCTTAGCTTTGAAAAAAAAACATTAAATTTTGAAAGAAATCTAGATTTAACTTTAAAAAAACTGAAATCTAAAAAATCCTCCTTAATTTTTATAGCTATTTTGAAAAACCCATTCAGTAATGAAAAAAACCGGAAATTTAAAAAATCAACTTAAATTTTTAAAGTATCCTAAGCTTTGAAAAAACACATTCACAATATTGAAAGATATCATAGATATTAGAAAAAACCCACTCAACTGCAGTTCTTGGTATGTTATTTCGTTGAATGTTTTTTCTTCAATATTAAAATTGCGCCAAAATCTTGATTTTTCTTGAAAAACCCCAAAATGGGTCCAAATGTGGGTTTTTTCACATGGGTTTTATTGAAAAAACCCATTGGGTCCTATCCAGCCAACCCTGTTTATTATGCAGGCGTTGTTAATGGTTTGATTAGTGAATTTGGGCATATAAACTAGTTTGGGCAGGCTCGGACTGGCCATGCGGGCATTTGGGCAAATGCCCGGTGGGCCGCTACTCATCGAGGGCCGTTTGTGGGCCGCCTACAACCAAAATATTTTATAGTGGTATGAATGAAAAAGATCCTGTAAAAATGAATCCGCACTCCGCAAGAATTCCCAACTAGCGGCCCATGAATTCTTTTTGTGCGGCCACCAAACCCATTAATTAACCAGCAATTAAATTCATTAATGATGGCATAAATTACTTAGTTCAAAAACATATTATAATTATTATTTAAAATATTTTTATAAACGAATTTTCCTGGTTTCATCTTTAAAAATTGTACGGCATAAAAGGAGTGAACCTTTTCGGATGTCACCGAAAAGAGTTCCAAATGAGTTAAAACAGTACTTTTAAGAGTAAAATTTTCAAACTTTTCTAGGGGAGGACCCCCAGACCCCCCTTTCTATTTTGAGCTGAATAATTCACAATTTCTTTTAATATTAAGTTCGTCAAGATGGAAATTATTTCTACCCACTGAATTAACCAACAAAGAATAAAAGGTCTATATTGAGTTTATTGACTTCAAGGTGGATTTTAGACTATTTTTAGGGGTCAATTTTCAAAAGAATTTCATAGGGAGGTACCTACGACCCCCCCCCCGAAATTTTTAATTCTATGAAGTTATATTTTATTTTCCGTAAAAATTATGCTGTGGGCCGTGTCAGACTTAAAATGCCCGGACCGAAATTTCTTCCCAGTCCGGCCCTGAGTTTGGGAACTACCCCAACTACATCACAAATAAAATAAAACAGAAAAACTGTTTATTCTTTAGAACAGATTATTTTCTGCAAAAAAAACCGGGTAATTTCAGAAAGATTTACAGGTGTTTTTTACCGTGTATTTAAAAGTGTTTTGATTGTACTATAGCAATACTTTTCGATTGTGTTGTGTGAGAAAAAGATAAAAGTGTTGCTAAAAATTAGACAGAAAATGTGTTATTTTTGTGGTTCGTTGAAATATCTATATCAGCCATCATCCATTGCTGGAATCAGGTGATTTTTCGTTTTAAGTTTTTAAACATTTTGAATATATTCATCATATTATTTAGAACATATTTCTAACACTTTTCAAACATATTCAGAGCACTAATTATAAAGTGTTCTACCCACAGGCGTCGTTCCCGGGGGGGGGACGCGTCCCCCAAATAATCAGAAACATCGTTTTGAAAAACTTACTTAACTTTAAAACTTACTTAGATCCTCCCCTTTACCAACAGCAGGGTTTTAACTCTTTTTGGTCAGGCACGGATCCAAAGGGGGAACTCTGAACAATGTCCCCTCTTGGATCCAAATAGGTTCTCAAAATGAGTTCCCTACTTTTTTGTAGGGAACTCATAGTAGGGAACTTGTAGGGAGTTGTACAAGTCCTACTTTTACAAGTTAAATTTCAAATTTTTTTCTGGGGGACCATCGTACTCCCAGCGGTTCGACAAGGGGATCTTGGGTGATACCTTTTGGAAAATCTCCAACATTTTGACATTTTTGTCAAAAGGTGATGGTCAGAAGAAGTGCCCCCCCTCTTGGAGCTGTGCTGTATCCGCGCCTGGTTTTGGTGTTTGAGCTTTGAGGGGGGCTAGGCCTCCTCACCCCCCTCATATATGCCTCTGGGTCTGGGGTATTCAGTGTTTATTTTTTATGAAATCCCCAAAATTTTGACATTTTGGGTCAAAAAGTAAAAGTAATAGTGTTAAAAATTGTCCCCCTTAGACTCAAAACGTTTCTAAAAATGAGTTAAAACCTTACTTTTACAAATTTCAATTTTTTCTGGGGGGGACCCCCATACCCCCAATGATACCACACCACAAGGGGATCTTGTCTGGAAAAGTGCCCCCCCCCTTGGATCCGTGCTGGATCCGTGCATGCTTCATACTCCCAGAGATTCAACAAGGGGATCTTGGGTGATACTTATTGGAAAATCCCCAACGTTTTGTGCGTCAAAGGGTAAAGGTAATGGTCAGTAGAAGTGCCCCCCTCTTAGAGCCGTGCTGGATCCGCACCTGGTTTTGGTACACCTATAGTTTGAACTTTGAGGGGGGCCAGGCCTCCTCGCCCCTCTCATACATGCCTCTGGGCCTTACACATTAACAGACACATTTGACGTGAAAACAAGCCAAAATGGCAACCCCGATCCAAAAGAGAAAAAAAGAATAATAACTACTCGGAGAAAGTATTCCAACATCGGAATTTTTAATCACAGCTTTAAGTATCGCTTGACAGACGATCTCCAAATCGTCTGCTGCGGAGCCATAAGCTACCGGAATGCGAGGGGGGGGGGAGAGACAGTGACAAACGAGGGTCGAGCCACCCCACACCCATCACGCGCGGAGCAGAAATATCGCCTGAGCAAACGATATTTCTGGCGTACACGTTCTCTATTAAAGAGGACAACAAATCTCTCTCGCAGACGGAGGGGGGTTGAGAAGAGTCCTCTTTTTTGTTCTTCTCTCTCTGTCTTGTCACAGAGGGAAGGATGGAAAGCTGTGGGAAAAGCTGCTGTTGTGTGTACCCTCGTTTCCGTGAAGAGGTTAATAGAGTTAACCCCGTTGCCAAGTACACGTGTAGTCGCGTCATATTAAAAAATTATTCAATTTGCTCCTGAGATTGAGTTGTAAAATAGCATCTTCAGTTACTGATTATGTAACATTTGGGTCTGTTGAAGGAACCCGATATCGAGGAAGACTGAGCGAGCACTTCCTTAGACCGTATAGTAAGGACAGTGCTTCTCAAACTTTCTATATTGCGGCGACGCAAATTTCAACCAAACTTTTCATCGCGCCCCCGTTTTAAACAGCAAAACTGTATGCGAAGCAATAACAATATTTTTTTTTTACTTTTTACGCTGTAAAAAAATTCTGGAACGTTACTTAAAAAACTGGGCAGCTGAGATGCCCATTTTTTTAAAAATTGTTTAAGTACTTTCTTAAGTTATATTATTCTTTTCTTCAGATAGTCATATTTTTTACAGATTTAATTTCAGTAGTGTGCTCTATCTCCTTACTTAAATTGCTACATTAAACAAAACTATTGTTATTAGCCATTAAAAAACATTTTCACATTACAGGACCTATAAAAAAACAAGTTAGGTACCTGTACCAAATATGGACCCCCTAAGGAAAAAAAAATTCACCCCTTGTACTTGTACACGTCATAGGACTCCAAAAATGTATGACCACTATCCCTGGACTGTTGACTATCATTATTAAAATTAGCGACTTTGTAATTATTCTGATTTCAATGATAAAAACAAAAAATGCTTGCAAGTGTCCATATTAGGAACCACCTGTCCCTATTATGGACAGATGGCTACTTATTGACCTTCTACACAGGGTGTATGGAAAAACCACTCTTCCAAGGGATTTTAGAGGAAAGGGGGGATAAAAAATATTTCTTAAAGTATTGCGAGGGAGGGGGGCACAGTAAATATCTTCACAACATGCACTTCGTAATGATACTATAATTAAGATACGGATACTATAATTAAGATTAAAAATACATATAAACATTAATTTATTATGCATTAGCTAAATAAAATAACATAAAACAGAAAATTATTTTACAAATTTCTGAATCTGAAGATTCACTTGCTGTACTTCCAATGTGGACATAAGGTGTCCATAATGGGAACAGGGCGTAGTTTTGCTTAACCTTTTGTAATAAATAAAGAAAACATTTTTAAGCAATATACGCAATAGCAAACGAAAATATGTTTTATCCGCTTTCTAAAACACTCCACTTTTTAATATTTAAAGTAATTTTACCATATCTAATTAGAATTTAAACTTAACCTGTAATTACTATCAGCACACCATGAAAACGAAAATTTCCTTCAAAATGGCGAACAGCGCGCTTTTTTGCACTTTCCAGACTAAATTATCTTTTAAACTGCTTTTCTTCAAGAACATGTAAGTGCCAATTCTCTATCAAGTTTCTTACTTTTTAAGATATTAGGGGTGTCCATATTGAGAGCCCTGTCCATATTGGGTATACAATAGGGTGGGCCGAAAACACACTTTATTTTTTAATTATGTTCTAATAGCGCGGAAAGGGTGCCACTTGAGTCCAATAAGGACGGTGTAAAATATTTTTTCGATTGGATAATATCTTAGGCTCTAAGATCTAATATAGTTATTAACTATATTAGTTTCTCATAAAAAAATCATGAACAATATTTGAGAGTTTAATCTTTGGTTTTTTTGTTGTTTTGTAAAAAAGTCATCCATTTTTTTCGAACTTTAAGTGCGATGCGGGAGCCTAAGATATTATCCAATCGAAAAAATATTTTACACCGTCCTTATTGGACCCAAGTGGCACCCTTTCCTCGCTATTAGAACATAATTAAAAAATAAAGTGTGTTTTCGGCCCACCCTGACCCTAGTATACAAGTACCTTTTATCTATAATAATAAAAGAGTTTTACGGTTCATTCATTCATTCACCTATCAACGTACAGCAAAATCTACCGGGGCTAAAGAGTCGAAACTTGGTGTGGTGGAAGACTTTACAGTGTATGCGCGCACTAAGAAGGGATTTTTCGAAATTCTTTTTTTCTGACCAACAGGGGTGCTTGGATTGTTTTCTACGTTTTCGAGCCTAGCACCGTCCCAAATCAACACAGATCTTCATAATTTCGCAGGAACGTACCTAGCCACAATATCTAGAAAGGCATTTTTCAAATTTTCGATATTCGAATTTTAAGGGGTCTAAAAATTTCAAAAACCCGAGCACAAATAAAGTTTTACATTTTCGAAGAAAAACATACTAATAATTTGATATTTCGAAGCGACCTGTTGGTAATATCTTCTCAAGAATATTTAAAAGAAAGTAAATTCTGGATTTTTCGACATTCCATACTGGAGAGGGTGCACGGGAGTTTGAATACTTACTCCCGTTTTTAGATTTTGCATTCTAGCTCCAACCTTATTAATGCGATTGGTATGAAATTTTAGAATGTTGTTCCTCACATAATCGGGAAGGTTTTCACAAAAGAATTTTTAAAATCGAAGCATTCTAGCCTGTCTTTTTTGGCTCTTTTCTAAATTCTTATACGTTCGATTAATGTTAAATTGATAACGGTTATTGCTCCTTCCAGGTGACGCAAAACCTCTATTGTTAAAAATGTTTATTTTAAAATATTTTATAACAAGCGACATTTTTTTTAAATCTCAGAGAAATGTTTTTTTAATAATTAAAATAATTATTTTGCGATAACCTATATTCTTTAACTGAAAAATTTAGCAATTTTTTCCTTTCAATAAAAATTTAAATAACAATATTTCATCTTAATAAAGCATTTTAGATAGTTCGTGTCCAATTCGTTTGAAGGCGATTTATTTTAGTGAATGAGTTGTTTATAAATCAACAAAGGGGGGTTCAGGGGGTCTCCCCCTGACCTTTTTTAAATTTCAATTTTAAAAACAGTATATTAACACTAATTCCAAAAGTTTTTTTTAGATTTTGTTTTGCATCTTAAGAAAGTGTTAATGTTTTATTTGCTTTGAATTTTATGAAAACAGCGGGATGAAGGGGGAACTAAATATTAAGCCAGTAGAAATTGGTGTTTGTTTTGAAGCGAAGGTGGAAGAATTTGACACAACTAGGCATTACCAATTGTATAAATATAGTATGGAGTGAACTAAGGATATTTAAGAGAACAAAGATATAGCACCTTGAAATAAGGGGGCTAAGAGGGTCTCCCTCCATTTGAAAATATCCCTCTTAAAAATGAGGATTTCACACATTAATTCTAAACAGGCAATGTTTTTAAAGTTTTAAGGAAATATAGCATCATAGAAGAATCCTAGGGGAAAGGCAGTTGACCCTATTGCCCTTAAATTACGCCCTGGAAAGGAATATAGTGAAAGAAACTAATTATTATTTATTTTAACACACAGTTTGAAAATCCTTTTCCCCCCGAGCAACGGGGGGTATATCAGCTAGTGTATTGATAAAGCTCAAGCTCCCGCTTAATGTTAAACAAATGGGCATCGCCACACAACTATAGAGAATGTTGAAAGGAATCCCTCAAAAGAATTTGCGCCTTTCCCCCTCCCAAAGGATCACTTAATTTATTAACTACAAAGGAATAAACTTTTTATAACTCAGCACACCTCTTAAATTTTAAGATTCGAAAGCATTATAAGCATTTTTTCGGAAGAGCTTATATGAATCATTTATAACTGTATATTGAAATGGGGGAGTCTGGGGGGTTTCCTGGGAGATATAACCGTTAAAAAGATGGCCCAGATAAGTTTTTAGTGTCTTCGAATAGATATTAACAATTTTCTGAATATTTTGGCGGTCCTGGGAATAACCAGTTGCCAATCTTTCCTTAGACACTCAATAAAGAATGGAAAACTTAGCTCAACTCCACATCAATGTTGTTAGGTAGACAATTTCTAAGTAAAAACCATTGAAAAAGCTTTTATCGCAATTTGTTCCCAAGGGACTAGTTTTACATTAGTATAAGGATTTTTTTTAATTTAAAAATTTCAACTCCTTTTCAATTTTTATGGCCAAAAAATTAAAATTTTCTGCAGTACAATCGAAAATACACCTATAAATATGTATTATACAGGTTTATATCGTAATAATTAATATTTTTCAAAGAATTTTTTATTTTTCTAACTTTATGATTTTAATAGAATTTAGTTGTTTTAAAAAATTCTGATAGAAGGATGCCAAAATATTACCTGTTGTTATTTGTTTGGAAGTTAGTCCTACATTTTACCAATTTCAGTTTATTAAATTAATTAATGAAGCGTTAATTCCCTCGGTTATCTATCTTCGGGCAAGATCCATTGAAAAAGGACCTTTTCAAAAGCCTCAAAAGTTTGAGACACTAATTTGAAAAAAAAAGGAATTCATTTAATTCGTATTCTTGATTTTGAGGATATTTCAATTTTTTCATATCGTAAATTGTTCAAATTAATTTTAAAACCTATGAACAAGAACATGTATATTTTTAATTTCATTAATTTTTTTTAAGTTATAAAGAAGTAAATTTGCCATGGTCCGATTTTGTCCGCTTTATTGTATGTTTTTATTAGGATTATTTCAAAAAAAGACTGTTGAGAAACCTTTTATTGCAATTTGTTCGAAGTTCAACTCCAGCACGGCTACAAGGGAGGGGGCACTTTTTCAGACAAGACCCCCTTGTGTTACCATTGGGGGTATGGGGGTCCACCCCCATAAAAAAATTTGAAATTAGACCTGTAAAAGTAGTGTTTTTACTCATTTTGAGAACCTTTTTGGGTTTCCAAGGGGGGGAGGCACTGTCCAAAGGGCCACCCCCTGGATGCTTGCCTGATTTTCAATGGACTAAGATATAACATACAAAATCAATTATAAAACAGGAAACTTTTATTGCTGAATTTATTCAAACTTTTAATTGCTCCAAAAAATGCTTCTAAAATATTACAAAAATTAGCTGAATTGGAAAAATAAAGAACGGAAGGTCTTTACGATTTATTTTTCAACAAGCTTAAGCTTGTTGAAAAGTGGTAATTACCACTTTTTTACTTAAAACAAAAACTATATAACATTATAACATGTATTACCGGTCGAATCTAAATACTTTTTATTAAAATTTCAAAACGATACCCTTTAGAAATTTGGGGTGTCAGTTAATAAGACAAGACAGATATACAGGGGGATTCTGAAATGGTCCGCCAAACTTTGAGGGGTGATAGTACTCATCAAGACGAACAAGAATTGATGCGGAAAGGGGGGTCGCAGTTACACCGTTAAAGAGCTAGGTCCTAATGTAGTGCGAGAGCGTTACAAAAGGACGTTTTGCCAAGGCCCGTTTAATGAAAAAAAACATAATGAAATGAAAAAATTTATTGCATGAGGTACAGCAGTATGCGTACTACATACATCATAAATTTGATAGAAATTGGACCACTTGCTTAACCGTGGGGTGAGTTTCAAAACACGCAGTATTAATCTTCTAGCCAAAGAATGGAGTTCCATTAATGGTATTTAGAAAAATGATGATCGGGGAAGGAATTTTCAATGATCATACATTGATCATTAAAACTGTATGATCATTGAAAATTCCTTCCCCGATCATCATTTTTCTAAATAGCATTACACTAATGTAGAGGAACTCCATTCTTCGGCTAAAAGATTAATATTGCATGTTTTAAAACTCACTCTACGGTTTAGCAAATGGTCCAATTTCTATCAAATTTATGATGTAAGTAGTACGGATACTGATGTACCTCATGCAATAAATTTTTTCATTTCATTATGTTTTTTTTCGTTAAACGGGCCTTGGCAAAACGTCCTTTTGTAACGCTCTCTCACTACATTAGGACCTAACTCTTTAACGGTGTAACTGCGACCCCCCTTTCCGCATCAATTCTTGTTCGTCTTGATGAGTACTATCACCCCTCAAAGTTTGGCGGACCATTTCAGAATCACCCTGTATACTTCGGAGGAATATCATTTTCTCAAAACAGAGTTGTGTTATTTTTCTTATAGATTATCCATTATTTGGCGACTAGAGATGTTTTTTGTTCAAACAATACCTGCTTATTTAAAAATTACAGATTAGATATGGAAAAAATGCCGTTTTCTAGTTTCAGTTTATTTGAGGTTTTTAAATTATTTTTTCCCTGACATAATTTTCTTCTTTCGAAGTACCCAGATTTATTTTAATGGGTCCACCAATACAATAATTTCTTTTTAATATTAAAAAAACAATTGCAAATTGAGAAGTAATAAGATAACTCAACTAGTACAAAAATATGAAAAATAAATAAAAAAAAAAGTGTATTTAATGACAGTTTAAAGTTACAATTCACTGTAGATATCTCTGAGATTTGCACAGTTGAGCCTTACTCATCTAATATTACACTACTAAAAGAATTTTTTATATCATGATTGTTTTGTTTTTGAAAATACTGAAAATTTATCCTTTAAGATTCTATTTTAAAACTATTTTTAAATTAAAACCTTTACCTGACATTAAAATATTTAGTAGGGTTACTTAGAGTAAGTGGGACACTGGGGTAAGGGACACCCTCCTAAAACTATAATATGCAGGGCTCGATTTCTAAAAAAAGAGGTACCGGAACGCTAAAATTATTGGTATCAAAACTGAAAAAGCAAAACTTTTAAAAAATACCAGCATTTATTTTCATATTTAAATTTATAAAATAAATTCAAATATGTTGAACTAGATTAGGAAGAGTATTTTTTATTGAATAAGACGATGAACTCTTTTTACACCCTTTTTTACAGTGGGTTATACTTCTTTTTCCAACAGGGTGCCTCTTGTAGGAGGTGAGACGGCTTATCATCAATGAACCATTAGTGTTGCATATTTTGCCAATTTAAAGAATATAATGCGTAGTTAAAGTCCTTAAATGGTAGAATTTAAGATGTCGCAAGTTTTCTTTGCAAATTTGCCCAGCGATCAGGCAAATCGGGTTAAAAGAAGAATCAACATCAGGAGCGGAGTGTGGGTAGTTCAAATGGGGAAAAGAACATTTAAGTAAAAACCTTAGAATTAAATCACAAATATTGTTATTTGCAATAAATATAAAAATGCAATAAAAATATTTTTTAAAATTTGAAATATGCCTTTTTTATATTTTTTGGTAGGATTCTTACTGTTATGAACTTAATCTGAAAACAAATTTGAGAAGTTGAGTTCTAAGTACAAAACTAGGGTTTGGGGGTTCTCCCCCAGAAAAATTTTGGAAATTTCACAGTAAAAACAGGGTTTTAATTAATTTTTTTCGTACATAGAAAGGTATTCGCTGGTCTGATGGATGGGTCTCGCGGGCCATAGTTAGGAGACCCCTGAATTAGAATAAAAAAATTTTTTCCGAAAAAGAGGTCCCGGAACGGCGTTCCGGACCGTTCCGGCTGAAATCGAGCCCTGATAATATGTACGGGAAATTTCACACTTACTCGTTACTCGCATTGATTATGTTACAGCTTGTCACACCGATGAGTTTTACATATATTTGTTTAATTTATTTTTAAGATTTTAGAACTAATTTAAAATAGATTCCCAGAATGGATTTTTCGGAGAGTTCAAGATGCATTTTTCAAAGAAGTATTTCCAGGTAAGTTTTCATTACATTTTAATGTTTATTGAACTTTTCTGCAGAGTATGACCTAAAATACATATGCAATTTGAAATTTTTCAAAACTTTAATTTTGAAGTGTTTAAGAGGGGGGTCCAAGTTACCCCATAGTTTTAGCATGGTTGGGGTAAGTTATAAATTTTTACAAATTTTTGTTTATGGATAGTGTCTTTAACGAAATTAGTCAATAAGTTCAAATTTAACCCGCTCAAAATTCTTCTATTGAGCTCCAAAAATGCACTAGGCCAAAAAGGGGTCCCACTTACCCCAAGTGACTCTAAATCTAAAAATTATAAAAAGCAATGTAATATTAGTTTCTACGAAAACAAATAAAATCACATGCCTTCAACTGATTGAATTTCCAAAATCTTTTACGTACCACCCACCCAAAGGAAATTTGTTTGCACATCGATTTTAAGCCAACTTCTCACATACCAAGCAAAATCATTAATTCCGCCGAGTAAAAGCAACTCGCTGCCGATACCGAACCGCGCCAAATCGTTCCCTTCTCTGCGCAGTTCGAAAACTCCCCGGCACAAAACCACAACAGAACCATCCGATTCCGACCACAACAGAAACCGGAATCCGCCACTAGGCTAAACAGGAGGAGCCTCTCCTTTGGGCGGAGTCGGGAAAGGCGGGGTTCAACGACCGAGCCGCCGCTTCTGGCCAATGGGCGTGCACGAAGCCCCGCCTACTCCAAATCCTCGTATTGCGCAGTCAGAATGCTGGTTTCAGTTGACATTCCGCAGTCTGCTGGATTTGATTCCCCTTGCGTATTTCCCCCTTGAAAAGCCTGTTTTCTCATTGTTTTGAACTAGTACTTTTGATAGCTAATAGGTGAATCAACTTCTTATATACAGGATTTATTTACCTTTAATAGACGCGTATTTACACTTCAAGAAATAGAGCACTAACTTTTTAAGGGGGAATAAAAACTGCATTCTTCTTTGGAATTGGAACTGAGAAACTTACGGGAATCGAAAAATCTCCATGCCACTTCTGGAGTTTAATACTTTTGATCGACATGAATAGATAGAAGATAACCTTGGTATTTCGTTCGACTTGGTGTTACAGTGTGTCATTGCGTTTTGATAAGGCTGAAAGGACATAAAACAACAGGTCGAATACGGGAAAAATGTCTTACACTCAGTTTGGATATTCGACCTATGCTGCTTCAACACCGGTAAGTTTCTCTTAAATTTTGATTCTTTTCTATGTATAGAAAAGTGTTTCTGCTATTTTTCTCCTTTTTATTCCATCTTATAATTTTTCATGGAAACTGATCGTCTCATGTTGCTGTATATGTAAAAACTGTATACTGAGTTAATGTTTAGTATTTAAATACTGTGGGGCTTTAAATTTATAACAAATTCTCGTGTGAACTTTTGAACTTTTTCAGGGTAAAGTTTCTTTTTTAGAATGAAATTTTATTTGTCTTGTATGGAGCATAGAACTAACAGATCAAACCATGAAATTTCGTTTTTAATTATATTTAAAGACCGATCTAACCGAATAATGGTTACTCGAAAGTTTTATCATCTTGGTTTACAGTAATGAGGTTATCTTTATATGAAAAAAATAAGTAATAAATAGGACTTAAGTGCTCAAGCCATTCATTGACTTCTCAAAAGCATTTTCCATCTGCTCATCATTTTTATGAAATTTAGGGGCTTATAGAAACCGACTCCATCAATCTAAAGAAATAAATACTACACTTCATTGTTGCCTATGTACCCTTCAATTATACAGTTCTTTACTAATATTTGTTTCAAGCTCACATTTTTTTCTAGTGCCTTCCCACTTATGGAGATCATCAACGAAATCAGTTTTTATTTAAAACACTTGCGTTTGAGAGTTAACACCTGTACTAGATCTAACTCTCTTTCAAATTCAAGAAAAGCATTTTTCACAATAAAATAAAACATAATTTTAAAAATTACCATACAAATTTAAAATTTGTAAAGTTTTCCTTGAATTCAATCAGCAATTACCTCCCAATTGTTATGGTTATTAGACTTAAACTTATTAGTTTTAAATAATTTTTCCTAACTATTTGACTGGTGAGCATGATTACCACATGCTTATAAAACTTTTTCCCATTGCCTAACCTTTTCTCTATGCTTTTGAAGAGTAAGTTTTGATTTTAACTCTTAAAGTATTAGTCCAAGAGCTGGCTACATGAAAGTTCAACCGGAAAAACGTGTTTCTGAAAATTATATAATTTGAAGCACCCTTCTAGGGAAATAAAATTCTGTTGGTCAGCCGGTGCAAATCGGTTGCGTTATCGAATGGCAGTTAATCGAAAATAGAATTTTCGGCCTTTTCTCATAAATTGTGAAATAACAACCAAACGATGAGATTTTCGAATTAACATATATTTAAATGTTTTGTTACTGAATAAATTGGCTACATTTTAAGCCAAAGTTTATTTGTGTAGCTCAATTAGTTGCAAAGATATTGAACTTCAAAGTTCTTGAATTTTTCAACTTTTTCTCTTTGTCCAACAATGAAATTTCCTCAAAACGCATTGTTGTAACTGAAAAAACTGGAATTTTAAAGTCGAATATTACAAAAACTACTCAACCGATCTAAGTAAACTTGGGCTTTAATTGTAGGTCATATATTCAATAAAAGCATGTAATTACATCTATGCTCCAAAATCCTACCGTTTGGTTTAAATTGAACCAAGAAAATTGAATAAATGCCGAAATTGAGCAAACATACGTTGCTCCAAACAATTTAGTAAGCAAACGGTAAAATATTCAATCATTCATTGATTTGCATGTTTTTATTGAATAGATGACCCAAAGGAGCCACAGCTCCTTTGGGATGTATTTACAATTTTTCCTTTCTTTTCTTTTAATTCTGTTTAAACTTTTGTGAATCAATGTTTCAAATTTTGTAATTTTTTTTGTTAATAAATTGATTGATTGATTGAAAAAAAATTAGAAGAGTTACCATCAAAGACTTCGAAAGCTTCCTAAAGGAATTGATTTTATTTAATGAGACACTTGCCCTTTGGATGATTCAACTTCATTTGTTTTCAATTCTATAAAAACGGTCTTTTGGGTCTTAAACTTAAAAAAAACCCCAGTTTTTAATTAAAAAACAGAGGCTTTTGAAGAGTAACACCAAACGCAAAAAAGGAATGTTAACGTTTCCCAAAACACCTAATATAACCTTTAAAATATAATAGAACTAGTTTTGTTGTACTAACTTAATAGTTCCTGTTTAAAAGTTGCATCAAATGCACACCAACTTTTTAATAAATATTATGAGGCTCGTATTTAGGGTTTATTTCTGATTTGAGCGACATATTGTCATACCGCCAGGAGAAAAACTTTCACAGAAAAACCAAATATCTTAAAAGAAGTACAAATTAAATGATAGCCATACAGATTTTGTGGCAAAAATTTTTCAGCGTTTATAAATTACCATCACCCCTGAAATTGAGTGGAATAACCCGCTTCCATAACAATCGCCACAGTGTTGTAATTTGTCAAAAAATTTTCTCCTGGAGGTATTACAATACTTATATCATACCGTTCCCTTACTTCAAATACTTTTAAAGAAAAAAAATTGCATGGATTCTCATGAGAAGTTCAGCGTTTTCGATTTAATGATTTTAGCCTCAAAGAGTCATGATCTTTTTTTTCCATATTAGCATGAGTCCAGGCGACATTTAATTCTTGTATGAATCCGATGGAAAAAAAATAACCGTGTTGGGTGTGGAGATAACTATCTTAAGCTCAATCGATTCAAAACTAGGAATACCTTATAGTTACATCAATCCAGGGTTGTCAGGGGAGCTCAAAGATTGCTAAAAGTTGGTATTTTCAGTAAAAAAGTGGTATTTTCCAAAAAATCCATATTTTTTTATCGATTAATCGATATTTTTGCTAATTTTAATTGAAGGTTATTTTTTTTATTGATATTATTCCATTACAATCTGAATTCCAGAAAATTTTTGAAATTTTATCTTTCACTACACAAGATTTAGTCATTTCTATAGCCTTCAAAAACAAAATTATAAGTAATCAAATTAAAGAGTTTGATTAATCTTCGAAATTCGGTACGAGTCAAGTTAATCTACATTGCGGAACATTAAAGAAAATTAAAGGAAGCAGAGGTGTGCATAGAAATTTCAAAAGGGGCTAAAATATCCTCTAAAAAAATTAGTCATTATCAGACTCACAGAATTTTTTTTACTGCTGGGGGAGGGGACTCCAAATTATTCGTAAGGGGCCGTTCAAATATTACGTAAGCCTTTTAATGCTCATTTTGAAACCCCTCCCCCTTGTTAGCAAAGATAAGCAACCCTCAAAACCCCCTACCATAATTACGTAAGAAATTGCCGGACCCCCCACCCCCAATTTTGACAACCCTTTTAGTAAGTATTGTTTTTTTTTCTCCTTGAAAATTAGGTGACTTATACAAGGAGCTGTCTTTTTTGGGTGTAACCCTAAGGGTTTAAAAATGAGTCGAAACACTACTTTCAGGGTTAAAATTTAAAAGTGATTGGAGGCCCATCCCCAGAAAAAAGTGCTTCTGTCATATTTTCTAATTCAATTTTTTGCTGAATTTATTTTTGGTTCAGTTTTGAAATTATTTATACAAGAAACAAGATATTTTCGAAAATGCAGTACCTTACGAGCATCACTCATCTGCCCCTTCCCCCTTGTCAGGAAAAAAAAGCAAAGAGAAAACCTCCTCCCCCCTTAGGTGCTTACGTAATATTTGAATGGCCTCTAAGCCACCTACCATGCACATTTAATAGATTCAATATAGCTTTTTGATACGTTTTTAGGTAGGATTTGCATCTTCTGAACCCAATGCTTGATACATTTAAAATTTTCTAAATTTAAAGGGGGGTCTGGGGGTTCTACCCCCAGAAATTTTTTTTAAATTTCCACCTAAAATCCGGTTTATAATTCATTTTGGTAAATTTAATCTGAATTTTGGATATACATTGGGGGGTCGAGGGGTCCTCCCATAGAAAATTTTAGGTTGTTTTACGCTAAAAACAGGTTTTCAAGTTTTTGGGCTCTTAGCCCGAATTTTACATTTAGTTCTTGAAAAGAAACCATCTGGTCACCAGCAACTTGCTGGCCTGCTTTTATCACTGACTATTCCCGATAATAACCTCTGTATACTAGTGTATATAACAAAGGGGGTCCGGGGCCGGGGGTTTCCCCCGGTTAATTTTTGAATTTTTGCTTGCCAATAAACAATTTTAAGTTACTTTTAAGGGGTTGAGTTCTACAGAACTTAACCGCGTCCAAAAGTTGGTGCTTTTGCGTACCAACTCAAAATTGAGTTGATATGGAGCCCTAAAAGTTGGTATCTGTACCTTAAAGTTGGTACTTCTGCTGCACCAATCTCAATCCTTATTCAATCTCTTAATTTAATCATCACTCTGTTTGAGTGGTGAAGTGTGCTCACACCAAAACCTTTCATTTAACAAATTTAAAGACCGATTTACTTAATCTAAAGCAGTATTTACCACCGGGGGGCAATAGAATTTTCTAGAGGGACAATTTGAAAAATTTTAATCAAATTCCCACCCAGGTGGGGACCACCAGATTGTATTTACTTAGCCACCATGTGTAACCACAGCCATAGTGACGTAGCCATAAAAAATTCCGTAGGGGTATATTGGAATTTCGTCGGGAGGGGATAAGTAGGGTAAATTGATTTTTTTTCTAATGGTCGAAAAAGGTAATGTCTGACTTTCGGTGGAGATATATCCCCAAATCCCCCTCTGTGTAATACTCCCCTGACCACAGCTCTCAAAGCAACATGATTCAGTGTTGTCAGCATAGAGATATAATAGAACTACTAAATCTCAAATCCGCTAATTATTATTGTTTTAGGATCTAAACATAAAAATAAAAATATTAATAATTAGATTTCTTTGGTTGTCAGTCATCATTCGAACTGAGGGTATAAACATGCCGGCTATAGAGGACTCTTTCTAAAGCTGTGCCGAGGATAACTGTAGCTTTAAAAATATTACCTAAACTTTGTATTATTTTTTATTCTAAATTTGTACCGGTAACCCTGAGTTTTGCTTCAAAAAGGGGTTCCACTCCCAGAAAATTTGCGAAAATTGACCCTCAAAAATAGTTTTTGATTTATTTTCTCTTTTTAAATTTTAAAACCCTTTAGGGGTTTTCCCTTCTTTTCCACGCTAATAGTATAGAATTTTCAAGGAAAAACAGCCAGTTAAAAGTAATCATAAAAATTTCTCTTAGCAGAATCCTTATACATGGCCTCTTCATCTTCCTGTATGTTGTTCCTGTCCATCCTAAAAATGACCGTCGCCCTGTGTTAAGGAACATGTTGCACATGCCTAAATACGGCCTAAATAGGAATATTTTATGTATGCATAAAAAACTACTACTAATCATCATTGGTCTTGGGATCTCTCGGTGTAAGTCACCACTATATATATATAAATTATATGTACATAAATTTTCAATGGTCTGATCAGTACGGTTTAATTTGTTAATATTTATGCTTTCACGCAGTCGTCTTTTATCTCTTTGAAGGACTGATGGTTATAAATTAAAAAGAAAAAAAAACTTTTCAAGTGTGTGTGTTTTTGTGTGTTACCTGATTGAATATGGCGAAGAAATACTCTGGAGAGTGTAAGACGTAAGTATGTGTATTGTATATGTATTGTGTATTAAATAATAATACACAAGATGAAAAGTAGGGGTATCACAATTCTTTTAAATAAATTTTAAAATCTTGAAGCCACAGAAGGTTCTCTGTAACAACATAGAAAATCTATTCGGATTAAATTAGGAAAAATATTTTCTAGGTCTAGTCCCTTAACTTATTTGCTAACTATTGTCTCATTAGTTGCTGTAAAATCTTAACACTGGGGCGGCTAATTTTGTTTTTTAAATTCATGTTCTTAAGTGCTTTCTCTCTTCCTTTTGGTCCCAGTAGATAGTATAATGAAGTTTCAGTCCCTTATTGAATTAAACCCTTGAGTTCTTCCTGTTACCATAATAGCAACCTTTAAGAATATCATTCAAATTTTAGGGCTACTTTTATAATTACAGGCGCGGATCCAGCCTGGCTCCATGGGGGACACTTTTCAAGGCCATCACCTTTACCTTTTGACACAAAATGTTGGGGATTTTTTAAAAAAAGTTTAAATGAGCACTGGGCACTGCCCATTACGATTAAGTTTATTGTCTTGTCTTTTCAAAAAGTATCACGCAAGATCCCCTTGTGGTACCGCTGGGGGGTATTTAACTAGTTAAATTTAACTTGTAAAAGTAGAGTTTTAACTCATTTTGAGAACATTTTTGGGTTTTAGGGGGGGTACTGTCCTGACTGCAACCCCTGAATCCGCGTCTGTATTATTATAACTAACCTATTAGGCAACAGCTCCCTTGTAAACCTATTCAGATTATATATAAATGAAGAAAAATGTGTACGTTAGCGATCATATAAATACGATGAGGCCCCGCGTTAAAACGTATATTCTCATTTTAAGTCAGTTCCCTTTTGCGCAACTATCAGAGAGGAAAAATCATTGATAAGGTCAAAACATTATAATCAATCAACGTAATATTTCACTTTGCTGGTGCCAAAAACGTATCCATCTGACTTGTCAAAATACACACTTCTCAAGTGTCAGAGAAGCACTCCAGGTATCTGATTCCCTCCCCCGCTAACTTGTCATAAAGACGTGAACTTGCACTTGTTCATTTTTCTCTTTCTCTCCTTTTGCTCATACAAACATTTAAGATTCATCTAAATTTTGTCATGTATGGCCAAATTTCATTTACTTCTAAGTGCAGTTACGTAAACTTGACATTATTTGGTATGAGCTGTGCTACTAGGGGTTGATTACACTTGCTACTAATTGGAGGGAATGATGGAAACATTACATAAATCATTTAGGCTTTACTTGAAACAGAATTTCCCTCTAATGTTTAACTCCATCAAAGAGTTTACCTCACTGACTTATACATGCGGAATACCTTTTTGGATATACGAGCTTTGTGTTGTTACAAAAACCAATGTATAAAAGATAAGAAAACAGATTCACCAGTGTAAAAGATAAAATAGTATTTACAACTGTACGTTCTGTGTAGTTAACTATAATAGTATTTACCATTTAAATATTTTTAAATGCGTTGTGTCAACCGTTTTTTGGCATGGCATGTAATATTTTTTTAAATTAGGAAGTTGAAATGAGGTATTCAGTCACGGCTGTTTTATTTAACTGTAGAATCAGGGTTTGAAATAATTGATGATTATGGATGGCACCGTAGAAAAAATTGAGAAAATTATCAAAAACATTTTTTGCCACTTTTAAAAATCCGGCAGCCTTTCTCATTAAACACGGAAAGATAATCAGAAAAGAAAACTCACGTCATAATCATTACTGGTAATCATAATATTAAATATTATCTGTATGTTTTGAGTTCTATTTTTCAGTACCAAACAATTAAAATATTTTTTTTGTCACACGAAAGATTGAAGAGAACGCATATCCTCAAAAATTGGCAGGACGGCTTTAGCGATTTGGTGAACGATATGTTGATTCACGAATCAATCATTATTTTCTGAGTAAAACCGTATCACTTAAAAATTAATCATGATTTTTTAATCGAAACTAATAAAACTCCAAACACGAGTTTTTTTTTGCCTCAAAACAGGCCAAATTTCTTAAAAATATTAGAAATAAGAAATAATCACTGTTAAATTATTAGAAGAAGGTTTTAGTAATGAAAATACTGAATCCCACATTTATCTGATGTCTTTTACTTTTGAATTTAGTCATAATGAATAGTTATATTAAAAATAATGGGTAAGGGTGTTCTTTAAATAATTTATTTTTAAGTCTAAATTATTTGAAGACTTCTACGAGTCGTAAGTTGATCCTAACACAGTATCATCTTCCTCTACAGCAGTGTTTCCCCCCCCCAATGTTGGGCGTACGCCCCACATTGCAATATGATTTTTTAGGCAATTTGAAAATTTTCAACCAAATTGCCCTCAGGTCAGGCGCGGATTACCCTGGAAAGTGCCATCCCCTTGGACCCAAAAATGATCACAAAATGAGTAAAAACACTACTTTTACAAGAAAAATTTCAAAATTGTTTTTTCTGTGGGAGGACCCCCATACCCCCTTAGCGGTACCACAATAGGATTTTGCGTGATGCTTTTTAGAATATTTCCAACATTTTGTGTCAAAAGGTAAAGATGATGGTCTGGAAACGTGAAAAGTGCCCCCTTGGAGCCATGCTGGATCCGTGCCTGCCCCAGGTAGGTTTCCAAGAGGGTTTTTGAGGGAAAAAAGACAAGGGGGCATGGAAGAAAATTTTTTTATTTAATTTCTCAAAAATTAACAACAATACTCTTGGTGAGGATTTCGTTCTACCTATTTTAGTTATCTAATTAATTTTTTAAATTTCTTAATTCACCGCCAGGGGAGCTATGAGTAATCTCAAAGGATTCTCCAGGGTCACTTACCCAGGGATAGACCTTCCTTCCATGACCCTAACGAGACGCGTTGGATCCCAATAAAAGCCGTGAAAGAAACTTTGAAACACCCTGTATGGTTCCGAACAGAGTCAGCTAAAATCATCGCGCAACACATTAAGATCCTTATCCAGTGTGGAGGGAAGAAAGAAGGGGATTTGAGAAGATATGTAGTAGACTACTCCTGTAGCAGAGGGGTCGAAGTACACCTCACTGAGAAGCCTGATGGCAGTGGACGGTTGCTGTCACCTCACTAAAAGTAGTCTACTACATCCAGGCGCTGATGCAGCACGGCTCCAAGGGGGGCACTTTTCCAGACAAGATCCCCTTGTGGTACCATTGGGGGTATATGGGGGTCCTCCCCCAGCAAAAATTTGAAACTTGACGTGTAAAAGTAGGGTTTTAACTCATTTTTAGAAACGTTTTGAGCCAAAGGGGGGCACTTTTCAACACTATTACCTTTACTTTTGACCCAAAATGTCAAAAGTTTGGGTATTCCCTAAAAATAAACACTGAATAACCCATTTTGATACTAATGGGGCATATGGGGGTTCTCCCCCAGAAAAAATTTTGAAATTAATTAGACAGGTAAAAGTTAGGTTTTTACTCAATTTGAGAACCTTTTTTGGGTCTCCAAGGGGGGGCACTTTCCAGAGTGCCACCCCCTGGATCCACCACTGACTACATCGCCCCTCGCAAGTCCCCTTCTTTCTTCCTACAGTTTGATAAGGGCCTTAATGAGTCGCGCGACCATTTAAGTTGACTGTGTTTCGGGCCTGATAATACCAAGCCCTTATTCCCTACTACCGTTAACAAGGCCTCAATCATCTATATACTACACCCAGATCATCTCCCATTTCCTAAACAATAAAACCTTCTGAGAACCGCCGCCGGCTATTTACCGAGAGAGCACCCGGATAATTTCCCTCTGTCCCCGATATAATCCCGTTAATGCCAAATGATGGTGTTCTTCTCTATCGCAAACGATAATCGAGAAGCTCATTATTCGGAGATAGCATCGATACCAATTTACCCACAGCACGCGCTTCCCCGCGGGGTATATAGATGAAAAGGGTGTTTCACAATTTGTATATTCTATACCAGCGGTTCTCAAACTGTGCTCCGCGGAGCCCTTAGGGCTCCGCCAAGCATTTCCAGGGGCTCCGCGGAGAAATTTGAAATAAATACAATTTTTGATAATTTCTAATTCGCGTTGCTCAGAAATATCATATATAAATAACTTTCTTCAATGTGTTTCTTGTTAAGAACTTACTTTTGCTCATTCCTACCCAAATTTTTTAGAGCTCTAAATAACCCTTAAATTTAATCGATTTGATGGGGAGCTCTTTTGATTATAGTTTTTTTCCTGGTTTTTTGTCTTTTTTTCCAAGTATTTCTTGGTTTACCAAAACAAGTTAAAACCATGTTATTTAGGGTCAAATTTTCGAAATTCTTCTGGGGGAAAACCCCCAGACCCCCCATTGTACTTAAAACTTTATTATTGTCAATTTTTTATGATAAGTTCGTTAAAATTAAAATCCTACCTAAAAATGAATGTCCGAAATTTGGACTATGATGCACCGAAAACAAGTATAAAATAACTGTTTTTAAGGATAATATTTCGCTAAATTCACCCACACTCATTATTGGAACTCAATTTTTCTTATATTTTCTTAAATGCAAATTATACCTAAAATGTTTTAAAAAGCTGTTAAATATGCATGAGAGGGGCTGTGGAATAATTCTGGAACCATACTGAAATAAATTTCTATTTACGCTCTTGCATTTATGATTTTATTTCTTGTGGCAATGGTTTTTATGTAATTTGCATATTGAAAAATTTATCTTCGGAAAAGGGCTCCGCGAAGAATTTGTCTCTTGAGAAGGGCTCCGCGACATAAAAAGTTTGGGAACCCCTGTTCTATACTAATAGAAAAAACGCACGCACTTCCTATTTTGATAGAAAAAAATTAATATTCTTTGATTAGGTGCGATAAATGCTATATAGAGTTTGAATTTGATAACTACCATGTTGATGATTATATTTGATGATTGATTATATATTGATTCAATTTTGTTATAGCATTTCATTTCTTCCCCTGGGTAGAGGCTATTATATTTATAAAGAACTCACTTTCTCCATTTCGGTTAAAAAACAATTGACATAAATCCCGGTGTTGGAATTTGATAATCCAGCTTTTATAAAAAAATTATGTTAAATATTATGTTTGTTAACTAATTATGATGATTTAATTTTATTATACAGTAGGTATACCCTTTTTTGTGATATCTTGAAAATTGATTCCTTGAAAACCTTTTTATTTCTAGAAAAGTATTGAATGATGAAGAGGGTGTTTCAATTTGTATTTTACAAGATAGAGAAAACGCACTTCAGATTTTGATAGAAAAAAAATTGATACCTACTCTTTGATTCGGTGTGATAAATGCCAGGGTTTGAATTTTTTACAATCATGTATTAATATGAAAAATCATTGATTATAGTATTTGATAATTGATTATTAAGGTTATTGGGCCATTTCCCCCTCAAACTAAAATATGTACTGATGGACATTCGCATTGATCTGATCATTAGGGTGGGTCATTTTCCTATGGCGAAAAAAAAATTTTGCAAATTCTATCGGGCACAGCAAGAAAAGGGTGCCAAATAGTCTCAAACTAACATGTGTAAAATATTATTCGATTATAATAACTCTTTTTGCCTCCGGATTGGCCTCAAATAGAACAAAAATATGTAATTTTTAATATTTTTTTTAAATTTTATAAATAAAATTTTTTTGTCGAAAACTTATTAAAGTTCACAAATAAGGGTATATAAAAGCAATTTTAATCACATTAGTCACCTTCATGCATTATTAATACAAAAATAACTGCCAAAGTGGCAATATAATATGCTATCATATTAACAAGAGCCGTAGAATATGAATCTCTTTTTTGCCAACAAACAGTGGATTGTCAGTGGTACAGATTTTAAATATTGGTAGTTCATATACATTCTCCCTCAAGTTTGGTCAGTATAAAACGGTATTTTTAATATGCTGCGCTTTCGAAATTCAGCGGACAGTTATTTCACTGGCTGGTCTTGGGATCCAAATATGATCGCAAAAATATGTTGAAACAATTGTCGAATGGATAGTTCGTTCATAGGCAATATCAGTTATGATTCTCTCAGTCATAATTTACCTCATTTTTTACTATAGCAATCGACTGAAACCCAGGCCCTTGAAATTATATTTCTTTGAGGATTGACTCAAAATATCTTCTTAGCATTCCCTTATGCGTTCATAAAAGTTAAAATATAGCAAATTTAACTGTTAAGGATAATTACAAGTAAGTTTTGAAAAGTAATGTAGCTTATTTAAAAACTTAGGGGATAATACTGAGCTTTATGCTGAAAACGGGGAACTACCGCTTTTCTTAAGAAAATGTTTCAAAATTTGACTCTTAAAATGTGGTTTTAATTTATTTTTGGACATTAGGGAATCATATGGGAACACTTGGGATGGACTATTCCTAATATGCCAAAAATTTCAAGGAAACCCCAACTTTTAAACTATTATCCAAATGTTTTCCTTGGGGTTGAAACCTATAACCCAAAAAAGGTATCCACCTTCTGACATATCCATTTTTATTAAAAATTTAATGTTTTTACCATCCTACTCAACCGACAATAAAGGTTTCGCACATTTTTATGATTCCAGCAAGAAATTTTTGATTGCCAGTTCTAACTATTGAGATATTTCAAAATATGTTGTATTACAACTCAAGTATTTCAACTCTGGTTTCATTTATAATTATTTTATAGTCTTCAATGATGATTTTTATACCATTGTGCACATTTATATTCATGACGGATTTGTGCAATCGAGGTAAAAGCTTGATTTTCGTTCGTCCATTTTTACATGAAATTACTATATTAATCGAAACTTTGAGGCCAATCCGGAGGCAAAAAGAGTTATTATAATCGAATAATATTTTACACATGATAGTTTGAGACCATTTGGCACCCTTTTGTCGCTGTGCCCCTGGGAAAATGTGAAAAAAATATTTTTGACCCACCCTACTGATCATGTTATTTATTTTATCACACTGATGGGTTTCATTTGTTTTGTTTCATTTCTATTTAAGATTATAGAACTAATATAAAATATATTTCCAGAATGGTTTGTTTATCAAGACCCACTTACCCCCTCTTAAGTTTTGCTTGCTTTCAATCTAAATAAAGCGTGGTTGGCCCACTTACCTTACTTGGGTAGACTACTGCATTTACAAACATTTCAGAGGATATAATAATTTTTTTACCCTATATAACTTTTAACACTGAGTATTATTTAAATTGGGAGGTCTTCCTCAAGAAAATGTTTGTAAATTTCCCTAAAAATAGTGTTTCATTCGATTTTTGGATACTCCATTTTGTTCCTCCTCGATATAAAGGTTGACATAAGCCTTCATAAACCCTTGCTACGTTAAGGGGGAATTTCAGGGTATACACAACCTCCCTCTCGAAACCTCAAATGTATAATTTTCCCCCATTGATATCGACCGAAGCTACTCCTTAATCTAAGAAGTAAAATTAGAAAAATTTTGAATTTTAGAATGTGTAAAAAGTGTTCTGAAGCTACTGTTTTGAGGGTTTTCAGGGAGCTTCGTGGGCCACCAGTTGGAAACCCCTGTACGATTATAAGAAAAACTATTTGCCCTAATAAAATATTTTGTTTTAAACCACAGAGTATAGAGCTTAACAGAGATGCCAAACGGCCGTTTTCCTCTTTAGGTTATTAATTTAATTCAGCTCGCATATTATAATTCAGTCACTAGCAGCCAATCAGAAAAAGCTAAATGCGTGATTCCTAAGTTGGTTCCTAAAGTGATTCCTAATTTGATATGGAACTTCTATCAAGCGACATTTTAATTTCATCGGTGTTGTTTTCCCCCTCCAGTTCCGATTTGGATTTGAGTGACAGCTTCAGTGGGCGAATGACAGAATTAGCAGGAATGACGTGGTATTGAAGGAGGAGGGTCCGTTTGGCCTAAAGTTTGTCTATGGGAAAAGCCCTGTTAAAAAAGTTGCCATTAGCGTCTATGAGGATGAACATTGTGTTAAGCTCTGTCTATACCAGCGGTTCCCAAAGTGGTCCATATGGACCCCCAGTGGTCCACAGCGATTTCCAGGGGGCCACAGGCATGAAAAGGAAAATTGGGGGTCCACAGCAACTTCTAGGGGGTCCACAGCGTCTTTCAGAGGTTCGCAGGAAAAATTTCATTAAAATGGAAAACTTTGATAAGTTTCAAAAATTTTGTCTTTTTTATAATCAAATTTTAGTAATAATAGTTGGTTATCACGGAATCCTCGCAACGCAAGTAGGGGTGATGGACTTCTTTCTGGAGAGCCCCCGACTAGCCTCGCATAATTCAAATTCATAAATTAAAACTAAATTTCAGTAATGAATAATTTTACTTCTTTTCATAGATGAACTTAATTAAATATTGTTTGTTAACATGCCATATATTAATTGTAATTATTTCTGAAATTTTATGATTTGGTGAATGAATAACTCACTCATAAGCCTTTAGCTTTGACAAGCTTGCGACCAAAACTTATTAAAATTAAAAGTTTTTGTGTCTTGAAATGAAGATATATTAAAAGTTTAAATTTGTTTTAGTTCAAACTTCTTAAAAATATCTTGTAACCATATGAAGGCAAAAATAAAAAACAGGTTTTTTAAATATGTAAAAGTGTGTGTGAAATCAAATGCTTATTGATGCAAGAAAAAAACACTTGAAAAAAATTACAAAATTTATGCGCGGTTTAGAAGTTTATATCAACTTTTACTTTTATTTTACTTTTTGAACGGTTCCTAAGACAGGGGGTCCACGGGGTACGAAAAATGTCGTCAGGGGGTCCACGGGCCAAAAAAGTTTGGGAACCCCTGGTCTATACTCTGTGTTCTAAACATAGAAATCAAAAGAGAATTGAAGTAAAACAACTCAAAATATGAATGAATTTTAAAACCTGAAAATGAGGAAAGTGAACTTTCATCTTGGAATTTCGCGAAGGCGTATAATGATTTTGAGTTCTAATTTTATGTTTAGTGGTTCACTAACCACTGCTATAAACTAATGTGCACATTTCAATTGCATTTCAATAATTCCTTCATACCGCAAACGTCAACAATTCTTCATCGTCCCGGGGAAACAATCGATAAATTAATTCCTCGGCAGGGAGGAACCCGGGGGCAGACGAGGATAATGGAATCCGGCCGATAGAGATCTCTGGCGCGTGCGGCGGGCGAAATATCGTCTGCTGCTGCCGGGCACCTGCTGAGGGGGGTGGAGGTGTTTGTTCGGGCAGGTGAGGAGATGGACGTGCCCAGACTTCTCAAGACGGCGGCCATGAGATCGATTCTGGAGAAGCACTCGTACTGTCTATGTATTCGATCCCAATGGTTCACAAACTGTGGACTTGTGAAATTAAATAATGTATATACAGTGAGTATACACTGAGATAAATGACAGTTTCAAATTTGAGTAAATCGATGTTCTCATTTTGGTATGAAACTTTATGGTTCAAATATGACTACCCAATGCATTCAATTTTGACACACGAGGATTTTTTCAAACAATGTAATAGTCACCACTCAAATTATACATATTTTTAGTATATATTTGAAAATTAAAATATTTGCGGTATAGCGAAAATAATTGTATTAACGTACAACACAACGTTGTGACGGTGCACTCAACTTACTGGTTCCCACCTCATAGTAACTGTAACACATAGCACCCTCTTTATAAGAATGTCATGGATGAATTAAAAAATGTGTACGTGATGCTTTATTTTTGAGTATGTATCTGCACATTTTCAAAAATGAGTACATGCATTGCATGTGTTCAAATTTGAGTAAATTTGGATCGGAGCCTGTTTGAGTGCGTGCCATACTTAGATTTGAGTAATTTTTACTCATTTTTGAGACTCGTTTTAAGAGTGGGCATTCAGTTTGTAGGGTGTATCACTAAAAACCTTTTATTTTTATTTTAATGATGCATCAGTGATGACTTTGGACCTGAAGGTCTCAAAAAGAGTTTAAACTCTAACGGCCTTATTCTGTGCTTTCTGAACAGCGGTTAATCAGCAACCAAAGAAGGATTCCACCAATCAGTGTCGGCGATTCCTTCTTTGATTGGTGGTTACCCGCTGATCAAATAGCACAGAGATCAATAGCACCAATTTCAAAACACTTTCTGTTGGAAGCCATTTTTTTCTATTGGTTTCTCTGTTGCCACAAAGAGCGGACCTTTCTTGGGGGAACATCTCCAAACCTCCCTTTCCTCCTTTAAAAATTCTACTGTTTACAAGTAGCAGCTGTCCTCTTCGGGTGAAGGAACTTAAAAATAAAATTACTTAAAAACACTACTTTTAAAGGTTAAATTCAACACCTTGTTTGAACACCTTATCGTTGTGTCTTTGTTAAATTTTTAAAATAAATAAATAATCATACATTGAATTTTTTTAGCTTTACAAAATAATTTTTTTAAAAGTTAGATAAGTTACACGTTGGTATGAAATTATATTTGTTGGTTTGTTAAATAATTAAGGAAAACTTTTTAAAAACGTTATACTTCTTAAACTTTGATTTCAAAAAACGCAGTCGACTTCAAAAAATCATTCATGAAATAACACTGATGAGGGGAAAAAAGCCCCAAATAGAATTAGATTCAAGCCACGACCTGACTTCCCACAGTTCCCCACATCCACTTGTGTCGCTTCCAGTCAATTGTCCGGCATTGATTTAATCCTGGCTAAAGCTTTCCAATCAACAGCCTTCTCCCCGAATGCAAATCCCACGGCCGCCCTTTCCGTGTCCGGCTCAGCGGCACGTGCCACCCCCCGGACCACCCCCTGCCAGCGAATGAAAGCCCGTCAAACGATATTGCGGGGGTGGTTTTGAGCGGGGATTAGATTGTGGTTAGACACATTGCCTTTTTTTGATTACTGAGAAACGGGTGTAAAAGTGGTGTTTGGTTTCTTAAAAACGGGTGTTAATGTTTTTAAATTTTTATTTTTTTGAAAATGAATATAAATGTAGTTTTCCGAGATTTATGTAAATATGCACTTGAGGTGTTTGCTGCAACAATGAGCTAACTTCTATGTAAAGCTGTTGAGAGTTAGCTCATTGCTCATTATTGCTGCGAGTACTTCAATTATTTAGGGTTTTTATTTTGGGGGGGGCTGAAAAATGTAACAAGTCATTAGATTGTGGAAAGCGGGTGTCAATTGGTTTTTGAGGATTCATGCAAATGTGCCTTTTGTTTTTTGAAAATTTGGTGCAGGAGTTGTGTTTGGCTTTTTTGCGCAAAACGGATATAATATTTCATTGGATTTTTTAAAAAGTAATTGTGAATTATGTTTTTTCTGAGTTTTATCCAAATGTGTACTTTTGCATCAGCAAAAGTTAATGCAAGTTTTGTTCTGTACTTTTGCTCTTATAATAGTGGGTGCAAAGGAGGTTTTAATTTGTGAAAACGAGTGTAAATGTTTTTTAAATGTAAATGTCGAGTGTTAATGTAAATGTCGAGTGTTAATGTAAATGTCGATAAATGTTTTTTTTAAATTCATTTTATATATTAAAGATTTATTTAACTTGTATTTATTTTGTTTTGAAAATGGGTACAAAGAGGTTTTTTAAGATTTATTTTTGATTCTTGCGTATTTTAATTCGATAATATGTATTTCTTAAATTTTCCATGTTCGGTTTTAAAAATATTATAAGAAATTGTGTTATAGTTATAGTGTACCAGATTTTTGGTTGTTCTTTTGTATTTAAATATCGTTCAATTGTTATAATAAACATGAAGGACTGACCGGCCTGGATGCCTTCGTAGAGGTCTTAGTCCCATTTTGCGTACACAGGATATGATGTGTCGGGCAATTTTTCTTTTACAATTATGTCCCAGCAAAAAAATCAGCAAAATGTCTTCAGAAAAGTGAAGGTAATTTAGTATAGGTATAGTACAGCAGATTTCCTAAAGAAAACTGCAGTATTCTTTAGAAACTCTGCAGTTTTTTATAAGACCGCTGAAATGCCTTTAGAATGTTTTCAAAACTACTGTAAAAAACTGCAGACTTGCGTGCTGAAGTCCTATTGCTACAAAATAACTGCACTTTTGACGCTTTTTTGAAGGAATTTTTGACATGTTTTTTGCTGGGATCTAAAACTATATTTGGAGGTATTATAGTTTCTTGGCAGTCTGGGGGTCCATAATTAGAAAGTTTTAGAAATATGATCATTAAAAGTTGTGTTTTAACTCATTCGTTTTTACGTTACACCCGAATAGGACCATTCTGTCTATAATGCAGAATTTAAAAGGAAATAAATTTATTCTCAGAGAGAGAGGAAATTTGGGGACCCTCCTCCAAAAAATATCCTTTAAAAGTAGTTTTTCAACTCATTTTGTGACCCTTTTGGTGTGCTCCCAAAAAGGGCCGTTTCTTGAACACCACAGAATTTCTTAGGAAAAAAGTATAAGTACACTCTAAAAACGACAGTCTCAAAAATGAGTAAAAATTACTCAAATCTGAGTATGTCACGCACTCAAACAGGCTCCGATCCAAATTTTACTCAAATTTGAAAACATGCATATACTTCAAAAATAAAGCATCATGTAATCATTATTTAATTCGTCTATGACATTCTGATAAATAGGGTGCAATGTGTTACAGTTATGATGACCGTATAGCCACGTTACTAAGACGAGTGGCGACATCACAATGTTGTGTTACACGTTATCACACACTAATTACTACTTTCGATAAATTGCATTTATTTCAATTTTCAAATATTTACTAAAAATCTGCATAATTTGAGTGATAACTATTAATATGTTTGATACTGAGTATGTCTGGTGTTTCTAAATTGAAAACATTGAGTCGTCATATTTGAGACAAAAAATTTTCATTACAAAATGAGAACACCGATTTACTCGAATTTGAAACTCAGTGTAGACATCAAAATTTCAGAAGGAAGTTGAACCCCCCTTAGATACAAACTCTCCTCATTTTATCCACCTCTACCTCCTTTGCATCAACGTAAACCATGAACTCTGATATTTTAGCAAAGTAAGTCGTATCGAACGAAAAAAAAATTGATCGATCCTCTCTGGTCATTGCCCTGAAGTGATCATACCCTTGCAGTCGTAACATTTTTCACGTTTCGGAACGAATAGAACAATTTAGCACTGTGTCGAACAAGCTCCTACCTACACTTTTGTTTGAAAAATGACACCGATTACTGAAAAGTTACTAATATCTGTACAGTGCGGTGGTAATACCTACCTAAATGACTTTTAGTTTAACTCCATGTTAACATGTGAAAGCCACTGTTGCTGTATAGATGTGTGAAGTTATAACCATTTACCTCTGAAAGCGAAATTGGAGTAGTTGAAGCAATGGTTGATAAATTGATTGTTGAGTTGTAATTCTACATGGAGTGTTGTTGGTTTTTTCGTACAGTGCGAGCTAATCATCGTTTTTTTTTGCTAATTGAATATTTAATTACTCCACAGAGAATTAACATATTTTTTGTTGTCCCTTCTTTCCTTTAAATATAAATATAGAATGGTATTACCAATATGCTGTTGAGATACAGTGAAATCCCGTTACAACGAATACCGATACAACGAAAAATCCGGTTAATACGAAAGTCCTGAAAGTCTCCAACCGTTTTTATTTGAATTATTGAAATACCGTTACAATTAAGAAATTACTGTATTAAGTGGATTGGGAACGTGAAGGTAAGGGGGGAACCCTTTTAATCCCGAGTGTGGGGGTGTGATTTCATATTATAGATGTCTGGTGTTATATAACTCAATTAAAAAACCTGTTGTTTTTGTGCGTAAATTAGTGATGTGGATATTATTATCTAATTACGTTATTAAATGTAAAATTATTTCTTTATTTTTCTTTTTCATTTTATTTAGTACTAGCTGATATACCCGCCGTTGCTCGGGGTAAAAAAGGATTTTCAAACTGAATGTTAAAATAAATAAGAATTATTTTCTTCACTATATTCCTTTCCAGGGCGTCATTTAGGGGCTATAGGGTCAACTGCTTTCCCGCCAGGATTCTTCTTTGATGCTAGACTTCCTTAGATATAAAAAGAACACCTCCTGTTTTGAATTAATGTGTGAAATCCCCATTTTTAAACGTGACACATTCGAATTAGATTAATTTCGAGGGAGACCCACTTAACACCCCTTTTTTAAGAAGTTATATCTATGTTCTCTTCAATATGCTTTGTTCACTCCATCCATTACTGCAATTGTCAATGCATAGTTGTGGCGAATTCTTCCACCTTCGCTTTGAAATAAAGATAAATGTCTACTATTGAACAATAATTTCTATAAACTTAGTATTTACTTCCCCTTCATCCCGCTATCTTTTCATAAAATTCTAGGCAAATAAGAAATAAATACTTTTCTAATATGCAAAACAAAACCTATAAAAAAACTTTTGGAATTAAAGTGTTAAAAACCGGTTTTTAAAATTGAAATTAAAAAAAGTCAGGGGGAGACCCCCTGAACCTCCCTTTGTTTATTTATTACCAACTCATTCACTGAAAGAATTCTTCTTCAGACATGAACTAAAATAAAAGTAACATCATTTGAATTGACATCAACTATCTAAAATGAATCTGATGAAATTTGTTAAATTTAGATTTTCCTGAAAAAATTTAAATTTTAATTGAATAGAGGAAAAAATTTAAAATTTTTCGTTTAAATAGTTTTTGGTTATCGTAAATAAATTAATTAATCACCACAAATTATTTCTTTATCAGATTTTTTTAAAATTCACTTGAAAAAAATGTTTCTAACAATAGATGTTTTGGGTCACCTGGAAGGAGCATAACCGTTATCAATTTAATATTGAAGCTACGCATGAGAATTTAGAAAAGGGCCAAAAAGACTGCTTAGAATGCTTTGTTTTCATGCTTTGATTTCAAAAATTCTTTTTTGAAAACCTTCCCGATAGTGTGTGGAACAACATGCTAAAATTTCATACCAATAGTATTCATAATAGCTATAGTTTGCTATAGAATGCAAAAACTAAAAACGAGAGAAAATATTCAAACCCCCGTGCACCCCCTCCAGATTGGAATATCAAAAAAAATCCAGAAATCACTCTTTCTTTGAAATATTTTTGAGAATATACAAATACCAACAGATCGCTTTGTAATATCAAATTATTAGTATGCCTTTCTTCGAAAATGTAAAACATTGTTTATGCTCAGCAAAAACTAGTTTTTGAAATTTTTGGACCCCTTAAAATTCGAATATCAAAAATTTGAAAAATGTCTTTCTAGATATTGTGACTTGGTATCTACCTGCAAAATTACGAAGAACTGGGGTCATATGGAACGCCGCTAAGCTAAAAAATTTTGAAAACACTCCAAGCACCCCTGTGGGCCAGAAAAAAAATAATTTCGAAAAATCCCTTCTAAGTGCGCGTATACACCGTAAGGTCTTACACCACACCAAGTTTCGAGTCTTTAGCCCCGATAGAATTTTCTGTGCGTTGATAGGTGAATGAATAGATGAATGAGTGGTAAAGCTCTTTTATTAGATTTTCTGCTATCGTATAAAAGGGCACCCGCCCATTACAATAATATTTCTTTTCTGTACTGATTTGAATGAAAGAGAAAGAATGAGGACTTTTTATGGAAGAAGACAGAGAGAAGGATCTGAAGAAAGAGAGAAAAGTTATGGTGGAATTTTTTTCCCACCACAACTTCATTTTGGTGCGTTCCGATTCTCATAAATCACTGAACTGTTCGTCCCTGATCAATTCAACCAAAATGAGGCTTGACGTTGGTTGCTGAGTAAACCTCCATAACACGATTCACGTGATACACTCAAACCAGAACTCCAATGTTTGTTGATGTGATCCCAAGAAAACCGGTTGGGATAGATTCTCTATGGTAATGCTTGGGATGTTGAATTCATTATTTCTCATTCAACTCGTTTTTCTCAGTACTTGAGGTGACGAGGAGGAGAATTAGTTTTGATACTTGTGAACTCTCTTTCGGAAAATTTGTAACTGGAGGATTTTTCTCGCAAATAAATCGGTTGTTGTTGTTAGCATGTATATTACGAGGAAGCTATAAAACTGAGTTTAAGGCTATTGTTTCAATGTTAATGTGACTCAGCGTTTTCGTCATTCATTTGAATGTGTGTGTGTTTCTTAGAAAAACTGATTTGATGGAGAGTTGTTTTAGAAATAAACTTTAAATGAAAGGGCATTTGAAGCCTAGTTAAGATAATCCTTTGACCTTTCACAGTCTTGCCCGTCCCAAATTGAATCGCTTAATTCTGAAACGTGTCAAACGCCACCTTTTTCAAAAAGGAGTTATTGGTGTCAAGGGATTCTGTAGGGATAAACGAAGACCCTCTATATACATGGCCACCCAACTCCAGACGATGACGTCAAACGTGAGTGAAAATTGCCATGTTAAGTCTATGGAGTGACTTCAAAGATGAGTGAAAGTTATGACGTTGCACGGCCGAGTTGGGAGGCCTTTATATAGAGGGTCTTGGATAAACGCACATTTTAAGGTAAGAATTATAACAACAACAACAAACAACTTTATTACAATATAAACAAAGAAAACAAAAAGAATACAAAAAGGGGAGACATTTTCATTTGAATTACCTCATACAGGTGAAATAATATATTTAATATGAAATGAAAAACATAAAAACACAATATACAACAAAAATTTACCATAGAAAATAAAATACAAGAACAAACAAAAAAATACACATGAATAGATGAAAAATATCCTGAAAAATATGGCAAGTGAAAATGCTGTTGGGTGAGCTTCAGGGATAATGTGCAAGAAAAAATAATTAAAAATAATCCTCGATATTATCTATGGAGTATATAAACAGTTTTAATATTTTTTAAAATTTTAATGGAGATATTTCAGTTTTAATATGACTAGGAAGGCTATTGTAAAATTTTTTGGATAAATAAGCATAGTTTTTGTGAAAAATTTCTTTCCAAGTTTTGGGTATTAGGTAATTATTTTTTGAACGTAAGTTATAAGTTATGTTTCTTGTTTCATTATTATTACGATGCGTATTAAAATAAACAAATGTTTGATAAAAAATAAATGACGAATAGGAAGAAAGTTTAAATTTTGAAAAGTATTTATGTTAGGAGTTCGATTATTGCTTAGAAATTTGACTATTTTATTTTGAATTTTTAAAATCGGATTATATTTCCTAGATAGTCCCACCCCAAATTATTAAACCGTAACTGATTATTGAATTAACCCATGAATGGTAAAGCTGCATTGAAAAACTTTTATTTATACCTAATTTTTTTCAGATAAAATTTATAAAGAATAAAGCGTAAGTTATTAGAAATATGATTTACATGAGATTTCTATTTCAAATTAGCATCAACGTGTAGACCAAGATATTTGATACTTGAAACTTGTTGAAGAGAGGGACAATTACAATCAACTATTTTGCATTCCTTTTTATGAAAGTATAATTTTAAAATATTTGACGGGCCATAAATACTAAAATTGATGAATTTTGTCTTATTTATATTTATTGATAATTTATTTGCCATGAACCATTTTCTTATAATAGAGAGATAATTATTAATAATATTTTCTAAATTTTTATTTTTTGGATATGAGTGTATAAAATTACAGTGTCGTCAGCGTATGTTATAATCTTTCCATTTAATTTTAACTTACAAAAGTCATTAATATAAATAATAAATAACAATGGTCCAAGGATTGATCCCTGTGGTACTTCAGATTTTATGTTCAGAAGCTCACTTTCAAAATGGTCTAGACTTACGAATTGTTTTCGATAAAAACAACCAAAAAAGAAAAAAAAGAAAAATTCTATAATAATTTTATGGGTCAGTATTTAATAAGGAAATGTTATTTTCAACTAATATTTTCACTTTTATTACCAAATCCTTAAATAAATGAGAGTTTAGCTATGGAAATAGGCCTGAATACTCTGTTTATTGCAGAAACCCGTCAAATGCAAATATTTTAATAATTTTTTGTGAAATGAATAAAAATATTTAAACAATTATTTTTTTCTGTAAAATATCTAAATGAGGCTTACTTTAAGAAAAACATTACTAGATATCTTCATAAAAATTTAGTGATATTTCATATAGTTTTTCCCATTTATCTCAAAACAAAAAAAGTGGCATTTGACATGTTTCAGAAATAAGTGATTCAATTTACCTATGACTCAGTGGCTATCTCGGATGATCTTGGAATGAAAGAGTTAAATGTAGTTTTAAAGCCTTATATCTATATGTTAAAAGAAACGTGAAGGTGTTTCACAAGTTATAACAAACTTTAGGGTCAGTTAGGGAAGTTTGGTCCTCTTGGATATACGTATTTTTATAATTTATTATTATACATATACACAGGAGGGGTGTAGACAATAGGGAGAATTTCGAAAGTCCATTAACCTTTATTGGAAAATTCATTCTCAAAAGTCAATGAAAAAGTACCAAAAGTAAGATTTTAAATCAAACACTGAGAGAAATCACAGTTTCAAAATTTAGTAAATCTATGTTTTCCCCCATCTTGGTATGAAACTTTTTGTTTCACATTTTGATGACCCAATGCTTTCAATATTGAAACACCAGACAATTAGGGTGTCCCTTATATGACAGAAAAAAATTTTTTTTGCGAATTCGAAAACGGATACCCTCTACTTTATTTATAAATGCCTTGAACTATTCAGATATAAAATTTTATCCCTCTACGATGATATTAACCTGTGCAAAATCTTAATCAAAGATGGTCAATGTGTCTCTTTTTGTCTCTTTTACGACAGAATTTTTTTCTCTTTGCGAATTTGAAAAGAGATACCCTCTACTTTATTTATAAATGCCTTGAACTATTTAGATATAAAATTTAACCCGTAAATATTAACCCGTGTCCATGGGCGTAGCCAGGGTTCAACATAGGGGGGGGCAAGCAGGGTCGACTTTTTTATGTTTGTAGGGATCAATTTTAAAGCCCCGTGAGGGGTCATTTTAAGTTTTATCATCAATCAATCAAGAAATTTAAAGTTTTAACAGGGGGTTTGGGTGTCCTCCCCAGAAAAATTTTGGAAGTATGCTCCTAAGAACATGGTTTTAAATTGTTTTTTGGTACAGGTAAACCCAAATTTGGACGTACATTTATAGGTAGAATTTTGATTTTGATGAACTTATTACAAAAAAGTTCGAATAATAAAGGTTTGAATACTAAAGGGGGGGCCTGGGGGCCCTCCCCCAGAAAAATTTAGAAAATTTGACCCTAAAATACTGGGTTTTAACTTCACTAACAGTAAAGTAAAAGTTCATTACTTGGGACTAAGGGGGGGGGCAGCTGCCCCTCCCTGCCCCCCCTTGGCTACGCCCATGCCCGTGTCGAATCTCAATTGAAGATGGTCAAACAAGCTGAATTACCGGCACGAGCCAGTTTATACTCACCACTTTTTTCTTTTTTTCTTACTTTTTTCAGGCTTTTTATACATGTGTATATTTTTGACCATTGAAATGTAATATTAATTGTAGTCTGAATTGTCGTCTACAGCTGAAGTTTAACTTCACGAATGTTAAAAAACAGCTTCGCAAAAATTTGTCGATTACTTGGTAACTTAGATCCAGTAATCTTGTGACTAGAATTGCCAACTATAAGTAAATGGGTTTACCTTCACTTTGCTAACTTCTTTTAAAAGCAGCAGACGACATTTAGACCGATTAATAATAAATTTATTTGGCCAAATTCATAAAAAAATATAAAAAAGTCTGAAAAAAGTAGGAAAAAAGAAAAAAAGTAGTGAGTATTAGCGGGAGCGTGCCGGTAATTTAGATTGTTTGACCATCTTCAATTGAGATTCGGCACGGGTTAATATTATCGTAGAGGGATGGAATTTTATATCTGAATAGGTCAAGGCATTTATAAAAAAAGTAGAGGGTAACCGATTTCAAATTCGCAAGAAATTTTTTTTTCAGTCATATAAGGGACACCCTAACCAGACATATTCGATTTCAAACAATTCAATAGTCACCACTCAAATTATACTTACTTTATACTTAAGTTTGAAAAGTAGCTGAAGTATCGAAAACTGATAAAAATATCCCAATTCTTGCTGTGGTTGTGCGAAACTCGATTTTGCAATATAACTCCCAAATTAATCTTAATTGTTGGTCTTAAAATTATCTTAAAAATGGTTTTTGACAACATAGCTTTTAACGAATTTCATTAATCAATAAATAAATTTATCTTCTCTAATTCATTTAAAGAAGCTAATATTACCCCAATCTTTAAATCTGTTGATAAAAATAGTTAACAAATTATCGTCCGATTTCTATAGCTACCCACCTTCTCCAAAATTATCAAAAAAGCTTTATCTAACAAAATGTATAATTATTTAAATCATACAAAATTCTTTGCAGAAAATCAGCATGGTTTCATTAAAGGTCGTAATACCGAAATAGCGTTATTAAAATTTAGTAAACTAGGGGGCTACCGCCCCCTGCTCGCTATCGCTCGCCAACCCCCGTTAACTGCTGACGCAGTAACTTTTGGACCGCTTCACAATTCCCCACAAAACCCAGCTCACTGCACTTACTTTATAAAACATTCTTAACACAGGGGTAGTACTTCTCCGTGGTATTCTTTCAAAAATGGCGAATATTTATTCAGTGGTGGAATTTATTCAGCGGATCGCTTTATAATTCCAAGAAAGGTTCATATATAGTTCCCGCTAAATATGAACCTTCCCTTAATGTTTCAGTGCTTCCCTTAATGTATCTGTGAAAAACACATTACCTTAGGGAAATGGGTAAAAAAATGTTTACATTGCTCTGTTGTTAATTTTCTTGGGGTTGAATTCCGTTATAGTTCCCGCTAATTATCACTAATCTCTTTTGGACACTATAAAGTATAAATATTGCAAAATTGTTTTAAATTCATAGATTTAAGTGTTTAATTAGATCTATAACTATTCAGTTTATCATTAAAAATTAGAAAAATTGGTTTACATTTGAATATTGAGCGTTCGAAAGAGATTGGCGATATTTAGCGGGAACTATAACGGAATTGAACCCCAAGAAAATTAACAACAAAGCAATGTAAACATTCTTTTACCCATTTCCCTAAGGTAATGTTTTTTCACAGATACATTAAGGGAAGCATTGAAATATCTCAGGAATAAATTTAACTTTCTTAAAATTTGTAATGATTGACTGTTAAAAATGTAGTAATTATCTTAAACATCGCGAAAATTTAGAATTTTATCTTCATGAGAAACAAACTTCGAAGTTGTGTCATTTTCATAGCAACGACACCGAATGTCAAGATTTCAAACATTTTCATCCTTATTTCTAAAACATTCACCCGTGTTATTTAGATGTTTGCGTTTTGTCATTATGAAATAAAGAGTTACATTTTACTACCTTAAAAAACATACTTGCAAAAGGATATAAAAAATAAATGCAAAATTCAAAGTTTCCGAAAGCGAGTGTATATTTTATTGTAAATATAGTAATGATTAGGTTGCCACAACTACAAAGATATATATAAAAATATTAATTTGTTATTTAAAAAATAAAAAATTAATTAATTATAAATAAGTTTAAAATATAATGAAAACCGTTTGAACAACAATTAAACCCTTTGAACAACAAAAATATAAATATTGTTAAAAATAACACAAAATATATTTTTTAAATTCGTGTTATAAATAGAAAGATGATTATTTAACCTATTTGAATATTAAAAAACCAGTGAAATATGTTTTCAATTGTTTTAAAATTCATAGTTTCTTGCTTTGTAACTGCGACCTTATCCGAAATCTAAAAAAATGGAAATATTTTAAAATTGAGATTTTTTTTAGAAATTCTAAAGGCACTTTGCACATCCTCAAAAGAATCCGGACAGTTTGATACCAAATATGTGTTATACGGATCAGTAATTAAAAAGCCTTTCTCTGGAAACCGTTCACAAAAAACTTTTTTTTAGAATAGAGAGATTTGTTTATATTAGTGTTGACAAAAATAAAAAAAACTGTTGCTATTTTTCTGGATAATCGTAAATCATACCATATTACTAAAAAAATTGGAGGTAATACTATTCAGAGGTAATACTATTCTTAACTGGTTTACTTTATACCTTTTAAATAGGAAACAACGTAGTGAAAACTGGACAATTCTTTAGTGAATTTTGTACCACCAATCATGGCGTACCTCAGGGATTAATATTAGGTCCATTATAATTTATTATATTTATTAATGATTTCTGTAAATTAGATATTTTTGGAGAAATAATAACTTCGGATGATTCAGTATTTCTTTATTCCTGTCATAATTTAAATGAATTGAAAAGTCAAATTGAATCGGATCTTATCCAAGTTAGGAAATGGTTTTCTTCTAATGTGTGTGTGACCCAGGCGCGGATCCAGTACGGCTCCAAGGGGGGGGGTACTTTTCCAGACAAGATCCCCTTGTGGTACCATTGGGGGTATGGGGATCCTCCCCCAGAAAAAAATTGTAATTTGATGAGTAAAAGTAAGGGTTTTAACTCATTTTTAGAAACGTTTTGTGAGTGTAAGGGGGCACTTTTTAACACTATTACCTTTGCTTTTTGACCCAAAATGTCAAAATTTTGGTGATTTCCTAAAAATAAACATTGAATACCCCATTTTGATACTAAAAAAGGGTATGGGGTCTTTCCCTAGAAAAAATTTTGAAATTAGACCTGTAAAAGTTGAGTTTTTACACATTTTGAAAACCTTTTTTGGGTCTCCAAGGGGGGCACATTCCAGAGTGCCACCCCCTGGATCCGCCACTGGTGTGACCTAACTCTTAATTTAAATAAAACTTAATATTTATACTTTAATTTACAACAAACTTATATTGACTTAAGTATTAAATTTCATTCAAATACCTGTTACTCCTTCTAAATTGTAAATGCTATACTTAAGAACTAGAAAATACCATTAAATATTAAGGGAATGGCGTAGATTTTAATTTAAAATGGAAAAGTCATATAAGTGAATTATGCTGAAAACTTCTTTTTATTTAAATTATAGAAGCAAATAGTAATTTTTATGCCTAAATCTGTTCCAATTTTTCTTTTCAATTTATTTCTTTTTACTTTTTGAAATTTATTTATTGTACGTTTGTGTTCTATCAATTTTGTATTTTATTAGTATCATCAATGGCCAATACGATCATTTTTTGAAAACAGAAAAAAATTCATTTTTCCAGTAAAGGAAATAGATCTAAATAAAAAATCCACATGAAAAGTTTCAAAAAATTTTGTTAATTAAATATTTAAAATTAAAATCGCCAAGCCCTTTGTCTTTGTTTAGGATAGAAGTACGTCACAACTGATTCATACAGACTTTAACGAGAAACCCAACAATGACTTTGATTTGTTTAAACAATTAAAACATTTATTTGATTTTCCGGGATAGATGGCCGTGTTTGAATGGAATTTCCGAACGTTTCGCTCTCAGCTTCGGAGAGCATCCTTAGTGGCAAAAAATCAACTGATAAAAATTGAAAATAAAAAACAAATACCAAACAATTTAATACAATAATTACAATAATTGTTTGGTATTTGTTTTTTATTTTCAATTTTTATCAGTTGATTTTTTGCCCCTGAGGATGCTCTCCGAAGCTGAGAGCGAAACGTTTGGAAATTCCATTCAAACACGGCCATCTATCCCGGAAAATCAAATAAATGTATCTTCAGGTCGTGGAAGTTTTCATCAATTTAAATTAAAACATTGTTTAAAATCAATGTATAGGATAGAACAGGGGTTTCCAACTGGCGGCCCGCCGGGTGATTTTGTGCGGCCCGCGAAGCTCTCTGAAAACCCTCCAAAAAGTAGCTTCAAAACACTTTTTAGCACACTAAAATTCAAAATTTTTTTTAGGGGGAGAACCCCCGAGCCCCCCATATACCTCTTAGATTATGGACTAGCTTAGATCATTTTCTATGGTGCAAGAATTAAAAGTTTGAAGTTTTGAGAGGTCGTTTGTAAAACCTGAAATTCCCCCTGAATGAGCAAGGGAGTATGAAGGCTTTTATAACCATTATCTAAAAGAGGGACAAAATGGAGTATCCAAAAATTACGTAAAACAATCCTCTAAGGAAAATTTACAAATATTTTCTTGAGGAAGACCTTTTCATTTAAGTAATATTCAGAACATTAAATATATTCAGTATTCCCACGAGTTGTATAAGAGTAAAAAAATTATATATCCTCTGGAATCGTCCCTCTTTTGCTGGAAAAGTTTCATATTGAAGATTCTCACCCCAAAAAAATTATCATCGTTAAAAAGGAGCTAGATTACTTTGCGGCCCGCCACTTGACTAGTGATTTCAATTGCGGCCCGCGAGTACTTAGAAGTTGGAAACCCCTGGGATAGAAGTACGTCACATTGGGAAATTGGACGATTTAACGCCCTTTTTTAAAGTCAAACTTTGAAATTACATAAAAAAATAAATAATGATCGTAATTAAAAATTTTGTGCGCGTATATTCCGCTCTAGGGTACCTCTATCGAATAAAAAATCGAGTCATAGGTAAATTGAATCACTCATTTCTGAAACATGTCAAACGCCACTTTTCTTGTTTTGAGATAAACGGGAAAAACTAAATGAAATATCCAAATAAGGTCTACTTTTAAAAAAATTACTAAACATCTGCATAAAAATGGAAGTGAGCTTCAATACAGTTTTTCTCGTTTATCTCAAAACAAGAACGGTGGCGTTTGACAAGTTTCAGAAATAAGCTATTTAAGTGTAGATTTTTAAGTTATTCATACTGTCTATCACAGGAAGAGCTCTGGCTGTCGCTAGTTCACATAAGCGGTCTTAAGGCTTTATTTTTTAATTTTCTGTTTTTATGATCTAAGAACATTTTTAGTCATTTACCTAAGTCATAAAAATACAAATTTATGATTTTTCATGATCGTTATTCATGATCGTGATCTCGAAATTTACGATTTATCATTCGACACCATACCACCGCTCATGTGAACTGGCCACCGCCAGAGCTCTTCTTGTGATAGACCAGGGCTGGCCAACCCAAATGTTGTTGAGGGCCACTTTGGAAAACCACAATACTCTCGCGGGCCGCATATAAAATTTTAGGATATTAGGTGCACAGAATGACAGTGGAGTATAAATTGAATAAATTAGGGAGTTTCTTAGATCCTTTGCTTAGTTTGACGGATTCCTAAATAAAATATTCATTTAAATTTTACCTTCTGTAGTATATCCATAGGAACTAAACAGGTGCCGTTAAAACACTTGAAAACACTCGAAACTAAGGAGCCTGTGGCGCTTATAGAAATTTATTTCGGGAGGACCCAAATTTTCTCTAAAATTTGCAGCTAGATTTTTGCATCGGGAAAAAGTACACCCAAATCTTCCTCTCATGCCCCCATGCATGTTTAATTGGTTCAATGCATAAATTAAAAAAATATTTTTAGTTAGGATTTGCACCAGGGTGGGCATGGTTTAAACCATTTGGTTTAAACCACGGTTTAAACCATGGTTTAAACCAAATGGTTTTTTTCAAAAAAACCACCAAAATGGTTTTTTTGGTTTTTTTCCAGAAAATCTGCAATTTTTTTAAGAAAAACTTTTGGGTTTTTTAAAGTAATTTATTTATTAAAATATTTTCTGTTAATAAATTGTTTTTTTTCATAAATACAAATATATTTATTATAATATATATTTTAATATATTAAAAAAGAACTTGTTTTTTTATGCTTTGAAAAGAAATTCCATGGTGTTATTCAATAAAAACCAAGTATGGTTTTTTAATTTATTAAGAACAAGAAATTTTATTGTGCCTTGCACTATAAAACCAAATGGATTTTTTAACTCACTAAGCACCAATAATAAAAACCACTTGATATTTTGCTTTGAAAAGAAATTCTTGTTTTTTTTTTAGTTCAATAAGAAAAGGATATTTTAATGCACCAAAAAACACAATTTTTTTACTCACTCAACACCGGCTATTTAAGTAGTATGTCTTATAAAAACCACTTGGTTTTTATACTTTGAAAAGAAACTATTGGGTTTTTTAAATAAAAACCAATATGGTTTTTTTATCATATAAACCCCATTTATTTGAATCCATTATAAAAACCTCAGTTGGTTTTTATTTATAATAAATAAAAATCTTACTAAAATGTACACATATAAACACTTTTCTGATGCAATAAAAACCAGTGGTTTTTATATGCAGCAAAAAATCCTGATTTATGTATAAATTTAACTTTTAAAAAAATTAATTTTAATTAGTTAATTAAATCACTTGGTTTATAGCTGAATTGAATAACTATTAATTCAATGGATTTTTAACAGAAAAAACTAAGTAGCCATATTTATGCGGGTACGAAAAAAAAGTTAAAAAAAATCACTGGTTTTTAAAAAAAACAAAAAAACCTGGTTTAAACCAAAAAAACCCGTTTTTTTTAAAAAAAACCAGGTTTTTTTCCCACCCTGATTTGCACCTGACTGAACTAATATCCAAAAAAAGTTGTGAACAATAGAGTTCCTAGTACTAAAGGGGGATCTGGGGGTCCTCCCTCAGAAAATTTTTTGGAAATATGACTCTAATTAACAGACTTGACGTGTTTTGGTACACTTTGTCCAAATTTGGGGGGCCTTAACTTACCCTAAAACTTTAACTTTTGATTAAAAAAATTCTTGCATGCCGCGGGTTGGCAAAGCCTGATCTAAGAGGTATATGGGGGGTTGGGGGTTCTCCCCCGAAAAAATTTAGAATTTTAGTGTGCTAAAAAGTGTTTTGAAGCTACTTTCCGGAGAGTTTTCAGAGAGCTTCGCGGGCCGCAAAAAATGACCCGGAGGGCCGCGGGTTGGCCATGCCTGTGATAGACAGACAGTAAGTTACCTTCAAGCACGAGTTCATAAATATAAATTGTGGCCGAAAAAAGTGGAATGTCCCAAGGTGCCCCCCTAAACTTACAATAGCAATTTTCTTGATATAAAAAAGCTTTTGACAATTTTAATCACTCAATACTAATCGACAAATTAGATTCAGCTGGTTTTAGAGGAGACTCACTTAAATGGTTAATTTCATACTTGTCAAATAGAACTCAAAGGGGTAGTATATAGTTTTCGAGTTTTACAGTTGTTTGTAGTACATTCTGAAAAATCATGGAGTGCCTCAAGGGTCTATTTTAGGTTCTTTATCTTATAAATGGTTTTTGTAAATAAAATTTATTTGGTAAAATTATTACCTATGATGATGACACCGTTTTACTGTGCTCGTGCTCCGATGAATTTGAACTTCTTAATCAGATAGAGACTGATTAAAAGCACCTTGGAAATAGAAACTATAAACTACTAGGAAAGAGCAATAGAAACTTGGTTTGATGTTAACTATTGAACCCTAAATCCAAACAAATTTGTTTAGGTTTAGATATCCATTTTAGTTTAGGACGAAGCGATTTAAACATAAACATCAGATATCATTCTTTATCTTGTATTAGAAACTCTAGAAATTGCCTATGTCAAATTCTTCGGTCAGTTGAAAGCATAAACTATTTGTATGCCATGACATGGTGATAGACCCGCATGTTAAATTAGGCACCTACCATTTTTAGACACTCTGTATTAAAATATTATTTCTGAAGCATGCAAAACCATATCCATCGATTCAGATCATGCGATGTAAGACTCGTAAAGGGAAACCGAAGAGAAAAAAAATATATCTGCCGAAAGCTGTGAATCAATCGCGAGGGCAATTCACGCAGTCTACCGCTACTTCCCGATTTGAGCGTTATTGATCGACGTCGGGGAGGAGTACGGCGGCTTTGCGAAACTCGTGCCGGGGGCATCCGCAACAACTGCCGCAGAGGATGGAGAAATATCCCGGCAACCATTCATTCGCCGTGCGATGAGGTCTCCATATAATTTTGTGTGGTTTCTCGCTTTTATCTTGATTCTTTCCTTTCATACTTGTTTTATCACTCTACCTTCTCGTATATACTTCTAGTATGTACCGTATTATGCAAAACTATTGCTTTTTTACTGAAATAAACTGAAAAATGTTGATTACGTTCAAAACGTTTACATAATGGTTTGTTCGTATTTACTGTAAAAAAATTGAGCAAAAATAACGAAAAAAAATCAAGGACTCTTCTGGAGATATTTGTTTTTTAAAATTTGGAAGGTTTTTTCCATAAGATACATTAGCAGACTCGATTTATTTTCTCGATTGTAGTACTTATAAACACAATTTAAGTTGATACTTATTAAGCCAGTTTCTGGGATTAAAGGTGGGGGCCTGTGGATATTATAACCAGACTTCGAAGGCGAAGAACTGTCAACGCCAACTCGCATAAAAAGACCGTAGTAATAATTTACAATCAAATTAATGATTTAGTATTTTATTACAACAATTTAAGTTGATTGTTTAATATTCTTTTACTGTGCAAGGGCCGCATACGGGACCATTTGAGTATACTGATGCTAAAGAACTGTTGATTTGACTTTGTCATCCGCTAAATGATTTTCAGAGCACCTAAACCATGTTTCCCAACTTTTTCAAGCATTGATTTTTTATTAGATTTTATACTTTTGTGCACTTTCAAAAGTTTAACAAAATCTTCTAACTAAAAGTATTAATTTTGTGAACATTAACAGACGGGATCAAAGTTTTTTGTCATCTTGTCTATCTTAAAATTTTACAGAGGAAACATGATTTTACTTTTACAACACCCCCACTAAGGTCATGGGCGGATTTAGATGGTGAACCCTGGGGTTTTTTGAAAGCATAATTTTTTGGGTTTTACATTTTAAAAGATGCGCATGGGTTTACTTTTGAATCATGCCTGTTTATTTATTTGTTTGTTGTTCATTTAGTTTTCATATGTTTTCTATTGTCTTAATTATTAATTTAGTAAATGTATTTTAAGAGTTTATTTCACATTGTGATTGCTATGTGGCACGATTGCTAAAGTTACTAAACTTAATTATTATTTTATTTTTGTATTAAATTTTGTCTTTATTTAACAAAAAACCCCTAAAATTACATCAAAAAGCTTAAAAAACTTACATATTCGCGAACATTTTCTTTAATCAGACCTGAAAAGTGCTAGTCACTCACAAGCTGATATATCCACGAATATTCACAATATGGCAATTTTTTTCAATGATTTTTTCATGACATTGGCTACTGTACTTTCATCGAAGGCTGTGCTCTATCTTCGTTGGTTTTCTAATTATTTTCGTTTAACTTTCTTACTTCGTTTCTAGGTGGCTCGCTGTATAAGTCATCTCGATGGATTATCCAAGGTAACTTAACCTTAACAAGGTAACCTTGGGGTAGATCTTACTTCCATGACCCTAGGAGACGTTGGTTCAAATTAAAAGACGTGAAAGGGGTTTTTGATTATTTGTTTGATATCAATTTCATACCGAGCTTAACAGATAAATTTCTAAGCTTAACAGATAAAAAGTCTCTAGTGCTAACCGTGCACTAGAGACTTTTTTCACTTCGACTGAGGCAAAATTATCACCCTGGCTATTGCAAGAAGCTAGAGCGCGCGCATTAGGCGAAGAGACTTTTGGCAGATTGCCAAGATCTCGCCATAGACATGCTCCAAGTGTGACCTAGTGTTATAGTCGCCGCGACAGAAGTCTCTAGTGCGCGCTTAGCCTTAATCACTACCTTACAGTTTCTTTAACACCACTTCAAGATTTGAGAAATCTTGCACTGAAATTTCACAGGAGAGAAAAAAAAAGCGATGTCATCAATCACCACTTTTATTAGCTGATGTAAATGGCCTCGACTTGACACTCCCTCGGCCTAGGCCGTTGCCACCTGCTCCATTACAAGTTCGCGCTCATTAATTACGGAGGCAGCCGAGGAAAGTTGTTTCCGTGCTACTCCTTAAATTAAGTGAGTGCAGATGCGCTTATATCATCTTGGGATCGTCCCCTTTTTAGCATCGTGATTCGTTAACCTTACTATAAAAAAAGAGCGATGATGATGAACTGTGACAAAATTTACACATTGTGTATTTATGGAAATTAATACTACTACTGAGCGGCGATGTGGTTTTTCCGGAGTAATAAAGCCAAGAAATGATTTACTTTCAATGATCTCTGAACTAGAAAAAAAACTAGTGAATCATGCAACAATGTGATTACTAGTGAACTGACTTAAATATATTTTAATTAATTTATTAGAATTTGATTTTAGTTTTTTTTTCTGAATTTGGCAATTTTTTAAAAATCAGTGATGATCAAAATGATCAAGGTATATAAAGTAACAAGGTATGCTCATCCGGCTCGTCGTGTGACGTCACCCAGGATATAAAATGGCATTCCCGTGCAAGGCCGGGCATATCAGCTAGTACACTAAAAAAAATCTCAAAATTAGGATATAGCTACATTCAGGATTTATTGGGTCGATACTAGGGAACTTCAGTATTTAATTTGTCAATATATGTGAGGCGAAAAGCGAAAAGGGACCTCTTGTCGGCGTTCGTCGAAATGGAGTTATTATTTTTTTCTCAATCTGTACAGATTTATGAAGATTTTAAGACCATCATCATCCTTGTAGCTCAAAAAATGACGAATCGCCAGTAATTAAAAGTTTTAATTGAATAAGTGGATTTCGCGAAAAACGACCTTAAACTTTCAAAATGCTACCCTCTCGTTATTTTTCATAGTTAAGGAATGATTCCAACAGCTAAAATTCGGTTCTAAAGGGTCCAAGGATCGATAAAATCGAGAGAAAAAAAAATTCGATAGTTTTGACCTTCTTCCGGTTTTTTGGCTTTTTCTCGAAATCAACTTTGCCGATAAGAGGTCCCTTTTCGCTTTCCTCCTCACATATGGTAACTTAAAACTTGTGAATGGGGGAACACTACAACTCCCCTTCGGCATGCCCCTGGAGCTTCTGTGATAAATCAAGCATTTAAAAAAACGCTTTTAAAAGCTTCATCAAAGTTACCATTTTTAAAAGAAAAAGAAATTAATAACAATCACCACTAAATTGCTAAAAAATGTTTTATATAAATACAAATAAATTTACCTATTGTATAATTCAGACAGTTATAAAGCATATGTAAATCACGTGGGTCATTTGTATCCATGTGTTGTAAATAAATATTGAGATACCGATATCACACACACACATCGATTGTGAAATCCAGGTTGCCTTTGGCTACAGTATTAATTCAGTTTTAATATTGGGGGGGAGTTATATCTATAAACACAATGGGGGGAAGGATGTAAGGATCTGTTATCCTAGATTTATAAAAGATTAACTACACAGAGGAAAAAGAATAAAAAATACCTAATTTGGGGATTATCATCTTTTTGTGGTAGCTTAATGAACAAATTTAAAACTGTTAAACATGTAACATCAGCATCATATTACACTACTTACTCTATTGATTAAATTTTTATTAAGTAAAACTTGACTTTTTTTCATAGAAGTCTGTATTAAGATATTTCACATAAATTAAAATAAAAACCTTATTTTAAAAGGTCATTCTTATTATATTACCACTGGGTTTTTGCCTTGTAAAGTGAAAAAAATCAACACACAAAGTTTAAATTAGGCAAAAGAAAAATTTAAACTTGGAAAAAATTCCATGTTCTGTTGTGAAGATTAGTAAAGAGTTAAGTAAGAAGTAAGTAGTTATAAGATAAGGTTTGTGATATTTGTTATTATTTCTACTTACAAGTGGGAGGTTGTAAAAATTGACTAAAAGCATGTTTAAATTTGAGTGGCCCCATTCAGCCTAAACTGTACTTAAACTCTTTTAAGAAACTTCAGGCTAGAAAAATGAGTTATTATTTTTATTTTACTCTGAGAAAGTTAGAAAACTTTTGTTATGAAGGCAGGGTGAATGTGGTTCTCAAAAAATAAATCAAAACAATACTTTTAAGGGAAAAAATTCCAAAATTTTTCCGAAATAGGACCCCACCCCCCCGCGAAATTTTGCCTTTTTGATACTGTACTGGTTTCTCTTTGAAATTCTGCAGCTTACAATGAGCGGGGGTGTAAAACAAAAGGTCTCAAAATGAGCTAAAACGTTTTTTTGATGGATAATAGACTCCCCATTCTCATTAGGTGCTCCATAATTAAAATTCTACGCGTAAGTTATGTAACACTTACCGCATAAAAATACTCGTAAGGAGGAACCTCAGAAATAACGTTGAGTCAACCATTGGCGTAGGCTCCTGAAAATTAGGCCGGGGGGGGGACGACCCAATACAAATACAAATTAAGTCAACCAACTACAGGCGTAAGCCCAGCAAGGTTGGTCCAGTATTTTTAACCCAAACTACCGGAATCCCAGTATCTGTCAATTTTCCTCTTGAACTCGTTTACCTCACTTGAATTTACAATTGTTTCAGGCAACGCATTCCATCTATCCACTACCCAATTAAAAAATACTGCTTTCTACAATCCGTCTTAAATTTGACTTTATTCAATTTGAAATAAGGAAGTTGGATGCGTCAGATTTCCAAAAACAAACAAGTGTTCCGTATGGTTTTTTGTATGGTAAAATGAAATATCTAGTCAATTTTTCAAAAAAATGTACAGGCAATTAAATATTTTAAATTAAAGGTCGAGAAAAAAACACGTAACTGAAAACGTTTATTGTTTAAATCGTATTATGACATCAACAATCATACCATCAACTTCATTGCCTTACAACAATGCTTATCATAAGATGACGTCACATCCCAAACTCTTGGCGTTTTCGCGCGCTTTTAAAAAGGGGATTTTTGTTTATTTTTTTGACAATCAAAAAATTTCGCGATTGGGCTCAAATTTTGGGTAGTTGCTTATTTTTGCAAGAAGAATCGATAAAAAAAATAAAAAAAATCATACAACTTCCTCATTGTGACCCCTTGTTCTATTACCCGTAATGAAATCTAGTCCCTCTGTGTCCCCTTGCTTTACCATTTTAAAAAGTTGAATCAAATCCCCTCTAATCCTTCTTTTCTCTAGAGTAACATATTTAGCTTCTATAATCTTCCCTCATAACTTAAACTGGATATACCCTTGACCATTTTAGTAGCCCTATGCTAAACCCTTTCAATTGAATCAATATCTTTTTTTAAGTATGGAGACCAAAACTGAACAGCATACTCTAGATGAGGTCTCACTAAGCTTCTGTATAGTGGCAAAATAATATCCTCGGACCTAGAAACAGTTCAAAACAATGTTATTAAGAATCCCCCCCAGAGGGATTTTTTTATTTTTATTTTATTTATTTATTTATTTGAACATAAAGCACAAAACACAAACAAAAGTACAGTCGACATAGTCGCCTGGGACCTATTGGTTCATTTAGGGGACCTAAAAATTAATTAAATGAAAAAAAAAACAGGGTGGCAAACAGGGTGTCCTAAAAATAACACACATTTTCAGTCATACAGATTATACACAAAAGACACAAAACCATAAGTAACGGAAGGACCAGGAAGTAAAATAAAACCTATTGAAAACCTATTGATTGATTTTCTATTGAAAACAAAAAAATCCTTTAGTTTCTTTTTGAATAAGTATTTGGTTGGACTATTTTGGATTTCTAATGGTAGCTTTTTATAAAGTTTGGGAGCCATATAGCAGAAATAATTACAAAATATTGTTTTTTAGGGGGGCTAGGGAAAGTTATAAATTGCATTAGGTCTTCGAGGATTTATATTATTACGCCTTGTACATTATTGTGGATTTGAAAAAAGAAGCAGGCATATTTTATAAAAAAAGATGACGAAGAGGAAGAATTTGTAATTTTAAGTGGTTTATAGTAATCGAGTAAGTATTATTAAGCAAAAACCTTAAGAACCCCCCTTTCCTGTAGTTTACTGATTATTTTTATGCTTACAAAATAATCCCCTCCCAATTAATTGTGAATGTACCCACGAATAATACAGATTAATTAAAAGTTTATTACTTATTTTTATTTTTGGTGGTGAAAATTAAACATAACAAATCATAATTTGTCAGAGATAGTATATTGAGTATGAAATTTCTATACGAAGCAATGTGGAGTCCAAGATATTTAATAGTAGACACTTTATCGATATAATTACAATCAAACGACAATTTCCATAATTGATACAGTGGTTTTCGGGGTATTTAAGAGACAGTTGATAAGAATGGTTTTGCGTTAGGTTAAATGTCATATATTTTGTTTTGTTAACGTTTAAATTTAGGTTGTTTTGAAAAAAAAACAATCACGAATTTTTACAAGGTCATCATTTATCATAAAGTTTAGGTCGTCGATTGAATCAACTAAATAGAGTAATACTGTATCATCCTCGAAACCTGTAAATTTGCCAAATAGTTTTAGATTACATAGGTGGTTAATAAAGATAAGAAATAATAAAGCTTCTAAGGTTGAACCCAGGAAAACGCCGCAGTTTATTGGGAGGCATCTACTAAGGGTAATAATAACTTTAACGATCTGAATGTGATTTGACAATAAAATTGTAAAAGTATACAAATCATGATTAACTACCTCAGAAATAATCTTTTACTTCTTTTAAGCCCCCGCGTTCAATAAATCTAAGGTGGGTTTTGAATGAATCAATGAAATTTTGCTCCAAGTTTTTGTGAATTGTTTGTAACTTTCAACTAAAAAGGGGGTGTGGGGGTACTCCCCTAGAAAATGTTTTAAAATTTTGACCTTCTAAATCAGGGTTGAACTAATTTTCAGTGTTACTAGATTCGATGATTTCAAAATCCAAATTTGCTTCAATCGTGCTGGAGCAGGATTTTTGTAGATGGAATTTTTTTCAGGTAGCTGGACTCGCCTTTTTAATATTATTTTTTTTGCTAGAAACAAAGTTTTGTTGCTGAGATTATGTCCCCCTATCCCAACACTGGCTTCAACATTTTTAAAAATGAAATCGTGTTCTAAATCCTGGGGGGGTCCGTTTCCCTCTTATATTCGCCTCTTATGTTAGGTATCATTGGTAAATTTAGGTTGATTAGGTTATGATGATTAAAGGTTGAAAAAAACGCATTCAAAACGCGTCTCCCTCAAAAGTTTAAAATAAAGTTTTTTAAACAATGTTCCCAATTGAGTCAAACTCCCCCTTCAAACACATGTTTGTTTACGGCCCTGGGTTACATCCCAAAATGCTTTTCCAAAATCCAGTAGCTTTCCAAATCAACTCCAATAAAAATCGTCGCATCCTTATCAAACCGCCGCACGTCATACCAAAATCAACTGCACGCTTTGACACTTCCACTAGAAAAGAATCACTCCGATAAAACTAATTCATACATCAAAACAAAATCACTCCGTTATCGCGTAAATATCGCTCGGGTACCTGCTATCTGGTTGCCACCTGCAATCGAACGCTTAGCGACAGACGATTGAAACTTAGTATTCCATTCGACGCTGGTCGGATTACGTATCGGTTTTATCATCTGAGCACGTAGCTGATGGCTGGAGTGGCGTACTACAGCCTATCACGTAATTCTCTATAGAAATAAAATCTTATCTTTATAATACTTTCGAGCATTATGATGGTGTTAGATTGGAGCGAGGAAGTAACAGATCGTTTAATCCGGAGGAGTTATCAGATGTGTTTGTGGAAAGTTTTGTCATTCGAAAGCTTTGTCTGTATAGTTGTTATGGGAAAACATTGATCGTGTGGTATACAAGGTGTTTCAACAAGTCCATCTTTAAACGCTACATAGCCTTATTCTTGAAGTGAAATAAATAAAAATGCCTAGAGAATTATATACCTCTAAAAAGCAATAGTTTAAAAAAATGCCACAGAAAAAATGTTGGACGTTTTTATACAATAAATTATCGCATCTGCCACATTTGTATGGATAAGTGAAACATGATGATTCTCTTACAGGAACCCCTCACCGTTTGTTTGGATCCCCCACAGTTTTTCAGATTATTCTCTAAATGTCTAATGTCATTACTCATTGCTTCCTGACTATCGGTTAAAGAAGGTTCCACCAAACAGGGTCGGCAAAAACTAATTAGACTCACATCTTATACTAACGTTTTTTATTTGCTTGAAATTTACACGAAATGTTTCCAATACCTTTAGGGTAAAAAGTAAATCAGGGTTTTTTGAAAAAAAAATTTTAAGCGTTTTATAGTTTTTTTTCATGTCAGTCACAAAATATGACAATTTCAATCAAATCCATTGTAAAATAATCTATTTATGCCAGAAAATAATACTATAATAGCACTGTTCTATGATATCATCCAGTTGTCATATCTCAGGCATATTTCTGCTTTTTTACCATGATGTTTTCAAAAAATTTAGCTTTAAAATTGAAATCCTTATGCTTCAAAAATTGAAATGGTTATCCAGTGATTCAATTTAAATTCAATGAATTTTATTTATTTGAAATTTGGATTATTAGGGTTCCTATAGGAACCCTAATAATCCAAATATTCCAGATTCAATAATCCAAAACATTGATCCAGACATTGATAGAAAAAACTTTCCAATAGCCAGAAATTTCACACATTAATGTAGGGTTAGGTGGGGTAAGTGGGTTACCCCCTCAAATTAAAGTATGTACAAGAAATATCACATTTATTCGCATTGATTATGTAACAGTTTGTCACACTGATGGGTTTGCGTATACTATTTGATTTTTGTTTAATTTCTTTTTAAAATCATAGAAACTAAAATAAAATTGATTCCCAAAATGGATTTTTGGAGAGTTCAAGATGCATTTTTCAAAGAAGTATATAGCTAAGTTTTCATTATATTTTCATATTTATTGAACTGTTGTTCAAAGTTTAACTTAAAATACATACTCCAATTTGAACTTTAACAAAAGTTTTAAATTAGAAGTGTTTAACAGGAGAGGTCCCCCTTACCCCGTAATTTTAGCCTAATAACGGTAAGTGGAACCCCTTATTATGGGGTAAGGGGACCCCTCTTTATGGATTAAGGGAGACCCCTCATTATGGTGTAAGTTGGTCTAAGGGGTCCAGAGGATATAGGAACTTACTGAGGACATGGGTGGATTTAAGGGGGGTTAAAGGGGCAATGTCCCGAACATTTAGTGAGATAATGCGATTTTATAGCTTAGTACCTTTCTCACCTCTTCAAAGTTTATGGAAATTTTTAAAAATTATTCGATCAACATATATATCAGGTTTGCTTTTTAATTTAAGTTTTGGTGTGTAAAGCAAATACTAAGTCGCTTTTTTATCAGTCTTCCTCTGACAACAAACTTTAAATAGACGCTCTCAGTATTTCCGATTTTGTTTTCAATGTTTACTAATGTGCAAAATAAATCTTAATCAACCTTATTATATTTTTTCAACACTATTTTATATGTTAAATTAAAACATATCCCATTGGCCTTTCAAAACATTCTATAAAATAATTAATTTGTTTTTTCATTCTATTGTTACCTGTCATACTGATTGTAATGTGAGTAGATTTCTCAAACATGGATACAGTTACAATAAAATATTTTGTGTTGAAAATTTCTGGTACTTTACCAAATAAAACCCACTTACTTCCTTTTAAGATTTGCTTGCTATAAAAATAAAGAGTGGATGACCCACTTACCCTTCTCTTGGGGTGAGTGGGTCACCCATCTAATTTAAAAAAAAAGACCAGTTGAGAAAAATGTAAAGCATTATTTTAGAAACTACTAATAATTTTTTGTTTTTAGTCTTAAATCATATAAGTCAATAAGTTCAAATTTAACCCATTCAAAATTTTTCTATTAAGCTACAAAAATGCACTAGGCCAAAAAGGGGTCCCACTTACCCCAACCAACCCTAATAGAATATGCATTGAATATTTTTTTTAAATATACTTTTCACGTATCATAATACTGTTTTATGAAAAAGAAAAGCAGGTCCAAAATCGTGCAAGCTCTTTCACCTCAGATCTAAACCGACCATCGGGTAGTGGAGGGGGATAGATTTTAGTACCCGCTTTTAGCCAGGCTTTCAAAAGCTTTTATGCCTTCAGGACTCAAGGTCATAAAATAAATTTAACTCCGTGTGTAAACATGCATTAAGATGCATAAAAATAAACCTGCCTTCATTTGTTGGAGGAATCCCCTGGGCTTCTAGAGTGAAGGTTGATGGGCGGCATTTGGTAGTTGCCATGGTGACAAAAATCATTGGGCCGTAATGTTGAGCCAACCTGCCAAACGAAAATGCGAGTGAATGAAACGAAGTGAAGAAGGAATTGCTATCTGTGGGAGTGGTTGCTGGTATCTGTGATGGTTTCATGCACCAGCGTTTCCCAACCTAGGTTCCGCGGAACCCTGATCCCTAGGATTCGAAATATTTCTGAAGGTATTTATTCCTGAATCGAATGCCTTGGATTCGATACCAAGGAATCGATTCCAACAGGAATTGAATCTTAGGAATCGTACTTATATTTTTAATTATTACCGATAATTATTAACAATTTTGTTTGCTAATTAATTAGTATTTAGACAATTCATTAAATTAATAATAATTACTAATTATCCTTGATTTGTTATTGAAATACATAAGTACGATTCTATTTTTTGATACTGTCCCTAAGGAATCGATTCCAGGTTAAAATCGAATCCAAGAATCGAACCTCAGGAACCGATTCCGGAATTGAATCGAATGATTGTTTAGGTCCCTACTGATCCCCAGTTAGGAGGATTATTTCAATTAGCATTGAAATTAAAGTGATGCCACTAATTGCCTTAAATCAGTCAGAAATGCACAGAGTATAGAGCTTAACAGAGGGTCCGTCTTCATAGATGCTACTAATTGTAACATTTTAAAGCATTGATTTTTCCATAGACGGGCGTTGCAAAGTTTGCAACGCCTCCTATCTCCTAGACAGCCTATAATAGCTCGACCTCACTCCTGCTACGTCACTGCCACTCTCCCACTCTCTTTTCTTTCGTCACTCAAATCGGCAGTGGAGTTAAAAGAGCAGAGCCGCGCGGATGAAATTAAAATGCCGCCTGATAGAAGTTCCATATCCAATCAGGAATCACCTTCGCCATTTCGCCTTCTTCTGATTGGCGGCTGCGTCCCGAGAGAGGAAAACTGCCACTTGGACTCTCTGTTAAGATCTAATAACTCTGTGCAGAAATGCAAATGGTTTGTTCCAGACTTGCATTAAAAATTATACTGCGTGCATGTGTAAAATTTAAATTGAATGGTTAAAGATAGACACCAAATGTTCTTTTAGAATTAGACTACTGCTCGACTAGAAAATCCATTTTTCAAAATTTTTTACAATGGAATAAGAATTCTCCATAGTAGACATGTTTCAACCAATACATGTCACCGCTCTCCGTATATGCAGTAACTAGTACAGCAGCTTAGCACAAAAATCTGGCAATTCTGGCTACCAGCAGGAAACTTGGCACACTTGTTTTTTATGATATGAGGGTCTAAAAACCACCTATAAAGGTCTAAAAACCACCTATAAAGGTCTAAAAACCCTGACCTGAACGGAGGGTCTGAGACCCTCCGATCAGAAGGAATATAAGATGGCGTCCAAGATGGCGCCGACACCAAATTTGGTCTATTTTTGGATTATTAATGTCGATTTTCAGGTTTTCAGGTTTCTTACTATTCATAATAATTTTCAGTTTTCAATTCATATAATTTTCAGGTTTTGAAAATTATCCTTCAGAAGCTTTAATGTTCAATCTAGCACCTTTTTTATCCATATGGTAAAGAAAAATTCAAGATGGTGGGCCGAATTAGAGTTGTTCGTAAAAACCGATATTTTAGCCGATTATCATGTTTTAAACTAGTCCAATTCTGTAAAAATATGTAAAGAAGTATAAAAATACCTACCTCCGTAAATTTGAGTACCTGTCAGTTCACAAAGGAATTCAAGATGGCGTCCAATAGGGCAACGAAAATCAAGTTAGCCAATTTATACTCGCTATTAAAGTTGATTCGTAGGTTTCCGACTAAGCTGATTTCAAAAATAATCATATATAACCTCTAAAACCATTCTTTGCAAAGTTATTTGCGTAGTTATTATGGTCTGGGAAGAAGAAATTTAAAAGGAAAACCAAATTACTATCTCTAAGAGTAAGTTTGAAGACCGTTTCAGTTAAGTTCTACGTGTTAAATCATTGGTTAACCTCATGGTGTGACCACCACTAAAAATGTAAAAATAGTTAAAATATATTACAATTCATTATTTGGGTCGGAGACTAGCATTCTTAATTCCTTCTAGAAATGGCATCAGTAGTATCGCCAAAAACTGATATTGGAGGACGAACTTGGATGAGCGTCTATATTGCAACCCCAGGCCTTTGCCCGGGCAAAAGGTTCAGTCCCATTCGATTATTGGCAACCGTGGCTTTACGATACATATTTTAAAACCAAACAATAAATTGGCATAGGCTCCAGTGGCGTAGTTAGTAAGATGAGCTCCTCGTATTTGTAGTTATGATGAGAATAAATTAAATATAGTGATAGCTGTCACACTCGGGTATTTCCACAGCAAAGCGCATGCGCTTATAGCGATGTTGGACCTTTTGCCTTGGGTTGCAATAAAGACGCTCGTCAAGCATGGAAAGTCTTCGTCTCCTCAAAGACTGTTTACTCCCAAAGTTTATATATAGAAGAAAGACGTGTTACGGCCGTTTTTATTACTAACCTAAGGTTAACTTGGAATCAAACCTTGTGATTGGTAGTTGAAAAAGAGAAACAAGTTTTAAGCCAATCAAAGTTGTCAAAGAAGCTTTATTCCAGGTTAACCTAAGGTCAAGTTAGTGGTGAACACAGGCATTAGTATAAACTTAGGGCAAAGCTGTGGGTTCCTATGGAAATGTTGTGTCCCGTGTTTCCAAAGTTTAGACAACGCCTTCAGGAGTTTACACCAACCATTCCGAAACCACGTCCTTCCTGGTGCATTGAAGGATCAACAGAACAGCAACGCTCCTTACTTTTTCCAATGTTCCCAGCATGCAAGTTAGGCTTTTTGTTGTAGGAATTTGACGGATTTTTGAAAGTAAGTTTCTGCCCTCCAAGAACTGATGGAGGGCAGAGAAATTATAAAATTTTTATTAAACTTGTAAATCTTGGTTGAAATTTTAGAGAAAGAAGTTTTTAATGAAACACCTTCCCCCTAATACGTTAAAAAGAAGGAATTTTCCTAACTTATAAAAAAAGAAAATTGATTTTCACTTCTGGTATATAGTAAATGTCCATGTCATTTTCCATCTGTTTGGTTTAAAATTAAGTTCTATAATACTCATAAAAAATGAAACCCCTATGAAGGCTTCAAAGTTTGAAATTAAAAAATGTACAACAACCTTTTATTGGGTTTAATCTGCTAGAAACGAGCAATTCTGTAGAAAAGCATTTTTTACATTAAAAGCTCAGTGGAAAGTGAAAGTTTTCAGTTGATTTTTTTTGTCTGGCTATAACAGCACACCCTTATATCACTGTTAAAATTGTGCAAGCCTGGATTACCAGGATAAATGATTAGCTTCCTTCCATTGCTAAATCCCCCCTATCTGCTTACTATGATTCTAATAATAGTAAATTAAAATATTGCCACTTTTACAATGGATTATTAAAAACTTAATATTAAACTTTTAACGTAAATACTAATAAAGGTTTTTTCTGAGGTTTAAGTTTAAATTAATTAAAGTTTGTATGCAACATATTACTTCGGTTATCATACAAGATTTAAACTTCCCTTATTCGGAGGGATGGAAAGAAATGTGTTTGGGAATATTTTGCATACGAAGGAACCGCACGGGGAGAAGACTTCTCACACGAGTTCCTCTCACTCCGAGTACTTTTAACACCCCATCCATAGCGTTTGATATTCTTTTTGCTACTGTTCGCTTTCCTCGCAGACGATATGCGCCCACCTCTCCCCCCCATCCCAATCAATATCGATAACGGATCCGCACCCTCACTGACAACTAAACTCCACTCAACTATTTCCATCCGAGCAAACGATTTTGCTTCTTTCTTCGTTCTGTTTTTGTTTTGGGGAACGCTTTTTCCACGCGCGCCCATCCCCTCATTTTAGAACTTCTTCGGGGCATGATCAATCTTCATTCGAAACGCTCCCAACCCCCGTTCCACAAGTGGGTCCCGGGCTTTTAGCAGGCACCTACGCCACTCAACTGGGGTGGTCCCGGGGGAGATGGAACCCGGAAAATCGTTCTTTCGAACGTGCGGTGGAACACTCTCTCGTTTGCCCGCGGAGGGGAAGGGGGGAGAGGCCGAAAGAACATTCTGTTTCGTTAGTGGAAAGACTCGGAAAGAAACGTTCTTTTTTTTTGTTTCCAGAGTTGATGGAACAAAAAATGCCTTCAATTTGAACCCCTTTCTAACCCCCGAATAGTGTCATAGTACTTTTTTTAACACTGTGTACATTAACTTTTTCTACTGTACAATATCTTAGTGTTTGTGAATATACTTTTATTATTTTCGATGATTGTTCTGTATTCTAAATACACTCCTCAAAACAATTAAAGGATATTGATAGTTTTGGTACATATTGGCAAGCAAATAAAAAAATTTGCAGTGGTTAAAGCATTTTTCATGAACTTAGGGCCATTTAAAAGCTAAATCCATGCAGTTATCAAAATGAAAATTTTATTTTTACTTCTTTTTATCAAAATTGGAAAATGCACATTTTGTGTAGTTAAGCAAAAAAAGTGAAAAATCTATCAATACTTGAAAACCCATTTCGCTTGGGGTATGGTTTCTCCTGACTTACAACAAAGTTGTGGGTCTGTTTGCCACCAGGTTTGTTTGGTTATTCATGAGGGCCTGGCAGGGTTGGCAAAAACCCGGGTTTTTTTGAAAAAACCCAAGTGGGTTGTTTTTTTTCAATAAAACCCTGAAAAAACCCATATAAAACTGTTTATTTTTTTCAGAAAAAGTGTGGGTTTTTTCAAAATTAAGTGGTTTTCTCCTATAAAATAAGTGAGATTTTTCAAATTTTAGTGAGTTCTTTCTATGTTAGATGTGTTCTGTCAAAATAATGTCAGTTTTTCCATAGTTAAGTGGGATTTTTCAAAGTTTTTATACTTTGAAAAAACCCACTGAAATTGTAAAAACGCCCCTTATTTCCTGAAACCTGGTTTAAATTTTGAAAAAACCCACTATGATTTAAAAAATATCCTAAACTTTGTAAAAACTCATTCAATATTGAAAGAAATCTTTTCAACTTTGAAAAAACCCACAGAAATTAAAAAAATCCTTATTTTTTATATCTAGTTTGAACTTTAAACGTCCTAAATTTTGAAAAAACTCCATTCAATAATGAAAAAACCCACTGAATAATGAAAGAACCTATTTAACTTTAAAAAAACTCCCTGAAATTGAAAAAACGCCATTTAATTTTTAAAACTTAGTTTAAATTTTGAAAAAAAACAATTAAAATTTTAAAATATCATAAACTTTGAAAAAAACACATTAAATTTTGAAGGAACTGCCAAAATCTTGATTTTTCTTGAAAAAAACCCAAGAATGGGTCCAAAATGTGGGTTTGTTTTCACATGGGCTTTTTTGAAAAAACCCATTGGGTCCAAACCAATTGGTTCCAATCCAGCCAACCCTGGGGCCTGGGGTATTTTCTCCAATTTACCCTTTTAGAGCATTTTTCAGCACCTGAACTGTTTGGGAGGTATTTGAAGAACAGCAATTCATTTCTTCAGCATGTCCTAGACTTTATCTATCGGATTCATGTCGAGAGAACGTGCTGGTCGATCCCTTTCTAGCTATTTCTTCATCCTGAAGAAAATCATTAACTGAGGTAGCACAATGTTTTCTGCAATTACCATCCCTGGAAGTTAAATTATCCCCGATTTCTCCTGCATGAGGGGCAACCAGACGTGTAAGGATATTGACCTTATTACCCTGAACCACCAGAAACGGCCCCTTTGGGTCTTTATTCCATAGATAGAGATGGTGCTCGATATCATCAATCCACTTCTTCAAATCTGACTCTCAGTTCATCATGATAACTTCTGATTTTTGTCTGCAGGGTACAAGGAACACAAAATAACCCACACTTTTGTGCAGGAGGAAGTCAGAGTGCATCCTTTAAGAGTGTCGTTTAAGATCCAGAGTGTCGTTTTAAGAGTGAATCCTTAAGAAAATATACTAACGATACTTTGGGGAAACACTCTTTTTTCCCATGATTGTCATTGTTACAACCGCAAACAAGCCTTGGGAGTTTTTTCTCTTCACAAGAAGACAATAAAACTGAGGGCAGTAAAAGTTTAGCACAGCCTTATTTAGAAGTGATTTCTCATTTCTCCAGCATTTTTAGGCTAGTGCTAGACTTTTACTACGGCTATACCCCGCTATGCCCCGCTTCAAGGAGTATGGAGAGACAAGAGAACAATAGGGGACCTGACTGACCGGGGGGAGGGGGTTACTACTTTGTTCGTAATTGACAGCAAGTAGCCTGGAGAGTATTTTCTCTTCACTAGAGGACCTTAAGGGTAACGTCAGCCTGGAATCATGGACGGGCGTATCTGGTCGAGCGCATCTTATCGGCTGTAGTTATCTACCCCACTCAATTAGTGGACAAAGGGGTCATCGGCAGGATCAGCTCTCGCTCTCCGCAGGGGTCCCCCTTTTGGGGGACCCCTTTGTCCACTAATTGAGTGGGGTAGATAACTACAGCCGATAAGATGCGCTCGACCAGATACGCCCGTCCATGATTCCAGGCTGACGTTACCCTAAGGGTGCATCTAGAGATCTTTTCCCGTTGATTGTCAACAAGAGTGAAAGATTTATAAGGAGGGGAGCATCTTTTGTCCGCTAATTGACCTCAGCTAACCACACAAAACGACCAAGCTCCTTCGGGAATTCGGGGGAGATAAGGAGCATTGATAATATCGTCTTCCTTTTGTGTGGTTAGCTGAGGTCAATTAGCTGACAAAAGATGCTCCCCTCCTTATAAATCTTTCACTCTTGTTGACAATCAACGGGAAAAGATCTCTAGATGCACCCTAAAACTGAGGGCAGTAAAAGTCTCATGCTAAACCTCTTGCAAACTCGCTCATCTTCTGAATATTCCGTTTCAGCTGCTGGCAGTGAGTGGAGGCAGCAGCAGCAGTCAGCCCACCTGTTACGAGCGGACGGGAGTGAGCCCTGAGAGCCAGTACGACGGCCGGCTCTACCCTCGGCTGCCCTACGCGACGCCCTACCAGCCACCCGACGCCCCGGACCCAGCAGCAACGCCTTTCTACGCCCCGGCACTCGTGAGTATACCTCTGTGCTTACTATACTGTCACGGTATAAAGTGGACACCCTCCTAATTCCTTGTGAAATCAAAATTTTCATGTAAATTTTCTTCACTTAACTTTAAGTTAAAATTAATTTAGAGGTCAATCAAACAAAAACGGTAATAAATAGGAAAAACCCGTTTTCTTACGCGATGATTCAATACTAAGCAAAATGAAATGTTCAGTCACCCGCTCTATGGTGTTTTGGTGTTACTTTCAAAGACTTTTAAATATTCCTTCCCATGCTATCAGTGGTTATTTAGCAGCTTACCTGATAGCATAATCCAGTGGCGGATCCAGGATTTGGTTTTGGGGAGGGCTTAGAATTTTCATAATCCAATTGAATCTTTTTTGCTTATGTTAATACGGAAAAGGTAGTGAAATATCCTGCTCCAACTTCCAAAAGGGGGGTCTGGGGGTCGTCCGCCAGAAATTTTTTCGAAATTTAAGTCAAAAACTCCACTTTTTAAACTCATTTTGGTACGCCTCATCCGAATTTCGGATATAGGTTTTTTGCGTTTTGACAAACTTAGTAAAATGTAGTTGTAATAACAGAGTTACAAGTGCCAAGGGGGTCTGGGGGTCTCCCAGAAAATGTTTTAGAATTTGACCTTAAAATAACAGGGTTTTAACTCATTTTGGTGAATAAAATGTCATATTATCTAGAGTAAAACTTCTCATTTTGGGGGGGGGGGCTTGAGCCCCCTAGCCCCCCCCCCTGGATCCGCTAGTGGCATAATCTACTTGCCTATACATATAGTTATGCCTACATTATAGTTATTATAGTTATAGTTATATAGTTATTATACATATAGTTGTCCCCACCTTGAAACTTACTATTTAAAAAACATTTAAATAATGGGTTCCCACGTTTTTTTCATCAGTAGTTTTAGTGGGGTTTTAATGCATTTTTTTAATTCTAGTAGGTATTACGGGCTTTTATGTATTACCTAATTCCCTCATCCATTGAGGAAAAAGATTAATGTTCATTAACTACCATTTCTTTCTAAAGAAAAGAAATAAACCCGAAATTGTTCAGCAACATTATAAAAACTTAGAAACCTTAAGGCTGAGCGCTCACTAGAGACTTTTGTCTCGGCGACAGAGACAAAATAATCACCCTGGCTATTGCAAGAAGCTAGAGCGCGCGCACAGGCTACGAGACACTTGGCCCATTACCAAGAATCTCCCCATAGAAATACATAGCTCTCGAGTGACCTAGCGGCGACAGAAGTCTCTAGTGTGCGCTTAGCCTAACACCATGGTCTTTAGGGGGTCATCATGGTCTTTCACTGGTCTTCTCTCGACATTTTTTGGAAAATTTTACGTATGAAAACGGGTTTTTTGGCACATTTGGGGTGAAATCTAAATATATAACCATTTTTTAATCTTCCAAGAATATAAATATTAGAATTCCTGATGACACTCTTAGTTGGTATTAATCTAATTGTGTAACTCTGAAGAAGATTCTTCTACCCATGATTAATACCATAGAAAGTTTTGAGTATGTGATTTAAATTGAAATACACAAAGCTGCAGTCAATCTGCAACGATTTATTGAAGCAAGGATTCAAGATTGATTGCAAGGATTCAGTCACATTAAGAATACTTGAAATCAAGCTATAAACCTTATTTAAACATTTTTAAAGTGGTGAAAATAAAACAATCATCCTTTTTTTACCTTATTTCAGATTGCCAACGCCTCAGACCTTTATCATATTATTTTTCTGTAAATTTTGGCTTGTTTATATTAGGCTATCTTCTATCCAAGCTGCTTGAGCGCTGGATTGGGATTAACCTCCTAAATTTTAAATTTTCAATATTGTAGAGGAATTTTATCTAAATTGTCAATTTCATCCTTTTTTACCTTATTTCAGATTGACTCAGTGGTGGATCCAGGGGGTGGCACTCTGGAAAGTGCCCCCCTTGGAGACCCAAAAAAGGTTCTCAAAATGAGTAAAAACCTAACTTTTACAGGTCTAATGTCAACATTTTTTCTGGGGGAGGACCCCATACCCCCCATTTGTTTCAAAATGGGGAATTCAGTGCTTATTTTTAAGGAAATCCCCAAAATTTTGACATTTTGGGTCAAAAAGTAAAGGTAATAGTGTTGAAAAGTGCCCCCCCTTAGACTCAAAACGTTTCTAAAAATGAGTTAAAATCCTACTTTTACACGTCAAATTTCAATTTTTTTCTGGGGGAGGACCCCCATACCCCCAATGGTACCACAAGGGGACCTTCTCTGGAAAAGTGCCCCCCTTGGAGCCGTGCTGGATCCGCACCTGGATTGACTATTCTTGAAACTAAACTATCTATCTAATTAAATATAATTATTTCACTCATTAATTATCATTAAATTAATTTTCCTCTAGACCAGAGAGATGTAAGGCAAAAGGAAGATCACAATGGATGACCCGAAATAAACAGAACAGGTCGAATATACGTTCGATGAGGAAGGAATTTTCTTGAACCTACATTCCTCTGCACTCACACACAGCCTAGTGTTGAAAATCACTGATGCAATACCTCCCTCCCCTAGGGCATGCGCACTGGAGGTAAATGTGACCAATTAGTCACGGTTGCAGCGCCCACCGTCGTTCTATTGTTTTCGAACGCCACGCGCCGCTGACTTTCCAATTTTCCCGCTCCGCCTCTCGTCTCCCATTGGTCCGGCCCACGTTCCAGAACAACGGGATTTATATTAGAAACGAAATATAAAAGAGTAAGAAAAAAAGACTGCTTTATGGGCTCCCGACTTAAATTAACGGATATAAAAATCTTTCGGGTTTTTTTTGTAATAACGATACTGCACGATAGGATCTCTGAGATGGCCGTCTATAGAGCTATGTAAATTTGAAGAATGGCGGAGTCTTTGTGATTTATGAGGGGAGGTTTAGAACACACGATTTAATCAGAGGTAATTTTGCGAAAATTTTCCCTTAATTGTGAAATTTCGTTCAGGCGTATCGAGTTGAACAGTAGTTAAGGGATTTTTTTGCTATTTCGGAGGAGAGAAAATAGCTGTAACCGTGGAAAATTACCTTGAAATGGTATGCATGGGAGGCTTCTGGTCATATGGGATTCTTTTTCCATCATGTGAATAATGAAAATAGCGCTGGAGTTCATTTATATAGGAAAAATATGGTTTAAATTTAGGGAAAGACGTTTTCAGAATAATATTATAGCAATTGATAGTATTCTTTATCATAGGAACATGCTGCTAGAAATTTTTCTTTCATCATAATATTACCTAGATTAGATTTTGCTATCAATAAAATATCGAGTTAATTTTTTACTTCAGTCTACCAATAATTTAGAAACAGATTTTTCGATTTATGAATAGACGTTTTTGAGAATGGATATTAGCAATTATAAAAGTCATGCAGAGAAATTTTCATGTGAGGGTTTTATTTGTCGTATAAATTAAGAGTTATCTTGGTATATACAAGATTAATGCGAAAGGAAAATTTGATTCGAGATATGTGGTAGCGTGATGTGGCATCTGCCTAGTTCAGATGTTCTAATTTTAAGTTAATCAAATGCATAATCAATTATAACAAGCTGCTAAATTTTTTAATTCATTCAATCGTTAAGCAATATATATAATATTTAATGTATTTTATGTAGTGGTGACTATATATTACGTTTAGGATGATTGAAACAATTTTCATTAAGGGTCATTCCACGCCAAATCAAAATCATCCAGGGTGGGGCACCCATACCTACTGCAGATTGTTATGAAATTTCGTATGTTCAATATATGAAATAAGATAAGAAGAAATTCAAAATTTTATTCAATTCTATCCATTCTATTGATTAGTTTCGGAGTTATGGCTGTCTAAAGTTTTACCCATCCTTGACTTTGAGCGGCCGACTCGGGCTGGTGCTCAATAGCGTTTTACCTCACCAAATTTGTATTTTTATAGGTAGATGCTTAATATTCCATTTATTTACAGTCAATAGTCTACAGAATCGAATGGCGGAATGAAATTTAGGATTCAAATTCGTTATCATGGTTAAAATGTCACTTAACGAAAAAAGTGTTTTTCATAGTGTCCTACAAAAACGCATAAAGTACAAATATCTATGAATATTTTTTAGTTCCAAACTTTTAAAATGTTTGATTTTTTATATCATTAAAAATGTTGTGTAATCATATCAATGGCAAATTGATTTTTTTCATATAGTTGAACTTGTTAAAATAGTGTTTGTTAACATGCCATATATTAATTTCATTTATTTCTAAACTTTTATGATTTGGTGAATGAATAACTCAGTCATAAGCCATTAGTTTTCACAAACTTGTGACCAAAACTTTTTTGTTAAAATTATAAGTTTTTGTGTCGTGAAATGTAGTGATTTTAAAAGTTTACATTTGTTTTTCTTTCAAACTTTTAAAACTGTTGATTTTTATAATTTCCTTAAAAATATCGTGTAACCATACGAATAGCAAAAATAAAAAATTGTTTTTTAAAAGAAATATGTAAAAGTGTGAAATTAAATGCTTATCAAATGAACGAAAAGCAGTTGAAAAAAAATTACAAAATTTATGCGTGGTTTAGGTATTATATCATAAAACATAAGATTTGTAGCTACTTTTTAAACGGTCTCTAAGACAGGGGGTCCACAGGCCAAAAAAGTTTGGGAACCCCTGGTGTAAACTAATCATAAGCGATCTTGCCTGCACAATCCAGGTAGTTTTAATATCAGTTATAGTGAAATCCTATAACTTCAATGTTTATTATTTATATTTTGATCTTGTAAATCATCCTTGAATAATTATTTTGACAATATTCTGTGGAAATCGAACATCGTTTTTATTTGAGTTGCGCTTCTTTGTTATTATGGTTATTTATGGGTGGTTTGGTTCAATGAAGGTTTATCGGGTTTGACTGTTTTATTGAAATGAATTCATGGCCATAAAATGTTTTTAAATTAATTTATAAAGCGCTAAAGCCAAACGAGTAACCTCGCCTCCTTTTTTGAAACAAATCTCTTTATAAACATCACAATGGAAATTTTAAACAAACGAAATAAAACAACAAGAACACAGGGAAAACCAAAAACAACTTTCTTTTGAGTCAACAAAACAAATTTACGGCCTAGCCTTTTTTCTGCGGCAGTCATCGTCTCCTCAAATGATTTATCGCGCTTTTTCCCATGGAATAAGCATTACTCAAGGCCTTCCGAATCGCGACAGTCGCAATCGTTCCAATAAAAAAAATCAATCACCGTTGCCAAACGGCGTCCACTAATTGTGGGCTCTTTCATTAATAAAGCGCTGGCTAAATGGAAGGGCGTCACTCGGGCGAACCGAACACTTCATCATCGAAATGTGACACCTGCTTTTATCGTCCCCCCTCCCCCCCCCTGCGCGACACGGGATGGGCGGTCGTGGCTTTCAGACGATATTATGGATTGTCGTCTGCTTTGATTCAGGGGGGGAGGTACGAATCAACCCTTTTCCGAGTTTGTTTTGTTGGGGAAGATATCAGCAACAGTTACGGCTGTATTCAGTAGCGTATATAAGGGGAGGGGGCGAGCCCTCCGAAATAAATTGGGCCCCTCCCGAAATAAATTTCTATATATGCCACTGGCTGTATTCATTCACCACTTATTTGACCTGAGGTCAACCGGGTATCAAGGTTTTTAGACAACTATCTGGTTGGCTCAAAACTTATGTCCCTTTCTTTACACACCAAGCAATTCGTCAATTTGGATTTTGAAAAGGGAAATAAGGTGGTCATACTCTGGTCATACCACAGTTTCCACGGGTTTCTTCCTTTATTGAGGAACAAATCACCTTTTTTCCCCGTTCAACCATCACTGAAATAAATTATACACAGTACTAGACGTTTATGTTTTGGCCAACAAATGCCGTTAGTTGTCCACTAAATTGCGGCATTTGAAGGCACTTGGTGGTAAGATCCTCGAATACTGTGCTGTTTGATGTTCAAGAAAAGATGCAAATAGAAAAGAAAATAAAATAAAATAGCAGAATAGAACAACACTAATTTTTCATTGTCAAAATATCCCCAAGCATTCCTCAATACTTGAGTGTTAAGAGGGAAAAACAACTATCCCCTATAGGCAGATACAAGCCCTTGAATTTGGCGAAATAGATATCCATTCATTGTACTTTTTTTATACAATTTTAAATTTAAATTAATTTGTTTTATTTCTACTACCCTTTGTGCTGTAAACTAAGCTAAATTAAATTTACTTTAATAAAAAGTGTTTTTCCCTTTATTTATCAAGTGAATGTTTGACTCCCTTCTCATACTCTTTTGATACTGCCTTAATGACTCGGTTTCATAATGAATTTTTAATTTTATTAGTCTTAGTTTTTCTATTTTTCACACTTTTTGCTCTGAAATAAGCTGAAATCTAATTTAATTGCCGATTGAAGTTATTTTTAAGATTTTTTCAGCTGAAATAAGGAAATAAGTCCATCAACATTTTTCACCTGTATACAACATTTTTTAATATGTTTCTAGTTTTCCTAGGATTGTTCTGTATTCTAAATTTGTAGCCCTGAATTTCCAGTGAAAATTTGGTGATTAGGAAAGACACTGAAAATTCCTTTACTAATACCGTTTCCCCCCCCAACTTTCTCAAAACTTGGTTTTTGGATTTATTCCCTTTTTTAACTGAAGATTCAATTAGTAGCTTTTATCCATCCAGTTAAGATTGTGGGGATAGAAGTAGTCGCCCCTAAATCCTTAAAATAAATTAACAAGCTGAACTTAACTTATAAATTTTTAAATTGATTGGTGATATTTTAAGCATGTTTTAATTAAGTTATCACGCTATGTATAAAAATGATTAAATGAGGGAATAACAAAAATAAGGCCTGGTTTAAGGTGTAAAACCCATAATTCTATTTTAATCGGAATTGTGGTTTTGATAATAAACGATGATTATGTTTGAAGCAATACGATTTTACTCAGATAATAATGATTCACTGATGAAGAAAAATATTTTGATCAAAAATAAAAATGCCAGAAAAAATCGTCCCTACCTTGCTACCCTCGCTTTTGTTGTATACGCGGAAATATATGGTTTAAAATCTTATGTATGTGGTTTATGAAGAGAAAGCTTAAAATTAAACTTGCTTTACTGTGAATAACTGCTATTAATATGGATTCACACAAATAAAAGCACAAAGTTTTAAACACTCGAATAAAAAATGTATCCAAAGGAAAACTATTTCCACAAATTTTCTCAAGGGGCATAAAGAATTCCACAAAGTTACGAATCCCCATTCCAAATTTTAATCTCCTCCGAACGAAAAAAAAGTTCCATTGAATACGTTTTCCCCTCCACGTTAAAACTCAAACGATATTTTTTTGTTCCACATCCACGCGTTCGAATTTTCGGTAATTAGGTTTGACAGGGTGGGTAGGGAAAGGGGGGGAATCTCGTATCATGGTTTTGGGGGTTTTTAGCACTACATCAAAATGCCGCCCTTCCTGCGTTCCCCTCATCATGGAGGCCTGCCTTCACTTCAGTTTGCTGATTAGTATGCATTGCGCTGCGAATCAGACGATAATTTTATTTGTGGAGATTTGTAACTTTTTTTTTATCATTTTGAAAAGTTTTCCCCCATTTGGTGTTTGTGGATCGATCTTTTCTGTAATGAAAGGTCATTTTTTTTATGGGATATTCGGTTTTTTTTTCAACATATTAAGGTAAATGTTGGTATAGTGGACACTGCACCAATAGTTGCCACCTAGCTGATTAATTTTAAATAGAACGAGTTAGAGGCATCAAACAGCGTCAAAATACATAGGCATAGTAGATTGTGCAATCAGGTAAGCTGGTATGCGAAGGATATTTAAGTATTTGAAATTAAAAAAGGAAATCGCGTAAGGAAACGGGTATGTTGGAACTGATTTTTTCGTATTTATTACCGCTTAATTGACTCTTAAATTTATATCAAGAGAAAGAAGAGTGTATAAAATAATACTGAATAAAATTCATTTTAAAATGTTGACTTTGCGAGGATTTATGGGGAAGGCCACTTTACCCACACATAATCTTAGATTTTCCAATAGTGTCCACCTCAATGGCTTCTAATAGAAACTTAAATAATATTTAATTTGAATCAGTTTTTCATCATAAGCTGTTGACTGTGCTTTAAAATGAGTGTTGTATTAATTTGGTTTCATTCTGGCTTCAGGAACCAAGGTTTCTAAAACATTGAATTACATGCTAAATTCCTTTCAAATCAGCTACAGCGTAGGCTTTGGGCTGAAAACTATCAAGTCTTTTTTAAATAAAGTTAATTTGATTTGATCTGAAATATATTTCATTGGGAAGGAATATTTAATTAGAACTAAACGACTATACATACTTAATTTTAATCCTAAACCCCCTCATATAGACATAAAAAGAGAAGTGTCCACTTTAGATACAAGAGGTAGAGGTGTCCACCATAGAAACACCAGTTACATCTATGTGGCCACTATAGATGCAATTTTGAGTACTTTTAAAAAATTAATTAAAAATACTTTTCCCAAGCTAATTAAAATTTTGAATAGTAAAATTGAAAGACGAAGATCTAATTAACTTAAAAATAGGATGTTAACCGTTTCCAAGCAAATAGGTTGGCATTTATTGAGAATTTAAGCAAACATTTTCCTTAAAGTGTCCACTATACCCATACATTTTCCTTACTACAGATATTCTCGCCAGTAAAAAAAACGCGTTGAGTTTCTAAAGGCTCGTTCACACAGTTTCTCGTGAGTATCCTGAATCCTGATAGGAGGAATTATTTTTATCACCACTATAATTATTACAAATATTATTATTTACTGTGCACATTGTTCGATTGTGTACATGATATTTTCTTCACTTGGTATAGATAAAAGTGAGGCTGGGATACAATTTATCTGGTCTCCTAAACATAGAATGGAAAAATTCACTCCTGTCACTAATGTGAAGGAGTAAAGAGTGAATCGATAATTGAAATCACTTTTCACTTTTTATGATTCCTTCAAAATGAACATAAAAAGTGATGCAGTGTGAATGAGCCTTAAGGAAGCTAGTTTATGAGCGTTTTCGCTTTAAGGACGGCAGAATAGGTCGATTGTAATGATGGCGCGATTTATGAGTCCCATAACTCAGCGCCTCATGCATAATAGCATTAGCCGCTCCTCCCTCGATTATTTAGACGTCAAGTGCAATTAAGATATAGATCACGTCCTAGGGGATGGGTACCTAAAAGCACCCAATGCTTAACCTGAGATTTCTCGGCTACCTTGGGATAAAATTAACTGCTTTTGAAGAAGTATCGTAAGTCCATCAAAATGCAGGGATAACCGTAATTAGCAGGCTTGAGTATACAGCGGAATTAATTGATTGATGATGTTTTCTTTAGAGCTTTGGTAATGAATTTTTTATTCATCTGGTTTCACTAGAAACCAATAGTACAGATGTTTCCAACTCGTAGCAGAGTCCACACACAAGCCTTATTGACTGCCACTTGACCAGTGGTTAACCATCAGCAGCTAAAGAAAGAACTCGAGCTTAGCGCTGACTCTGATGATTGGTGGAATCCTCCTTTAACTTTAACCTATGGTTAACCATTGGTCAGGTAGCAGTGAATAATGGTATAAGCTTATTATTGGAACCTTATTCGGACCACCCTCTTTATAACTTGAAACCCTTCATTCGCAGTAAGTTGTAAGACGAAAGTTCAGTTTTCCTGTTTATGCATGAAATTCATTTTATCTTACGAGAGGGCAGTTTTTGTTTGGTATAAATATTCACAACCCATAAAAATTTGGCTTTCTTTTGTATTCAAGTATTTATAATGTTGGTTAATTAAAATTTCTATTGCATGAATAATATACGACTCCTCAAATTCCACCCTTTTCTTCCTCTTTATATCAATCAACGAATTTTCATTGTTGTACTTTTGAAAAAGTTGATCCTTTTGAAGATGAAGAGACACCTCTTTTATTTGTTCTATTTAGGACAAAGTACAAAAAAAACTTTTTGATATTTTTTTATATTGAAGATAATAAGATTTGCAATATTGTGAGAAAAAAAATCTAGATGGTGAAAAAGCTGTGGTTCTATCTTAAAAAAATCCTAAAAAATAGATAAAAATCTTCCATTTTTGGCCTTCTTTAGTTTTAAAAAAAAATTTGTGATAAAATTTATGAGATTTGCAACATTGAGAAAAAAAAGGCAAGGGGGTGAAAAGTGGGCTTTTACCTTTAAATATTCCTGAAGAAAAAGAAAAAAAATTACTCTAAATATTCTTTTAATGGATTTTTCTAAAAGTTTATCCCCTATTTCCAGATTTTTTTACTTTGTCATTTAGTTGGTATTTTATCTTTAAAATGACACCAAACTTATCTATATCAGATGAAAAATAAGAAATTTATTGAAGTTACAAACACGCATTTCAATTTGTCTAGTGCTGCCATTTTGAAGATTTCCATTAAATTTTAAAATGGCCCCACAATGCCAGTTTTGATTAAAAATTTCAAAAAAAAAATTAGTTTAGCCTTTTTTCAACATGTTCCCTCCGTTATAAAATTTTCAGGGAAATCTGTGATATGGTGGCAACACCCACTGGGTTATTTCGAATGAAATGAGCCTAGTAGTACACAGTTATACGATACGTTAAGTTTTTTTTAGATTACTTACACAGGCTTTATATTTTTTTGCAATAAATTTCAATATTCTATAATGATGTGAATCCCAAGTAAAATTAGAGGGTCTAGTCTAGAAGGTCCTCCATACAAATTTATGAAATTTTCCCCTTCTAAATAGTGTTCTAATTCATTTTGAGACTTAAGGTTTCTTACACAGAGCCTCCTTATAAGCCTCAGGATTTTCACAAAAAAGTAGTTCATATTTCAAAATTTCGAGGGGAGTTTGGAGGTTTTACCTTTTGAAAAGGGTAACACCCCTTTTTTTACCCCCAGAAAAAGTTTGAATTTTTACCCTTTAGGATTCTGACTCATTTTGAAGCCCGTCCTTTGGGTTACACCCGAGGACTGTCCTTGTAACTTACATTATTTTCGAGAAAAAAAACAGTATATAAATTAATGTCAAAATTTCAAAGGGGGTTGAATAAACCACTAACCCCCCCTTGTATACAGCCCTGGTATACCTACCCAGTATCATTTTGCTGGGATTTTTGGATACAGAATAGGATCAACCAATCAAACATGTACGACATCACTTCAAATACTAATACCTCCCCTCCTTTGGGTGTGCCTTAAGATCGAGATGTCAAGGGATAATTAGGAGAGAATACATCACCAAGACTGCTCCTACTCTAACTACTGCAATTTTCCAATTGATTTCCGCTGACGGGCTTGGCTCGGCAGATGATTGTTTACTATTAGTATGATAATTGTCACTGTCAATAGAAACTGTGACAAATATGATGGACATTTGTTTTTATATTCGTGAACTGATTTAGGGACCCTTGTGCCATAAAACCCTAAGCAACCATAAACTGAATCGCTTATTTCAGAAACATGTTGAACGCGACTTTTTTCAAAAACTAGTTATTAGCGTCATGGGATTCTGTAGGGGTAAACACACATTTTAGTGTTAGAATAATAAAAATAACGTGATTTTAAAATAGTTTTCCAACATGTTTCAGCTTTAATGCAGAAGCATGCCAAACGACGTGGCTTGACTGGTTTCTGCACTTAAACTGCGGAATATTTTGTTCATGCCGTCTCATCTGCAGCTTGTTTGGGACTGCTGTATTTTATTTAATCGCATACAAACACTGTATGCGGTTGGAAAAGTCATTCTTTAGAGGTTAGAACCATCAAGCCATAGTAAAAACCACATTTTTAAAGTTTTTGTTCGAATCTCTCAAAACTGTATATTCAAAATTTCCATGCTTGTGGCCCTTTATTACATCCATGTGATTGAGATTTTGGATCTAGGAATCCCTTTATTAAAAGGGGACATTTAATCTGTACCCCAGATCGTAATAAACTATTTAACTAATTTTATAGGCTTTTAAAGCAAAATAAAATCTGAGCTTTAATGCAGAAACAAGTCAAGCGACGTCGCTAGACTGGTTTCTGCACTAAATTGTAAGGAATTTCTTTCCAGGCTGGCTGATCTTCAGTTTGTTTGGAACTACTGCATTTATTTCATCACATACAAACAGTATCTACTATTGGAAAAGTTCATTCTTTTAACGTTTGGTCCATCAGGGCATAGTTTTTATCCAATTTTGAATTTCTTCTCCGTCTCTATGAATATCAACTTCAAGCCCAACTATGAAAAAAAAAACCTGATTTTGGGTTTCTTTTCCAGAACTCCACCTACGGGATGAAGGAAAGTTCAGATCCCTGGAGAAGCATATCACAGTCAGCCTCTTACTACTACGATCCCACACTAGCGGCCTATGGGTGAGTTTCGTTTCTTGTGTTCAACTGCCAATTGTCTCATGATTGATGACGTTACACTGTGAATAAGCTTATATACTCGAATGCAACTTAAGTTGAGCCTGACGTCATAGCCACTCGGAAGAAAATCTGAGTACAGTGGGCCCTCGCATATTCGCGGCTCAGTATTCGCGGTTGAGCAATGTTTCCCCCGCATATTCGCGGGTTTCGATCTCAAAGTTTTTTAGCTATGAAACCAGCATATTTGGCAGAAAAGATATAATTGTTCGATTCCGGTATTTATTATGTAAAACCATTTTAAAGAATGCAACTTCTTCTACTAAGCAGGTTTTCTAACTTGTAACCCTTTTGGTATCGACAGGAAAAAAAAGTTCGCCAATCCGTGATCGCCAAAGACATTTTTTTCATAATCGCGGTTCTCTATTCGCGGCCCCGCTTATTCGCGCTTTATGATCACAGAGTTATTTTTACTTCATTATTTTAAGAATTTTGTAAATTTACTAGGCCTTTTTACAGAAGAAAAACTATCACAGACATGGGCTTAGACAGTGTTCCACTTAAGGGGGCAAGCAGGGTCAATTTTTTTTATATTTGTAGAGAAAATTTAAAAGCCCCATTAGATAGGGTCGTAGCCACAGCATTGTTTCGAGAGGTTTTTTTTACCTTTAATGAAATTACTGTAAGGGGACATCCATAAATTACGTGAAGTCAAAAAGGGGAGAAGGGGGTTGGAAAAATTTCACCAAATCTCACCAAGGGGGGAGGGGGGTTGATTAAAATTTCCCTTCAACTTTTTTAAGTTAGAAATTATACGATTTTCTTTTTTTTAAGTATGGGAAAGGAATACACACAGATAAGATACTGTGATGATTTTAGGCTTAATTCCTTCTTTCTCAGTGTGAGCGAACCGTTGGCTTTTTCCATCTCTTTTACTTGTCATAAATTTTCTCAATCAAAATTATGCGGTTTTGCGCGGCTGTTTTTGTCTGTCAATCTTTCGACGCTGCCACGCTCGTAGCCTTTCTTGAACTATTCGATTCCTCCTCTCTGTCCCTGACTAGTCATAACTTTTTCGTCCAACGTAATATTTTGATCGCCAATATTTTAAATTAATTGTGGAGATAAGAATACCATGTTGTAATTCAGTAGATCATTTCTTTACTTCATTGGCAGATTTTCTGGCGTAAATGAATGTCTACGGAATGAGTAAATATCATTTAAAGCTAGATATTGTAAAATTTTAAATAGTTTTATGATTTTAAAAAAAGAAAACCTGATTATAATAATGTCCTTTCCCCCCACATCATTAATAATGTAAAAGTTTTAGGTGCTATGAAGCACAAAATGCAAACGAATAGGATAGAAAATTATTTTAAAGGTTGTACGTAAATCTTACGTGGGGTTGGGAGGGGGGTCCATCAAAATCCCACTAAATTTCACCAAGGGGGGAGGGGGTCCAGATTTTGGAAAAAACACATCACGTAATTTATGGATGTCCCCTAAAATATTTGGCGGGTGCGTGGAAACATTGAAGGGTTTTTGTTTTTGAGGCAAAAGTTTTTGTAATCTGACACTAAAAAGTAGTTTTGTGACTCCTTTTTGGACATTGGGGACCATTTAGGTTGCACTCGAGGTGGATCACTCCTTGTATAATTTTCAGAATTTTCAAGGAAAAAAGCAAAATAATAGGCATAATAATTTTGGAATGGGGGTTAACTCCCTATCCCCCATGGTTAGGAGTTCTTAAATTTAATTTGAATCAGTGCTGGAGAATATGAAATTTATTTCGGGAGGGGCCTAAAAATATTGCCCCATATCCCCCAAGCCCCTTTCATCCATATTAATAGGTTTAATGTATCTTTTGAACACTTTTTTAGGTAGAATTTGCGTCCAATAAAGATTTACACAAGAAAAGTTTTTATTTGTAAGGTTCAATTTTCAAAGGGTGGTTTGGGGGATCCTCCCCCAGATATTTTTTGAAATTTAACCCTAAGAACAGGGTTTTAAGCTGTTGTTTGGTACACGTAAACCCAAATTTGGATATACAATTTTAGAATTTTGATTGTAATGAACTTGTTGCCAAAAAGAGCGAATAATAAAGGTTTTTTATAAATACTATAGAGGGGCCTGGCTTCCCTCCCCCAGAAAATGTTTGAAAATTTGACCCATAAACAGAATTAAAAACTGTTTTTGGTCGGTCAGAATCTAGTCTCTTGCATTCTAAATTAGTTTCCGACATCTACACTCATGGAGTGAATGCTAACGGAGAGCTAGTGGGTGTGACAGAATGATCAGGGTTTAGTGCTCGTATTGAAAATAATTTTAAAATAAAAGTGGTAGATTAACGTATATTTTATTGAAACACTAACATGTCTCCATATTTATAACATTTATTTAGACTACAAGCATACCACATTAATGGTTTGCGATTGTGATGTAAATGTCTTTCAAAAAGTGTAGCTATTAAAAATTTTGTTTTGAAATAGTGTTGGGGAATTGTTTCAATAGGAAGAATATAAAAGTGTCCTTAAATATAGATCACAACACTATAAAAACACTTATTTTCTGTCTCAACAATTGTTTATCAATACTTTGCAACACTATTGCAAGCATTTTTGAATAAAAAGTGTTTAAAATTGTGTTTATTTTTTAGTTGCGGAAGTGATTCACGCATTTGCAGTTAAATGTTTAAATATAACCACCACTATTTTATCTATGTGTAAGTTAATGATATAAGTCTACCATACGTTGACCACAGTGCCTTCGGCCGGTGATGCCCCGAAAAGCATGGAGGCAAAGGAAGTTGGGTGCAAGCACCTCCTGCACGGCTATCGAGAAGGCAGGTTATGTTTGAACGTGAGCAGTCGAGGCTGGGTTTGTCATGGTAACACTATAACTTTCACCAAATTTTAAGTTTCAAAACTGAGAGGAAAATACGAATTAAACCTTGTTCGCCAAGGAAGCAATAATAAATAATTTTTCACAAATTGATAATTTCAATAATTCTACATCGTGCTTGATATTAACACATAAATTAAATCAAAATGTTGAATTCATTTTAATAGGAAATAATAAAGTAGGAAACAGTCCTTAATTAATAACAAAATTTCATAAAATTTGCTTTTTCTATTAAAATTTAAGTGATTACAGTTTATACCAGGGCCCAAGGGGAGGGTTTGGGGTTCAACCCCCCCCCCCGAAATTTCGACATCAATTTCTTACTTACTGTTCTTACTTAAATATTCGCCTTAATATGCATAAAACCCTTACTGTAAAGGTTCAAAATTCAAAATTTTTCTTGGGGGAAACTCCCAATCCCCCCTTAAATTTTGAAATCTATTATAACAGTCGCGTTTCTCGAAAATTTTGGGACTTACAAGGAGTGGTCCTCTTCGGGTTAGTCTAAAAAAGAGTGAAATCATAATAATCCAAGGTGAGTTAGGAGTTCTACTCATCACACTAGCGGATCCAGGGGGCTAGGGGACTTAAGCCCCTTACCCAAAAGGAATAAGAACTAACAGTGAGAAGGAGAGGAAGTTGTAACTCAAGGGTGTAAAAAAGAGACCCCCAGACCCCCCTTTGGAATTTAGAACCCTATTATTTATCACTTTTCTGTAAAAAGTTCGTCGAAATGCAAAAAATCCTACCAAAATGTAAATTTAATTCTTGAAAATTTATGTCCAAAATCCGGGTTAGGTGTACCAAAACGAGTTGAAAATTTGCTTTCAGACTTAAATTTCCAAAAATTTTATGGGGGAGGCCCCCAGACTAGACCCCCCTACCCCCTTTTAGGATATTATAAGACAATTTTGATATTGAAAATTTTTAGCCCCCAAAAACCAAATCCTGGATCCGCCGCTGTCTTCTTACCTAGGTCACCAACAAAATTTAACTTAAGTTTCAAGAAAAATTTTTGCCAACCCCCCCCCCCCTCCGATAGAAAGTCTAGTTATGGCCCTGGTTTATAACTTCGGCTCAAGTTTCTATGTAAATTTTGATTGACATGGTATGACAGTTTAACTTAAAATCAGCTTAATATGCTTTACAATTCGTAGGATCATGTTGATTACTTAATTTTGGATCCAAATCCAATAAAAAGTCACAAGGAAATTCTATGATTGAGATTTTAAATTTAGTTTTTTCATAATACCATTTCAAGTCCTAATAATCTCCGTGTTCAAAGCGTTAGAGTTCGACGATTCTGGTTATTAACCAACTGAACTACGGTTTTAACAATAAAATAACAATCGAAAATAAATTTTGCCAAATGATTAATAAGTTGCCAAAAATGGTTGCCCTGTAACAGTAAAGAATACTTATCGAAATGAATCTTTTGCTATGAAAAGATAACTTCCTGAAAAATTTACAGTTAAAACTACTCTTTGCATGAACCAGTTTCATTAGTTTTATGTAATAAATGACGGAATCGAACCATTATATCTGTTATATTATCATATATGCGCGTTTTAAAACTGGGTTCGTCATTCGCGGATTTCGCGTATTCGCGGTATATTTTGGAACGCAACTACCACGAATAACGAGGGAACACTGTAAACAGAAAGCCTGCTGGGTTGCTAGAAGCTCTTATTGGCTGGCGAGTTTGAGAGCGAGTTGTACTGCTACGCGTTACGCCACTATAAAAAAATAATAATACTGAAAACATTTTATGCACATCAGGATGAAAAGATGCTTAATATACATGGATTTAAAAAACTAATCATTATTCAAAATTGAAGCTCTAAATTTCACTCAAAATTCAGACACCTCGCGGGGAACTATACTTTCTTTGGTTGCTCTCAGCATATTTCTACAGGCTCAAGTTAAGTTGAAACTGAGTATACAAGACATAGGTGGATCAAAGCAGAAGTCTTGGTTACAGGTAGTGCTTATGCTAGCAAGAGCTGCTTTGTGGTTTCGAAATAAAATATTACCTGAAAATATTACTTAGAAAAATTTTTTTAGGGAAAAGCGCAATCTCCCATTCAAAAACCAAACTTAGCTTTAAACTTCAAACAAACATGGCCACGGGAGTCAGAAAACACTGAAGCGTATAAATGTATACATTTTAACTGTCGTTGGTCGTATTGACTAGCGGCCATCTTGAGTAATACATGGAAGGTTAATCATACCTACCAACTTTTCTCAAAAACTGAAACTAGTGATTAAGTTTCATGTTCCATGAAACTTTTGCATGATTATTTCTCACGTTTCAGTAGACTTCTTGCCTCTGGATAAATCATGAATAAGTAACATATACTCCTGTTCATAAAAAATGCAACACCAAGAAGGAATTGTCCGATCAACTTGAAATTTTCAGGGTATGTTTATTATGGTTTGATTATCAAATGATACCAAATTCAGACCTATAGCGCATGCGCGAGCTGAACAGTGTCTTCTCAACCACTGATTTATTCGTATATTTGGGGGGCTGTAACGGGATGTTAAGGGCTTGTAAGAAGGTTGTTTACCGTTGATTATCTTGTCATTGGATGTTATTATACCCCTTAGACCTTAACGGATGTCATATGAAACTTTAACATAGTTTTAAAGAGGAATAATGTTAGGCTTCCCAGAGGGGTGTTTTTCACACTGTTTTACCGCTGGTCAGATTAAGGGAAACCGGACAATATTGATATGGGTTTGAAAGCAGAGACCCGAAAAGGGTGAGGCGAGTTGAAAATTGGGGTCTGGACCCCTTATAGTCACGTCAGCTTGGGATGAAAGAGGCTTCATTCGTATGGCAGTGCCGGATCATTGAGTGACTTTTCGACATGTTTCAAATTGTTAGAATACTGTTACAGGTCTATCATTGTCTGCTCCATCAGTTAATCGGTCGCCATTGCACCAAAATTCACCAAGTATCGTTTTTTACAGCGCTCCATCGATGGAATTCCATCGGTGCATAAAGATACCATGGGATCCACAAAAAAATATTTTCGCAAGATTACTCATAACAAATTGTCCTTTTAAAGAAATCCCCCATCAATTTTGGTTAACATGACACCTAAATTGGGTTTGGACGCTATGCCGAAAATCGCAATTTTTGGAGTGTTTTATCTTGAGTCTGTGGTGAAGAAGAGAAGTGTTTTGACCTGGAGCACTATTGGGTACCATGGGCAATCTCATTAGATAAAAAATGAGGGCAATCTCATTTCTTAAAAAAACTTCTAAAAATTTTTGGAGCCAAAAGTTATACCCTACATTTGAAGCGATCCTGAAGCTGTAATTCATCAGAACAAATCCCGTGCACATGTTTTTTGGAATGTTCCAAACTCACTTTACATCCAATAAAGACAGTTTCTTTCTCGACAAATTTCTTCATCCAAAATTTCACCTATGGAGCTTGACTAAAATTTCGTTGGTTTGTCCTCATGCTTAAAATGCTTGTAATGTTATTAACGATATTAAATTTTATTCTTTTGTTCTGAAAATTATATCATTTATTTGTATCCACAAAGATCACTTGCTGTGTAAATTTCATCAAAATCTAACAAGTCCTTCATGGTGTTGCATTTTTTATGAACAGGAGTATAGAAAGTAGGGAAAATATTGAAAAGGGATACCATACAATATTTTATTTGAAAACGTAGTTTACTAATTTTATATGTTGATCTTAAATAAAAAGTTTTGTGCAACATAATAATTCTCACCATCAATAGTTTTTGAAAAACTCTTCAAAATTCATAATAGGGAATACAAACACTTATAGAAATTCAAGGTTTCGACTATTGGAAATCATTGATAGGGTTATAAAACGCATTATACTTCAAATTTTTAGATTTTTTTATCATTGTTATTTTTGAAATTAATTTTCAAAAATTACGATCGCTTGAATTGGAGGTGTGGCTTACGTGACGTTCTTTCTGTTTTCTCCAGAATTTTCAACCAATCAATACTTTCAAAGGAAGGGATTTAACCATTGCTCATGCGCCGAAGGCAGAAGTGACTTCATGAACCAAACCCCGTTTTTTTTCGCAAACCCTTCTGCGCATTGTAGTTTTTAATTTTTTAAAAATTAACCAATGATCAGGTTTTGAAAAAAATATTTTTTAAAAAAGCTCTATAAAAATAAATTGAATATGAAAAATCGTTGTATTCCCCATTGCTTCCCCCAACTTGATCATTGAGTTTCTATTCACGATGCCCCTCTATGGACCTAATAGCTCCGAGTGGTCCATATGTGTAGCAAAAAAGCTGGTCAACAAATAAAAATCAGAATTTAACCCAAGTGATATAGCACCCTGTATTCGAAACCTTGGTTTATGCCATTGAAATTATTGTCGTTTTTTCGCTCAGGTACGGCGGACTGGACTTCAACGGCGCCCGCAGAAAAAACGTCACCCGCGACTCCACGAGCACACTCAAGGCATGGCTCAACGAGCACAGGAAGAACCCTTACCCCACCAAAGGAGAAAAGATCATGCTAGCCATCATCACGAAAATGACACTAACTCAGGTATTTAACCATTACGTACTGATAAGTTTAGCTGAATCGAGATCATAGAGGAGTGATAGTGATATAAGGAGCAATGGTATAACCCCAGAGTTGATTAGTTGGTGGCTTGTCCATGTTGGAGTCAGATAGATGCATGGGCTTTTAATACAGCCCTTTTTTATCGTGTCCATGCCATGGACAATTAAATGGCCTCGTGTGTCTCCAAAACTGCATTTGCTGGCTCCAATGCATCTGTGCTGTAGAGGACCTCTCGAAGTTTTGAAGCCAGTGGTACCATACTAAATTGTAAAATATGTGGGGTAAGGGCTGGGAACTAAAGAATGTGATCCGGTGTTAAGTTGGGCATCGGTGCAGTTTTTGCAGGGAATATATAAGTTCTCGTTTTGGTCGGGAAGAATTTCCATCCCTTTATAGTGGCCTGTTCTCAATCTTGTATTAATTTGTTGATGATGGATTCTGGGACAATCAAAGTCAGTGATGAGGAGTTTCTTGATGAAATGGGATAGAAGTCTGTGTTTTGCAACTGGATTTGCGTCTGCAAGCGTGATGGTGGTGCAAGGTTGGTCAGTGTTTCTGCCTTCTTTTGCAAAGGAATCCGCACATTCATTCCCCTTAATGTTCACGTGTGCCGGTATCCATTGCAGCGGATTTCCCATTGCAGTGCAAGCCTTCAAACATAATACAGCCCTTGCCAGGTTGCCTTTTCAGAGTAGAATTCGCTTTAAAAAGGGTTATAATCTGAAAGTATGCAAGTATTGCTGGACAATTAAAGATGTGATGCGGAGAAAGCTTTTCTACCGGACTGTTGTCGCAGAATAGATACATCTTAAGTGCCGTCTCTATTGATTTTCATTCCTCCAGTGTCCCGTTCTCAGTCTTGGGATGGTACTTTCTCTAGGGGTATGCCTTGTGCTTGTGATAGGGGCTCTATTGGCACTGGGATCACATCAAACTTATGCCCCTCTTGTCACGTCCTGAGAGGCGGTGAAATAGAACATCCATCGAATTCTCTTTATGCTCCTCCTAAAGTGAAGGATTGAATGAACACACCGCCAATCACAGCTATGGCCTCCACATAATATTGCCTACTTTTCTGTCCATCATTGATATTCGCAGTGCTCCCCTCTATCATACGATGTCATTTGAAAATAGCGTTATGAACCCTCTGTTAGGATTTTCCTCTGTGTTGTTCACCGTCTTGAGTGGTTGAAATTTGTGCTGCAGGTGTCGACGTGGTTCGCCAACGCCAGACGCCGCCTGAAAAAAGAGAACAAGATGACGTGGGAGCCCAGGAACAAAGCAGAGGCACACGACGACGACGCCAAGAGAGGCGATGACGGCGCCAAAGACGAAGACGACGACAGCGGTCCGTACCGGGACGACGAAAAGCCCTTGAGAAACTCTATGCACCCAACAGGTAAATTACCATTTATCTGGTTTTAAGTGATATTTTTAAAACTCACTTGCGTATTTACCATATGTAAGTGATTAATAAAAAAATCCTAATGGGAAACCCAACAAAAATCATGTTCTAAATGTCTGTAAGAGTGGCTGAGTTAATTTCCAGAAAGACTGCCAAAGACCGCAGTCACATGACGACTGCCAACATGTGACCGCCGTCATTCTGGAAATGCTTTCAGTGCTAAACTTTCATGCCATGTAGTGCTGCTAATAAATGAGTTCTTGGGGTCACGTTTTGTCACCAAGATTATATCCATAATAAGAACCAAAGCTAGATTTTTGCACTCGAGGAGATGACCCCCAAATTATTCCTGTGCCCCCATGTCTATTCAACCTGTTCAATATATAGCTTACTATATTTCAGTGGCATTTTTATCTTGACGAACTTAATGTAAAGAAAAATTTTGAGTAATAGAGTTCAAATTACAAAAGGGTTTCTGGAGTGTCCTCCCCCTGAAATCTCTACTTTTTTTTTGCACGCCTTGTCCGGAGTCCCCCTCAGCCCCTCCTTATTTACGCCCATGTGCATTTCACAATACAAAATATCGCAATATCCAGGGACTTTTTGAGTTAAGAAGTTATGCTATTCCTATTGATATTGTTCTTTCGTTGGGTAAAATATCTTATGACTGTAGCTATCACTAACTCTTCAATTTTCTATTTAATTAACTCCTGTTTTGCTCTTCACCAAAGCGGGCAACAGGAAGCAAATGAAAAGGGTTGAGACGGGAACCAGAGCATGACTCTAATCGAATTCCCCTGAGCAGGCAGACCCAATTGTTTGATGGAACATAAAATCGATTTCTGCCTTCAATCGACCGAATTGCTTTTAATTCTGTGTTGAAAGGACGCATGGTTTTTGATATATCCGTACTATTGGCATCCATTTGCGGACGTTGGGGCAAAAACCAGGTTTCAAACCAAGTTTATTTACTGTTAGATTCACCAATTTAGCGATACACTTCCAATCATTATTTCCTTAAAAGGCAGATCACTGCCTGTTGCCATTTATGGGTTCCTAAACTGCAAGTCAGCCGAAGATTTAAACACAAATTCGTTTGAGAAAGATCCCGACGAAATCCATATTTGCTCTCAAGAAAACGATGATAGAAAAATTCGAAGTTGTTTTTCTCAAAATATAGAGTAAGGTGTTGAATATAGAGAAAAAACCCTGTGTTACATTTTTGTAAAAGAAAATTGTGAAAGATTTGTTACAAGCACGTTAAAAAGATCATATTAGAGACCAAAAAATGAACACTGAATCTCTAAGTAAAAAGATGAAATTTGTATTATTTCCAACTTTCCTATATTTTAAGTATGTTTAAATGTTTTTATCTTGTTTATTTTTTTGTAAAAAAAATATAATTTACTTTCTCAAAATTCGAAAAAAAGTAAATAGGTTTTTGTTACTATTCAGTTTTTAAGTTATACTGCCTTCCAGGAGTATGTTTATGAGGATAATGGAATCTTAAATAGTTATCTTAGTTAAAAAATATTTAGTTTGCATAATACCGGACTTAAATCTTTTAAATCTCTCTCAACATTTATTTTTATCGGTTTGACCGAAAGGTGTGTAACTACACCCTTTTACTAATGTTGATGCTGTAACCCACGGCTAAACAAAACCTTACATGTATTATCCGTTAAAGTACTAATACAGACACTCCTCGTTGGGTAGTTGAACAAGTCTTTAACACCAGTGTGGGCAGTATTCTTACACCATGTAGAATTTGATTTGCTAACGTACTCTGCACTGTTCGAAGGGATGTTGGAACACTGATCAACATCGCGAATCCACAAGTTCCAGCAGAACAAGAATTCTCCCCAACCCGTGTTCCTCTTAGTTGGACGAACAAGAAGTCGGAGTTCTTGTTCGATTCATTGAAACGTGACTCGTTCTATTTCAGCGGGAACGGGGAAAAAAGTGGAATTAATAGAAGGAAAAATTCACTTCGAAAATGAAATGTCGTTCTCTCTCCAGCTGCGTCGGAACAAAAAAGAAATTACCATTGTTCGATGTTGCCATTATTAGCAATCATAATGATACAATCGCGGGAGCCCCTCATTCCCCGAGAAAAACATGTTCCTCTTTTGCATACAAAACGCAATTATACGGCCGCCGTCGTATATACGGACGAGTTCAATTCCCCACACTTGCGTGCCGAACCGTAAAAAAATGGCGGACAAGACAGGTAGAGCAAACAACAAAGGGATAATTACCCAATGGGATGATGACGTTATGATGGATTTCGGGCCGCGGCCTGTGATTGGCGGAGTGTGACGGACGGCGGCTTCCCATTGGCTGCGGACCAGGAAAGGGGGTTGCACGCGAAACGGATGCCCATTAGTCCATGTTAATGCCACTCATTAACAATAGATCAACAAAAATAATAAAAAAAGCGCCTGCATTATAATAACGTCCATCTTCCGTGACCCACGCGATTGCCAGTTTCCATTCTCCCTCTTTATTATTGTCGTTTCTTTTTGCGCGGGTCACGCATTCTATCGTGTCGCAAAGCGCGACATGTCCTCGTCCTTGTTCGATTCTGGACATGGGACGGCGGTCACGAAAGCTCGAGGAAGAATATGGAGGGAAGAATAGCTCGGGATAGTTAAAAAAAACGTTTCATAATTGAATCGAGTTTAGAGGACATATTTCAGCACAGATGTTACTACTAGTTCGCTTATTTATCGGAAGGGGGCGCTCGCTCTCATGTCCAGCAGTTTCGGGAATGGGATTGGCCAATAACAGGACATCCTGTATTCTCTTGCACGAAAGTGTCATTTCTTGTGCTACTTTTGTCAGGCATGACGTATTTCAATTCAAAATGTATTATTCATTCACCCCATATGTGACCCTATTCATCGTGTTCCATTATTGCATTAGTCTTAAATAAACGATCAGGGTAACGACCACCGCTAATTTAGCAATCTAGTATCCAACCTATGTGCTTGCAACCTTACTTTACAGTATGACTTGGGATATCTTTTGAGTTGTATACGCCCCTTAAAGTTTGGCAGATTTTCTCACACAGTAAAAAATGCGTCACTTTACACAAAAAGTGGTGGGTAGAAATAAGAGAAGAGATGGTTCACCCGGAAAAGGAGGAAGGTACCTCCGTAGTGGAACCTCTCTCCACTGGCGTATATAGAAATTTATTTCGGGAGGGGCCCAAAATTTCCCAGCCCCTCTTATGTATATTTAATTTTTTTTCAGTACATTCTTAGGGAGAATTTGCTACTTAAAGAACTTAATATTAAAAAGTTATGATTTATATTAAGTTGCAATTACAAAAGGGGGGTCTGGGGGTCCTCCCCCAGAAAATTTTTGGAAATTAGACTCTAAAAACCAGGTTTTTAACTAGTTTTGGTACCCCTAGTTAGAATTTTGGATATAAATTTTCAGGTAAAATTTGATGAATTTAATGAAAAAGTTATAAATAATATAGTTTAAGGTACAGAAGGGGATATATGGGGGTCTTCCCCTAGAAAAATTTTGGAGATTAGATCCTAAAAACAGGATTTCAACTTGGTTTTGATACACTTTCCGAATTTCAGACATTTCATTCTCAGGTAGGATTTTGAAGTTATTGTAAAAAAATTTTTGAATAATAAATTCCAAGCACTCTAAAGGGAGGTTTGGGGGTTCCTCCCCCAGAAAATTTTTCAAAATTTGACCCTAAAAAACAGGGTTTTAACTTGTTTTGGTACACCAAGTCAGAATTTCGGGGGGGCCAGGGCCCCTTCGGCCCCCCCTTATATACGCCACTGCCTCTCTCCCCGGGGGAAGTGGAACCTTCCTTCTTATTTCAGTGTAACATCTCTCCATGCATGTATAGAGGTTCCTTTTTGTATAAAGTGCCGTATTTTTCTTACTGTGCTGAACACATTGTTCACGGACAAAAACCTATTAAAACCTAAATAATTTTAACTTTCCTATTGGTAACTAATTATTCTTAATTGTCATCTATACATAGTTTTAAGAAACGAATTAGCCCCAAAAATTTTATGAAAGAGATAATAAGATAATAACATTAAGATAACAAGATAAGATAACAATAACATAAGATAATAATAACATAAGATAATGAAAGAGATAATAACATTCATAGACAAATAAAAGAGAAAAAACCATTCAGAATCAAAGTTAACAGATTCATCCTACGTTTACTTGATGCCTACGTCTCCTGATCCTCTCCGTTACCTACGTCTCCTGATACTTAAAATGTGTAATTTTAATTAATTGAGTTTACCTGTCCAAGTGTCTATCCATTTAGTTTAGATGACTCAAATTGTAAATTTACAGGGTGTTGAGAAAACTACTCGTTAAAACAACTCTTTTCTTTTTTAAAGGATCTACAAACATAACCATTTAAAAGGCAGTAGGCTATAACCTTTAAAAGGCAGTAGGACAAAATGAAGATAGCGTTATTTATTTAGCAAATAATAAAAGATCTTGTTTAATAGTTTGGTGCATTTGTGAAATACATTTGGTTATTCTTGATCTTTGGACGGTTGGCAGAAGCCCCCCTAAAGCAATGTTAATTCAAAACTCCTCCATAAGAGGATAAAAATTCAAACAAGTATGACTATCAATTATGTTTTTTAGGTAATAATAGTTTGGTCATAAGTTTTTTTATCAAATTTAAATGTTTGGAGTTTGGATATACATTCCCTTTTAGGCTATTTGGCAACTGTTTGAAAATCCAAGGTAATGTAAAGCAACATCTATTGGGAAAAAACTAAGCTAAATGTGTTTAGATGTAGTTAGACAAAATAGCATAAATTGTAAAGAATTTTAAAGTAGTGAATTTCAGTTAGGGCCACACTGTATGTTTATCAATTCTTTTGTGCGCAGTTCCCATGCGTTTTACCATATACGTTAGACAGCTTTTTAATGTATGTTTCTATCTTAACTAACTTTGTTACTTTTACAGAATTGGAGCTTGGCTCTCATCATCAACGCAACGAAGCCGCGTCATTCCGTCCGTCCATCGACCACGCCCACTCCCAACACCACGCCCACCATCCTCCTCCGCCACCGCCTCAACTCCAATCAGCCTTCGACGACGCCCACCACCAGGCGGAGCTCTTATCGGCTGCCGCCTCCCTCGAAACCTCCCACAGCTCCTCCCCTGACCTCGACCCCTCCTACATCATGAGAGGAGGCGGATCCAAAGATCCATTCGACCCTTACAAGCCCAAAATATGGTCTCTGGCTGACACAGCGACTGCCAATAAGCAGCAACTCCTCCTAAGCCACGCCCACCCGACGGACTTGGGGGCGTGGTCTGCCGCTCCTTCCGGTTTAGGGAGGAGTTACGGTGGCTGTGGTGGTTTCGGGCCAATAAGCAGCCTTCAGACAGACACGCCCCCTCAAACCCCGCCCAATATGAAAGTGGGATCCGCCCACCATCATGCAGCTGTTGTGCCTTCAGCCTACCTAGACTCCCATAGGACCGTGTACATGGGACAAGCACCCACCATGTGTCAGTCGGAAGCAGCCATGGGAGAAGCCCAAATGCAAGGTCAGTACTTACACTCCAAAAAATAATAGTACAGGAAACAGAAAAGTTCTGAGAGCAAATGTTGCCAGATCTTTCCTTTCCACGGAATTTCTCTGTTGAGTGTGCTTGTTAATAACCCTCTAAACATAACCCTCTAAACTTTTCAAAGTGGAAACACCAATCTGTAGTAAAACAATATGTAGCTAAAAAATGTAAAATACTTCAGTTGAACAAGTTCCCTAATGCTTCGTTATAACTTATTTATTTATTTATTTTTTATTTTTTTTTTTTAAACAAAGTAAATAAAGTATTACAACACCTGGGATCGTTGAACGATCCATGTAGGTGAACAATAAACAGTTGGTTACAATTAGTTGCACATGAAATTACAATAAAAAATTTAGACATGGTTGTAAATAAAAGTATACATTACATGCAAACAAGAAAAAAATATAAGTATAATATCTATCAGGAAATTAGTAGTGGCAAACAGGGTGTCGAAAATTTGGGTTTACTATCTGTCGTAAGGTAAGTAGTAGTGCAAAAAAAAAATAAGAATTGATTAAAATTACTCTAATAATGCAAGATCAAACAAAAAAGTTTTCAATGTCCCCAATAGAAAACAAAAAGTCTTTTAATTTCTTTTTAAATGCATGTTTGGTTTGACTATTTTGAATTTCCAAAGGTAATAAATTAAAGAACTTAGGGGCTAAATAAAAGAAATTTTTGCAAAAAATAGTTTTTTCAGGTTTAGGTACAGTATATAACACATTAGGTCTTCGGGGATTTATCATGTTTCGCTTTCTGCAGATATCGGAGTTTAAGTAGAGATAGAGACTTATTTTAAAGTAGAAGAGGTAGCGAATAGGTAAAATATTCAATAGTTTAAAGTTATCAATATTAATGGAATGTGCTTGAGGTGATAACAATCTTATAAATCTTTCTTGGAGTTTACATATTCTTTTTAAATTTATCTGATAATCTCCACCCCATATTATTAAACCGTAGTTAATTCGAGATTGAACCCAAGAGTGATACAGAGTTAATAGGAATTTTCTGCTTACTTTTGGCCTTAGATGATAAAAATTTAGCATTATTAGTCTTAATTTATCAGCAATATACTTGGTATGGGACTTCCACTTTAAGTTGCAGTCAATATGAAGTCCAAGATATTTAATTGTAGACACTATATCAATTGATTTACAATTACAATCATTATAATTGTTACAGTGATAAACATGATATTTAATGGAAAGCTGAATTGGACTATTTTGTCTTAGGCTAAAGATCATGTATTTTGTTTTATCGACGTTTAATCTCAGACAGTTATCAAAAAACCATTTGCTAATTTTAACTAAATCCGAATTCATCTTTTGGTTCAAATCTTCAGCGGAATCGACTGAATATAAAAGAGCTGTATCATCGGCAAAACTTATGATTTTACCGTGTAAATTAAGGTTACATAAATCATTTATAAATATCAAAAATAGCAACGGACCTAAAGTTGAACCTTGGAAAACTCCATAATTAATTGGAAGGCATTTACTTAAGGTGTTCTTAACTTTAACAATTTGTATACGATTTGATAAATAGGATTTTAAAAAATTGTAGAAGTGCCCTCTGATCCCCGTTGATGATAGTTTATGAAATAAAATACCATGATTCACTGAGTCAAACGCCTTAGATATATCTAAATAAAGAGCAGCAGTTATTTTACTAGAATTTATACTACAATGAATAAAATCTGTAAACTCCAGTAGAGCTTTTTCAGTATTTGATTTAGGTAGAAAGCCGTATTGATTTTTTGAGAAAAAGTTTGAATTTTTCAAGAACGAAATTAATCTATCCTTAATTAATTGTTCAAATATTTTAGAAATAAGAGGCAGGACAGAGATAGGTCTATAATTTGAAAAATCATTTCTGTTTCCCTTTTTAAAAATGGGTGTTATTATTGAGGTCTTTAATGACTTTGGGAAAATACTTTCATTTACTAAACTATTAAATAAACTAGTGAGAATATTTATATGAGAAAATGACAGAGTTTTGAGAATTTTCGCATCTATTCCGTCTGATCCTGGGCTTTTCTTGGGATTTAGATTACGAATACAATTTAAAACTTCTGCATCATCTATCTCTAGCCACACAAATGAATTTAGATTTGTCTTTAAGTGCTCTTTAAAATTTTCATTGGAATTTGAGATATTGTTGATTGAGGAAAAGTATAAGTTCAAATCGTTTGCTAAATCAAGTTCATCTGTATGATCAGGCAGGGTTTGATTTTTAATGCTATTACCTAGAATGTTATTAATTAATTTCCATTGTTTACGGGTTGAGTTGCAATCATTAAATTTACTTTCGTAAAATAACTTTTTGGCAGATCTGATTTTTTGTTTTAATACTTTAACTGTTGTTTTATAGGCAATTTTGAAGAAATTATCACCTGGGTACCGTAAGGTTTTTTTGTATAGTGCTTGTTTGGATCTGATCATGCTATATATTTCTAAGTTAAACCATTTGTTTTTGTCGAATCTGGAGTTACTTTTAGTTTTAGGAATAAAGCTGAAGCTATGCTTAATTGCACATAATTTGCTATGAAAATCTGAGAAAGATGATGCAGCATTAGATTCAGAAATTCTAAAATCATAGGTTTTTAAAAAGTCCTCCAACTTATTATAGTTTACTAATTTAGATCTTATATTATCATTCGTATCAAAGTTTGTGGTATTTCGCGGGGAACTCAAAACTAATCTACAAAGAATAGGGAAATGATCAGATAGACTATTGATTAGTCTTGCACAATGAATTTCGTTTATATTTGACAAGCTGTAACGTGATAGGAGGTGGTCTATACAGGTACCTGAAGAATTACGAGTTATATCACTTATATGTGAAGAAAATCCATGAGCACTAATCAAATCCAAATATTTTGCACTATGATTATTTAAATTCAATAAGTCGATATTTATGTCTCCCACTATTATAATGTTTCTGTAAGAAATTTTAGATAATACAGTTTCAAATTCAGATAAAAATACTTCAATAGTAAATAAATGTGAACGATATATTGAGACTATACAGAGATTGAGAGATTTACTTATAGTTATAACTATTTCGGCAGAAAACATTTCTATATTAATTTTTTCAAAATCATATTTACTTTTATAGTATACTAAGACACCTCCTGATCTGTTATAGCTTCTGTTACAGTAAAAAGATTTAAATTGATCAATTCCGTAAAACTTAATTTCATCATTGGTCAGCCAAGTTTCCGATAAAACTAGAACATCAATAAGATTCAAACTGTCAGATAACAGGCTTATTAACTCATCAAACTTTGAGCGAACACTTTGAATGTTGAAATGTATAATATTAAATGTTACTTTGGCTGCTGGATAAAGAAAGAATTGTTTTAGATTTTCAAGAGTGTCTATTGTGGAATAATTGGACATAAAAAGATAGAGTTATTGTTGGATAGGTATATCAGTTAGATCCGATTCTTTACGAATTCTAAAAGCTCTTGAATTTTCACTTTGACGAAGAAAGATTTTTCCATCTCTGATCCAGCAGAACTTGAAATTTTTTTGACGTTTAAATTGTTTGCTCAGAAATAGGAGTTTTTTCATGCCTGGGGCCAAATGTTCATTCAGGTATATGGGTGTTGAATCAAGACGTTCGTTTATATCGGATGCTAAGAAGCGCTTTTCTCTGGATGCCCGTAAACATCGGTCCCGTTCACCTTTTGATGCAAACTGCACGATTATAGATTTACTTCTATCTTTTCGGGTGGATGGGACCCGGTGAGCTATAAGAACACTAACCTCGTTGTTGACATCCAAAGCGTTTAAGATCGATGCTACTACTTGTTTAGTGTCTTCACTTGGTACTTCGGGGAAATCGGAAATTTCGAGATTTGTTCTTCTTGAGTACTGTTGTAATTCGAGTGTTTCCGATTTTAGTAGCTCGAGTTCTTCTTTGTTGCGTGTGATCTCCGATTTTAGGATGGTGTTTTCTTCCTTAACAATCTTGACCTCGTTCTTTAGATCATTTATGGCTTTTGTTAGCTCTTTAACTATTTCCTCTTGAAAGTTTAAGCTCTTGGAGTATTCCAAAAACTGCGTTTTAATAAATGACTTAAGATCCTTGATTTCGTTCAAAATTGGTTGGCCACTCACATCTTGGTTTGAAGTACTAGCTGAGGGTTCGGCAGGTGTTGGTTTTGCTTCCCGAGCGGTCTGTTGGTTCGTGACACGTTGGGTTCTGCATCCCAGGCATTTCCAGGTTTTTTTGTCACGGCACTTTTTGAAAGCAATTTCCGTAAGACCACCACAATAATAGTGGTACGTACCTTCACAATTTCCTGAGCACGTAATTGCGTCAACAGGTATTTTAATCTCTTCTTGGCACGCAATGCAGTTCATGATTTTGACAGACTTATTATTATTTAAAGACACCAAACTGTTATTACTTATTTAGATTATAATGAATTTCTTTAGAAATAATTAAAACAATATATATATTTTGCTAAAACACAGAGGAACGTAAATAAACAGTTGCAGCTGAGACACAGCTGTTGCTGCTAAATGATTGTAGCTTACAGGAAAAGTTCCGTCAATCAGAGAAATTCCGAGGGAAGGAAAGCTCTGGCAACTTTTGCTACCAGAGCTTTTTTTGATTCTGTACGATTTGTACCATACAGAATATCTGTCTATTTTTATATTTTTGTAAAATGAACGGCTGATAATAACAATCGAAATGAGCAATGGTTGCCAAGGAAGTGAGAGACTCAAGAAGAGGACATTCTAATTTAGCTCATAATTAATAATTTTTTATCATTTTCACACACAAAATTGGTAAGTTGAGGTCTTAAGAAACTGTTGCGCATGGTTGCATATTAGCACTCTTGTGGCAGATGCGAGGAATGGAGAGATACACTTCAAAAAATAATCGTACAAACAGAAACAGAAAAGCTCTAGCAGCAAAAGTTGCCCGAGCTTTCCTTCCCACGGAATTTCTCTGTTGACTAAGTTTTTTCTGTATGGAACGACTTTTTCTGCGAAAATATTTTGAATCATAACCTACTAAAATTTCCGAATTCAGGAAAATGAGACACTAGTTTGTAGGACAATATGTAGTCAAAAAAGTAGAATATTCCCGATGGGCAAGTTTCTTAAGTTTCCAAACGTTCGTTGCATACAGAAAAAAGTTCATTCAACAGAGAAATTCCGTGGAAAGGAAAGCTCTGGCAACTTTTGCTGTCAGAGCTTTTCTGTTTCTGTACGGTTATTTTTTTCAGTCTACCTTTTCGTAAGTCCTACGGTTGAACCGTACGATCCTAAAATAGTAACATTCCATTCACTGCTGTTTGGAATATTGGAATGTTTACGGTTATGGAATATTTACCAGCGCTGCTACAGCCTCATTTTGATTGTCATTAACTATATCTTAGTTGAAGTATCTTAACTATTTAAGTGTTGAATGAGCCACACTTTATTACTTTATCACACCATTAATTGACTTCAAGTTTTTTTCTCTTTCAGAAGACAAACTGGAGAGTTACTCCTCTGCCCACGGCTCCCAAAGTTCCACGTCCAATCAAAACGCGGCAAACGAATGCATATCAGAAGACTACGACTACTCCGCGTCTTCGGTCCGATAGTGGACCTCGTGACCCACACCAACCAACCAGCACCGGTGATTCTTCCTTCGTTTTCTGCTGTTCCATTCACTGCTGATCTCGACGGACAGCATATAGGATATACATACAGATAATATACGCAAAAAATATACATATATACTCTTCACTTGGCACTTGCCTACATTCGGCTATGTGGACTGATCACACAAGACAACTACGGAGCACTCGGAAAGATGACGTGGGTTGCCAAGTTCGCGGTGATATTTATTTAACTCGTCGAGAGTTCGACTTTTATATGAGACTTATACATGACACACATGAGCTGTTTAGAATGCAAGTGGTCTAAGTAAATTGATCGAAGGTTTTCTGTAATGGGGACTATGTTAATCCTAAGATTTTTTTATTAAGGCATTTTTTTAGCCTGAATTTTTGACTTAAACGTGGATGACTGTCACACTAGATAAATAATCTAAAAGAAATCCAAATCCATGCTTTTTTCCTATTTGGACTGAACCATAGCCATCTAGAGCTAGAAGGCCCGGACCTCTAAGAAGATGAGTCATTCTTTCCGTCGAAAGCTTTCGAACGATTGGTTGACGAGCGGGGGAAAGCACGAGAAGCGCGCGCTTATTGGAGGTTAGACACCTTGTTGACGGAGAGAATGACCCATCGAGGCTAAGTGTCCAGGCCTCCTTGTTCAAGATGGCAATGATTGAACCCACTTTCACTTTTAACAGCTCTTGAATCCAAGTTTTAGTTTCAACTTGATTGGATTTCTTAAATTGAAAAGATAATGTTAATCGTACACTGCAAAAATTAATCGCCAAAAATCAGAAAAGATCTGTCAGCAAAAGTTGACTAAGCTTTCCTTAATAAGGGATTTCCCTGTTCCCGGTTTACTGGACTTTTTCAGTATGCTATGATATTTTTGCAAATTTAAGGAACTTATCAATCGGAAATATCGGAATACTTAACTACGTATTGTGTCTCGATTTTTCCCCAACTTCGGAAATTTTAGAAAGTTATGTTCCTAAGTACTTTCACAAAAAAAGTTCAGTCAACTAGGAAACCAAGTGTCTGACAAGGAAAGCTCCGACAAATTTTCCCGCCGAATCATTGTAATTTTTACAAATATAGTGTTTGCTGATTTCGATAGCATTTAGGAATAAATATTTATAAAATCTTAACTTATTTAATGGTGATATAGTAGCGACTTGGTAACCCATCTCATATCACGGAATCTAACTTCTTTACAGTTTTCAGTCCATCACCAGTGAAGTGTAGATTGATGCTTGTGTGCTCTATATCTTTTATATCTCGGAACGCCGCACGTTTGAGTTCGCAGCACGAGCTACTAGTTTTGTATCATACTGGATCAACTCACCTCTGATCCCACGGGTGGAGAAAAGAAGTACTTTTTAATACATTGCCACAAAAATCGATTCTATTGACTGACGTATCGAATGCGAAAGGATCATTACAAAAATCAGATCGATTCATATAAGTAGTAATGGGTTATGAATATACCTTTCCGAGTTCGATTCATTGGCATTTCGGGAATCGATTTTTGCGGTGACAAAATGGACAAGGATCTAGAAAACTCTTTAGTGCTTTAGACACTCACTGAACTTTTTTTGTTGTATTGGGAGTGTGCATTTAGTAAGATAAAAATGTATCGATACTTTTCGTTAAAAATGCCGTAAACATTTGCAATAACATCAACGATAGCAAGGACATCTAAATTATCATTGCCATTTATAATAATAGAAGAAAATGTTTTAACGGAATCGTTGTGAGCTTTTGGATTATGGAAAAACTGATTATCAGTTTTATAAGATATCCATTTGATCAACTTCGGAAATAAATTTAATCTCAATTTTAAGCGATAGATTAGGAGTATTTAAGAACTATCTATGACTTAATGGATAGGTTTGGGTAAAGGGTACCTAGACAAGCTTATAAGTGCTATGACTTAATGTAATGCGAGGGCGTTACAAAAGCGATTTTTCCCAGCCCCGTTTTAATTAAAAACACTCTTAGGTGAAAATATTCATTGTAAAAGGTAAAATATAAGCAGCAAAGTAGTTTACCAGCTTACTTTCACCATGAAATTGAAACACTCATCAAACTGTGAGATTAGGTTTCAAAATAGCAAAATCAAAAGAACAGACAAATAAAGGATCCCCCATTTGTCTGATGCTATTTCAATTATGAGGCTGGAATTTCTTCCCAAAGAAGATCCAAACGTTTCCAGAAAATGGAAATTGTCTATTGATACAGAAGTTCCCATGAAACTCCATTCTTTGGCTGATCTCTTAAAATTTCACATCATTATAACTCAAACGGTCTTTAAGAAAATCCGCCTTTTGACGCCCTTGTACTAAATTACTTCCTTGAACTTTAAAGGTGAATCTCATTCTCATTCGTAATATACGCCTTGTCTGAGCGCCCTTTACCTACTCTACCATTTTTCACAGAAAGTTCTAAAACACCCTGCATAAGTGCATGGAATTAAAAGGATTTTTAAAATAAATTTCATCAGAATTTTTTTTGTAAAGAAGGAAAATTGGTATTTAGTGTAATTTTGTTTTAATGACGGATTCCTTCTGTAAATTATTAAGGAAAACATATCATAAATTTTAATTTATTCGTTGTTTTATCCTCAACCATCTGCTCATAACGATATCTGTATTGATTCCTTTTGATTAACAATGCTCTTTTAGATGTTGAGTTCGTAAATGGATGCATTATTATGCATGGCATTTTTGAAATGAGACCATTTTTATGACTACTCTTCTATTTTCAAAATCTAAGATAAGTTATACTGTATTTTTTTCAAGAACATATTTATGTGTGATACTTGGGTAGTCCATTTCATCGAACAATATCTAAAGATTGCAAAACATCAAAAAGGAGTCGGTATTCTTATTGTATTCCCAAGTTATCCATGTTATTATGGATAAAAAAAGACCTTCTTCTGTTTTTCATTTGTGTAAAAGTACTTTTCATTACTAAAGAGTTTAATTTTACATCATCACTCTGTACTGTATACAGCAATTTTCGGTAAGTGCAAGATTCACCCCCCACTTCTAGACTGAACCGGCAAAGCAAGCCAGTTGCGTATGGCTTCGCAGGCACCCTTATTAGATGCAGAAGATGTGTTTTATAGATTTCTGACCTTGCATATCGTACTGAATATCATCAATTTAAAGTTGTATTTTGATTCTTATTTCCTTTTTTACATAGAAACTCCTCCGAAATACACACTGTATGTTCGAAACCTAATAAGCCGTTATACACAGCTTAAGAAACAATTTTCGGGTTCATTTCCGTTAACGTTCCTGCTAAATACCGCCATGCTCTTTTGGACACCAAAAAGTAATAAAGTAGTAGTGAATAATTTCAAACTCATTGATTAAAATGTCTAGTTAGATCAAAAACTGTTCTGCTTATCAATAAAAATCAGATAAATTTGTCAATATTTGAATATATAGCGTTCAAAAGAGTCTGGAGTTATTTAGCGGGAACGTTAACGGAATTGGAGCAATTTTCTTTAACATTCTATAAGGCTGCAACAGGATACAAATCTAAAATTTTTTAGGAAAGGTTCAAAACCCCAAAATCTAAGCAGCGGTATAAAATCTATAATTAAACCTTCCCAAAAATGTAATGGTATAATGCTCATACTAGGTGAACTATTTTAAAATTAATGCTTGATTTTAATGATATTAGAATTTCAAAAGGCAAAACCTAGGGTTTTTTTCTCAGAATGAAATATCTGGAGTAGAAAGCATTATAATAGCGTAGAAATGATAACTCATGTAAATTTGGTAACGCATGTAAATTCGACCCTAAACAAAGATATGAAAACAGCCACAAATATATTGGAGTGAGTACAACCTCTAGTATTATGTTCCTCTAAGTTTTAAATCAACCTGCTTATCGACCTACACTTGTTCATTTAATGAAAATGAACTAAGTGAAACAAAAAAAGCCATTTTGAAAACCCTGTAGTGTTTGGAACAAAACTAATTCCTCACAGGGCAGGGTTGGCAAAAACCCGGGTTTTTTTGAAAAAACCCAAGTGGGTTGGGTTTTTTCAATAAAACCCTGAAAAAACCCATATAAAACTGGGTATTTTCGGAAAAAGTGTGGTTTTTTTTCAAAATTAAGTGGTTTTCTCCTATTGTGTAAGTGGGTTTTTTCAAATTTTAGTGAGTTCTTTCTATGTTAAATGTGTTCTGTCAAAATAATGTCAGTTTTTCCACAGTTAAGTGGGTTTTTTCAAAGTTTTTATACTTTGAAAAAACCCACTGAAATTGTAAAAACATCCCTTATTTACTGAAACCTGGTTTAAATTTTGAAAAAACCCACTAAAATTGAAAAATATCCTAAACTTTGAAAAAAACCACTGAAATTTTAAAAAAATATTCCTTATTTTTTATATCTAGTTTGAACTTTAAACGTCCTAAATTTTGAAAAACCCCATTCAATAATGAAAAAACCCACTGAGAATGAAATAACCTATTTAACTTTTAAAAAAACTCTCTGAAATTGAAAAAACACCATTTAATTTTTAAAACCTAGTTTAAATTTTGAAGAAACCCATCAAAATTTTAAAAATATCCTAAACTTTGAAAAAAAAACCACATTAAGTTTTGAAGGAACTGCCAAAATCTTGATTTTTCTTGAAAAAACCCAAAAATGGGTCCAAAATGTGGGTTTTTTCACATGTTTTTTTTTGAAAAAACCCCTTGGGTCCAATCCAGCCAACCCTGTCACAGGGGTGCTACTGACTTCAACTCAGAATTCCGGAAAACTATTAGAGTAACTGAGTAACGAATCTTTCATCCGGAATCTCAAATGAAATTCCCCAAAATCAGGAAGTTTACAGATGTAATCATGCTTAGAACCAATGGTAGGACCGTATTCTTCATAAAAAATGTTGTTAAGGGGTTGCAGCCCTGCACTAATTTTTAATTGGATTTTATTTTGGGCTTTCTTTGTTGATTTCCAGATTTTCGATTCATGCTGTTGAAAAAAAAACGGATTTCAGGGGCTACCTCGGAGAATTAGCACCCCTGTCCAGATTTAATCTCAACAAACCAAAATTAGGTAAGATCGATCAAGTACTGCAATAAATGCAACCAAAAATTTGTGTCTCCAGTGTAATCATGAAAATTACAACTCTAATAACTTTTACCTCAGTTGTCATAATATTGCATGATGGCAACCATACCGCAATGACCAGATTGAGGAGAAAAATAGTAATAAAAGGTAATTAGAAAACGGAAATCACACTTATGCAAAAATTCAATAAATGACGTAGTAGTGCGTATTTCGAAGGAGGAGTGTGTTCGTCGGGTCGGTCACTCATCTGTGATACTAAAGCGTAGCGATGACGTCAGAAGTGCCGTTATTTGTTTACGGGAATTTCCTTTGATTATTGTATTCTATTGCAGTATATTGTGCTACTAGAGATGTTTTGTTACACACCCAATAAAGGACATTTTATCACTGAGCCTATCTCCTCACTTCACTTCATGGTTTAAGTGGACAGTTCCTGTATTTTTAAAAAATAGAAAAAGCAATTTTCTCTGAAAAAAAAAGAGAAGTTCTGATTTTAAAAATAAGCATTAAAAGTTTAACAAATATGTATTTAATAACCTAGATATTTTAATACAAAAATATCTAAATTGGAGTTACCCTTGAAACGCTTGTGACGTAACAAGATACAAACAAACATCGAAAACGGCCAAATGGTTATTCTTGATTGGCTGTTTGCATTGTTGTTTGCACCAACTGTTGTCACACAACTATCTGTGACGTAGAAGTCATTTTCATCCTCTTTTTAAAAGACGAAGTTTGAAATTAATTAAAAAAAATAATTGAGCATCTGAATAAAAAAAATCCTGCGACAAAATTTCTTTTTCAACAATATCTATCAAATTAAAAAATGCTGAAATCGTCTAAAGCAAATTAACCAATATACAGTAACATCAATGAACACCATAAAAATTTAATAATAGACGAATATTTGGCGTCCAAAAAATTGGCAATATTTAACGGGACAGCTAACAGAATTGAACCAAGCATCTTTAAGAACCAAAAACAACAAAAGGCTGAGTGGAAAAATAGGTTAAAGGGCACCCTTTTAAAAAATATTGTTGGTCGTTAAAGTATTTAACGCTTTAGGATGTTTCCTACACCTGTGGTTTTTAAAATGTGTTCCGCGGATCCCTGGGGGTCCCCAGTGCCTACCTAGGGGGTCCGCGAGTTACCTTGAGGAACACTCACGTTAACTTTTCAAAAAAATTTCTTTGGGATAGGGCCCCCAGCCCCCTAGAAATTTAGACTTCTATTTATTACTTCTTTTAAAATTATGTATGGTTTACAAGGAGCTTTTTTCTTTTGGTGTAACCAAAAATGTCTCAGAAGGAGATAAAACACTACTTTTTGAGGCAATTTTTCAAAAAATTTCTGTTGGAAATCCCCAGATCCCCCATTAACTTGAAGTATATATAATTGTAACCTTTTAACATAATGTAGAACATAATTTAAGCTCTACTTTTAAGTAACCTAAAATACAACGTATAAATGTACTCGTTAGGCGTACCTTAGGAATAACGTGGAGTCAACCTTCCTTGCGAGTCTTGCGACTCTGGGTATTTAAAATCTGGGGGGAGGCGGGATCTCTGATTGTTACATAAAGGGTGGCACCTCTTAAAGTACTTTTGGAAGAAGAAGGTATAGGTGGCTCCCTGAAGAGCAAGCAAACCTCTCTAATACCCCCAATAAATAAATAAATAGGGGGAATCAAAAAAGTTTGAGAACAGCTGTCCTACACTATACTAATTATTACGTGAGCGTTAAAAACCTTCAATTAAAAAAAGTTTTTTCCACTGCTATCTTTTGTTTAGTCCTTATAAAGATACTCTTCTTTTCAAATGTTTTTCGAGGGAAAATTCCATCCTAAATGTATGGTAAAATATCCATCAACATTTTTTAAAGTACCAATATAAAGTTTGATTGGAGATTTAAACCCCTTTTTTGTTTTCATAATTACCCTTGCTTTAAAGAAGTTCCACATCACTAGAGCACGAGGATTGACCGCACACAAACAAGATTTCAGTGATGTGCGACGAAGGTTAGAGCGTTCGTATGAGATGGAAGAGAGCTTTAAAGCAGTCGCTTAATTCTTTTGAGGCAATTAGGGGGAATGACAAACTGATACTGTCCTCACAGGCTTATTAAAAAGTAAATGGAATGATTTTACGCAACATGTTCTTTTGTCCCTAGTTTTTCTAATGATTGTTTGTAGATTGGATTTTAGGAATATTGGAGAATATGCAATGAAGCATATCAGGCTAAAACACTTAATAAAATGCAATCTTTCGGTATTAGCTCAACCAGATCTATTGGTTAATTAGTAAAATTTTAATAACATCTGTATTAAACAAAACTAATAAATATAATAAATAACAATAAGGAACAAGTAAAAAAACGAAATTAATATACGGTAGCGCGGGGGTAAAAGGTCTCACTTTTAAGATAGGATTATTTTTAAAACTTCCCAAATATGGTAGTTTTTGTTTTATTTATGTGTCTCTTATAGCTTAAATACTTGGCTAAATTTTTCATATAGAAATTTTTATCAGAATAATAGCTTACGAGAAATCGTAATATTTATGACATTCATAAGTGGGGAAAAAGTTTAAAACGCAAGAAAAGGATACTAAATAAATTATGAGACAGAATTTATCAAATATTTTGCAATGAATGAATAAAAGGTAATTATAAATCCTGAAAAAATTTCTCGAATTTTGTCAAAAATGTAGAATTGTATATTAAAAAGCGAATGCTAGAAAACACTTTTAAATACATGATCTTAAAAAAAACTTTTTTTTTTGTCTTCCTAGTTAGACAACTTAAAAAAAGAATGTTTTGTACCTTCAAAAATATTAACAAAAAAGTACCTGTCTCTGGGACATGTATTTTCTGTCCCAAAAAACAATTAGAAGTTTTGTCCCAAAATTCCATTTTTCTTTAATACGAGTCAGAAAACTTGGTGGAATTTAGATAATTTTAGAAAATATTAGATCTTATCTTCTCTGAAGTTACTTTTATTTTTTTCTCATGTGAAAATCAAGACAACACTCTCACATTTTACTTAGAATGTGATCATGAACTATTCAATCAAGAGAAAAAGCACCGATCAATCTCTTAAACTTAGGGCGTGTGTTTTATGCATCACTAGGCATTTCCCAAAGTGACTCTAGCCCCCGTATACACTTATTTCTTTGCACTATTTTAAAAGTTAAAGTTTAGGTTAAGCTTATTTGAGAAGATTATGAGCTGAAAAGTATTCAAAATACACTTAAAAAATAAATAAAAATTCATCTGTTTTTATGAGTTTAATGTGTCATCTTTAATAAACCTTTATTTCGACATTTTATTACAAATAAAGGATACAATTATATCATTGATACCTTTATTTCATCATACATTACATCATTATCACGCATTGATTAATTGCATCTGTAAATTTAAATGTATCACTGATAAATTTAAAGAAATGATACAATTGAAACATTGATACGTTTGTTTTATCATACAATACATAATTAATATTGTATAATTGATACGTTTATTTCATCATTAATACGCACTGATTAATTGCATCAAAAATAAACTTAAATTTATCACCGATACATTTAAAGAAATGATACAATTGTATCAATGATACGTTTATTTTATCATTACATTACATTACATCAGTAATATACACATTGATATAATTACATCAATAATACATTTAAATATACTACTGATACATTTAAATGTATTTGATGTAAATATATCAATGTGTATATTACTGATGTTTACTGATTACTGAATTATATCAATAATGATACATTTAAATGTACTACTGATACATTTAAAGAAATTATGTAATTGGTATAGAAATAGATGATACCTTTATTTGATCATACATTACATCATTAATACTAATATGGTCATTGATTAATTGTGTCAATTATACACCTAAATGTATTACTGATATACATTTAAAAATGATATAATTGTATAATTGATACGTTTATTTCATCATTAATACGCATTGATTAATTGCATCAAAAACAAGTTTAAATTTATCACTGATACATTTAAAGAAATGATACAATTGTATCATTGATACGTTTATTTTATCATACATTACATTACATCACATCAGTAATATACACGTTGATATAATTACATCAATAATACATTTAAATGTACTACTGATACATTTAAAGAAATTATATAGTTGTATAGACAGACGAAACGTTTATTTAATCATACATTGCATCATTAATACTAATATGGATATAATACATTTAAGTGTATTACTGATACATTTAAAAATTATATAATTGTATATTTGATACGTTTATTTCATCATGCATTGCATCATTAACAAGCATTGATTAATTGCATCGATAATACATTTAAATGCATTACTGATATAGGGTAGCGGTACCAGTAACTGACAGTGTACCAGTGACTGGCATATTGAGATTTAGTTCATTATAATAAGATTAATAATGTGAACTTGAAATAAATGATGGTCTCTCTTAATATTTTAGACACTTATCTTTAACTTTATGCAGCATTTATTTTCTACCAAAGGTTTCCAAGTTTAATAAATTGAGAATTTCCATTTTGTGTCAAAAAATTTCTGATTTTCTGAGGTTGGCTTAATACTGAAATTAAGGACACACATTTTTATTTAATGCCTAAATTGAGCAAATTTTCGATTTTGAAACATATTTTAACTTAAATTATCAATTAATAAGTACATAAAATCCTCCCACATAAATACTTTTGAAAACAAATTTTATTTATTCATTTTAATTGGGGTGACAGTTACTGGATCAAAAAAACCATTTGCACCAATAACTGACATGGGTGACAGTTACTGGTGTTTTTGTGAAATTCAAGGAAAATGCACGAAAATTCTAGGGAATATTCTGGAAGCAATTTAGAATATTGTTGTGCAACTAAATTTTTTAAATTTAATATTTTTCCAGTAACTGTCACCCTGTCAGTTATTGGTTCTGCCATATGCCAGTTATTGGTACCGGCGCACAACAGAGCTTTTATTCTGCATAATGTAATAGAACATTAGGTGTTATAAAATGTAGTAGATCGTCTTCTTTCTCAAAAGAGAATTTAATTACTACATTTTTTTTAATTACTCAGATAACCAACTTCCTTAAAAGTCACATTTAAATTTTCAAACTTATCGTTTGAGAAATATTTTATTGTTTAGAATTTATAGTTTAAATACAATTTGTACACTTTTTGTTATTAATTCTTGTTAATGTGAAATCGCTTTGACTTTGTATCATATTTATAGTAGTATAGTAAAATGATAGATCTTTTAATTTCTCATAAATGGCCCTATTTTATGTATTTTTATTCAAAATACTTTTTTCCTTCATTATTTTGTAAAAAAAAACTTTTAAGATGAAATATATTTGCTTTTATTTTTTCATGTTCGCTAAAAAAGGTAACATCCTATAAAAACAGCTGGCATTTCAATGTGTCAGTTACTGGTGCAGAACATGCCAGTTACTGGTGCCAAAATTTTCCCCGATGTGTCAGTTACTGGTGCAGCCACCATGCCAACTTAAAAAATAGAAAGTAATTACTTAATCAAACAAATTGTACTCTAAATTAATGTTGAAACTTTGTTTAATTTTTCCAAAGAAGAAGTTTTTTCCAGGATAGTTTTATTCAGTAGCAATAGCTAATTAATTAATTTTATAGCTCTTAATGTGACAGTTATTGGTACCACTACCCTATTTAAAGAAAGGATATAATTAGTATACAATTTATATACGGTTATTTTATCATACATTACATCATTAATACACATTGATTAACTGCATCCATCGTTCATTTAAATTTTAAATGTATTACTGATACATTTAAAGAAATAATATAATTGTATCATTGATGCGTTATTTCATAATACATTACATCGTTATTGACACAACATCATTGATACGTGTTGATTAATTGCATCAATATTACATTTAATTAATATCACTAATACATTCACTACATATGATAATACATATTAGTTCTTTTAAAATCAGGTATGGTAAGTGGTTTGAAAATCAAATCAAATCTTGATTTTTATTGGTTTCTATTAGGATTACTTTATGCGATTGGTACGGTTTTACTAAGGTAATAATAATGATTAATTTATAAGAAAAAATATATTTACCAATAAAAAAATCAAATAATGTCAAAACATGAAGAGTGCTGTCCTTTAAAAAAAACCGACTCCAAATTGTACCCTAAAAAACCCATCGAGGTATTTCAAATAAATAATTGAAATAATTTTAAATTCTCATGTGCCCTGTCTTGGTATGCCATTAAGAGTGGCAGGAACGTAAAAGCAAGTCAAAGAACTGTTTATTTACTTATTTTTTTTTGAATTGATAGAAAATGTCGATTTTGGGCTAAAAATATGATTTAGTTATGCAGATTTTGATGCTGTAAAAATAAATGTTATAAAAACTTTACAGCATTTTTCACGTGGTTTTGTGTTATCCCGTTATTATGAGAATAAAATACTAAAATTTCAGCTCAGTCCGCCAATTAGGGACCATACGGCAGTCTTTGAAATGAGGGGTGAAAAAAACCCATAGGGTGCCTAAAAAAACCCATTTTTCCTTTTGTAATAAATGACAAAATAAATAAAAAATTATGCAAAATATTTAATATTATTCATGATATACAACTAATTATGCGAATAGAATAGCTGTTTCAGTAATTCTCGATTTTTTTCAGTATTTTTGATAAAAACTCGATGATACCAAAAACAGCTATTTTCCATGAAAATATAGCATTTTTCCGAGTTTTACTCGAAAATTGGTTTTGAGAGTTAATAGTTGGGGGTTTAAAACAAAATATCAGTGCCAATTACCATTTTTTAAGCTTTTTTATAAAAATTTTATTAATTATTTGTATTTAATAGGTGTTTTTATTAAAATCCAACAATAAAAACGCTATTGTCGTTGTGTTTTGAAGGCAAAATTCTTGAGTGGAAAAACTTATCACAGTTTTAATTTTAGAAACAAATTGTAATAAATTTGGTTTTAATTATCTTAATTATTCTCTTTTCTATCAAAATAAACCTTTCAATCATATTCTTTCTTAATTTTTTGAGTATTTTCAAGCGTGGGTTTTTTTAGGGTACATGGGGTTTTTTTTAGGAAAATTGTTTTTTTTTGGATTCTTACTTAATTGTTTGCCAATTTGTAACGGAGAGTTGGAATTAAAAATACTAAGCACTAAAATGTAGTGGAGGGTGAGCCGTTACAACACAATTTTGTTCGATTTAATTATCATATTTTTTAAGCTTTTAATGAAAGAAATATGAAAAAGTGGTTTTTTTAAAGGACAGCACTATACATATACAAATACATATTAAGTCGACCAACTACAGGCAAGCGCTTAACTCAAACCACCCGATTCCCAGTATCTGTCAATTTTATTTTTGAATTCGTTTACCCCACTTGAGTTGATAATCGTTTCAGGTAACCCATTCCATCTGTCCACTACCCTATTAAAAAAAGTAATACTTCCTAAAATATCACTCAAAAAATAGTAATTATGTTGATTTAAATAATGTAGTAAAATGGTTAAAATGAAATTGTTTTCACTTATGTATGGAAAATATATAATAATCTATTCTTAAAAAAATACTTCGCTAGAATTTTAAATGTAGGAAAATTTTTAAAAAACATTTTGGTTGGATTTTTATTTTTTATTAATGAGCGTATCATCCACACCACAAAATATTATAAAAATACTCCCCCCCACCACTAAATTTTCAATTAAAACTTAATTTGCAAATATCCAATTCTATTACCCCGAAAACACTTTACATAAATCACCTAACATAAAGTGTTCTATGATTGAATTTGCAAGTAACAAATTATTATTTTGAAAAACTCGCTATTTGGAAAAAAAAACAATTTTTGTGTGCGTTAGTGAGGGAGAATTTCAAAAATTCCGTCAAAAGAATTATCTGGAGTACATACAGGGTACAGGGTTGGCAAAAACTCGGGTTTTTTTTGAAAAAACCCAAGTGGGTTGGGTTTTATCAGGTTTTTTCAATAAAACCCTGAAAAAACCCACATAAAACTGGGTTTTTAGGAAGAAGTGTGGGTTTTTTCAAAATTAAGTGGTTTTCTCCTATAAAGTAAGTGGGTTTTTTTTCAAATTTTAGTGAGTTCTTTCTATGTTAAATATGTTCTGTCAAAATAATGTCAGTTTTTCCACAGTTAAGTGGGTTTTTTCAAAGTTTTTATACTTTGAAAAAACCCACTGAAATGGTAAAAACATCCCTTATTTACTGAAACCTGGTTTAAAATTTGAAAAAATCCACTAAAATTTTAAAAATATCCTAAACTTTGAAAAAACCCATTCAATATTGAAAGAAATCTATTCAACTTTGAAAAAACCCACTGAACTTCAAAAAAATCTTCCTTATTTTTTATATCTAGTTTGAACTTTAAACGTCCTAAATTTTGAAAAAAACCCCATTCAATATTGAAAAACCCACTGAATAATGAAAGAACCTATTTAACTTTATAAAAAGCTCCCTGAAATTGAAAAAAAAAACACCATTTAATTTTTAAAACCTAGTTTAAATTTTGAAAAAAACCCATTAAAATTGTAAAAATATCCTAAACTTTGAAAAAACACATAAAATTTTGAAAGAACTGCCAAAATCTTGATTTTTCTTGAAAAACCCAAAAATAGGTCCAAAATGTGGGTTTTTTCACATGGGTTTTTTTGAAAAAACCCATTGGGTCCAACCCAATTGGGTCCAATCTAGCCAACCCTGAGTACATACCTCTTTGTCTTAGTATTTTCTACAAAAGTTAAGGATAGGAGAATGTGGGGTAATAAGAAACTTTTTAATTTGCGGCTTTGTGCGTGGGCCTAAAAATCTGACAAAAATCACAGAATATCTTCAAGACATACGTTATATCCCATAAAAATTTTATAGTTTTAGAATAATTACTTCAATGAAAAAATCCCGTTTGAAGTTGATGCTGACCAGACACAAGGCCTTTCAACTATTCAACTAAAGTCAAGCCCTTTCAACTACTATTTCAATTTATCTTGTTTTAGATACTAAATTCTTTCTTTAAATTCTAAAAAATAATTTTAATCTTTTTAAATTATTTCTTAATTTCTTTTTTTAATTCTTTAAATTTTTTTAGTGAACTGTTTTAGGAGGTTAAAGGGGCTATATTATTCACTTTTTGTTCTTCAATTTAGGGTTGTGGATCATTCTTAAAAGTGTCATATTTCTTATTACCCCATGTAAACCAAACTAAGGTTTAATAAGAAACACTAGCATTTTATCCAAAAAAATTATTTTATCGAATTTTTCTCTTTATTATATAACTATTTTATTATTCTATTCTTATTTCATTTATCAAGTTAAAATTTTAAATTAAATAAGTTTATTTTTCTTCATTTTTCTGAAAACGGTGGGTTGAAGGAAAACTTTTACTCACCACTTCAAAGTTTATTGAAAAATTTATAAAAAAAATTGATCGACTGATTATGTAATTTTAATTTATGGTGTGTAAATTAAAATATTAGGTCGTTATTTTATATTAACTTTTATGAAAAATTAATTAAAATAATATTGAAACACGGGATGGAGAGTAGGTTCGAAGGTGTCTTCATAAACTTCCTGAACCATTCAAACTTGAAGAGATGGGGAGGAAAAGAGGAAGTGGAAAGAAGTTATAAAGAGGAAGTGGAAACGACCTTAAAAAAACTGAGCTTGCGAAAAAAAATTGAGTTGATTTTGGTGGAGAATAACCTATTAGTATCACAAAATGAAATAAGAGAAACACTATTTGATTAGTTTTGTCATGATTTTCAAATATTTTATATAAAAATATAGCATTGCTTATAACTTTCAACTTGTACTTTTCTTAAGACCAATTTTAAACCAGGCATATATCGAAAGATCTTAAAAAAAGTTTCATTATAAATTCAAATATAATCTAAAATTCATTTTCACCTACTAACAAAAATCTTAGAAATTAATTCATCTCGAAAAGAGTCCTCTTTATATCAAACAATTTTGGAGGTAGCTTTGACATCTCACAACCACCTAATACTGAACAATAAACCACCACTACACATAAAAAAGCCTTAATAAATAAAAACGATTCCCCCTAAGGCGAATCCCCTTATTAAAACCACCTCCTATCCTCGGCAAGATCTCAAATTTCCCAATACACACAAGAGAGGAATCATCATTCATCAAATGTTTCAAAAGCAAGCTCTCACTACATTCATCACAGGGCTAATCGCCATTGTTCTTGTGTATAGTTTGCCAGTGCCGGCGCCTGTGCATCTCGCCTCAACAGGTGTCCCTTTGAGTGATGAGGGTGCTCTACCTTGCACCCCCGAACCAACGGCATTGTTTGTTTTTGCAGGAACCGTTGTTTTGATGGTAGAACAAATTGCTCCGCTGGTGTTGAACAAGCAGATTCTGATGGTAGGAACCGTTGAGTTCACCTGCGTTTGGAGATCTTTGTTAAAAACAGTTAGTGACGGATCCAGAGGGAGACGGGACCATGACCACAAGGAATAGCTAAAAATAAAATTTTTCTTGCGTCTTCACTTATTAAGTTTTGAGAAGACTTTCTGAAGAGAGAGAGAGATCATCAGATCCGTTTCCCATCAGATCCGTCGTTTTATGACACGTAACATAAAACGAGTACCGGTTCCAAAAATGTTCCATGTCCCCCGAAAGAATCCCTAAATGTATTCTAAATTCCTCTATTTTCTGTGTTCAGAGGGGAGCGAAGAACTTCGAAACAATAAAACATTTTTACAATGTGCCCTGATATTAAATCTATAATCTGAAGAAAAGTATAATACAGACTTGTTTTAAATTATTCTCTCTTTATATTATTCTTGTACATCAGGGGGTCACTTTCCCTAGATTGTTCAAACTTTTTCGTTCATCCACATGGTCATCATCCGGGAATCAATAATTTAGTTACGGGCTTATAGATTTATAAAATAAATAAATATTTTTTGCAATGAATATTTGGACTATCACCCTCTCCCAAAAAACGTGCTAAGGAAACTCGAAGAAACATCTTAAGTTCTTGAATTTCTTGTCATGAAACAATTTTTCTAGGTTCTAATATTCATTCCAGTTCAAAAGTGGGGGTCTTCTCCCCCCGCCCGTTAAAGCTAAAAAATTATCAAAACATGTTTTGTTTTCAGTTCAATCGGGGATTAAAATCAATAACGTCTTACCTTACCTTAAGTTACCTTAAAATAATAATGACTCCATAGAAGTTCAAAAAAGAGCAAACATATATATTCTAAATGAATGGACTATATCCGTCTGACGTCCCATAAAATCAACATGTGACCTACTGAGCATGCAATTGGTTACCACAGATACTACACTAGTAGAGTTCGTAGTGAGATATGATTTGATAGTGATAGTTTGCTTACCTTCTTCACGTGATTTTTATGATATATTTATATGAAAATATATTTTCCGAAAAGGCTGTAGAGGTCGCCGAGGCAGTCTTCGACTGCTTCGGCGCGATTTAGATTGTGCATCATGGACACGACAACAACAACAACGTGATTTTTATAGTCTCGAACCAGATAGACGCATACAGCCCGTTAACGATTAATTAATAGACAAAATAGTAGATCGTGAACGTTTCACTACCGAGTAAATTTTGATGGATATAAATATGGTGAGTCTCCAGATATAGTACTAAAATATTTCTATTTATTTAATAACGGACATTTAAAATTTGTTGAACCATGCATAAACCATCAAATGACAATTGAAAAACTAGTCCGATGCTATTCTAAACCTCCCAATAAATCTACAAAAACCATCTTCCAAAATAAAATTAAAAAGAAAACCCCACTAAATTCATAGCTATCAAAACTGCGCCTCCAATATTTCACCAGGAGGAGGGGGAGGAAAAAACTCTAGGAAATGAGTGGGGAAGCCACTGGACGATACTGAGGGGCGTTCCCAAACTCGGAAAGGGCGGTATTTTGATGAGGTTCTAAAAAGTACTCGGCAGACGATAATTCCTCTCCCCCCTCGCCCACCCTCTGAGTTTAATTAACACGGCAGACGGCGCATTAAAAAACTATCGTTTGGGAGGGAGGCGCTTGTAAAATGCTAATAAAGAACGGAAGTCGTATTATTTCCGCTTGAAGATGAGGAAGTCCCAAATTAAATTGAATATCGGGGACTCTTTTTTTTGGAGGGTTGAGGAGGGTGTTTTTCTTTTCAGTAGTGTCCAGTTTTAATTTTCCATTTAGGGAGTTTCAACAAGTTCGCCCAAGCACTGCACAGGAAGATTCATCGCGTGGAGTGCATGCCAGAGTGGACCAACCTCAGCAGCTGTTATTTCGAGAAAAACGCTTTACAAAATTGTAATAATATTTAAACTTTTTTTTGAGGTTAGTATTTAATATTTAGTTTTGATCTTCTAGTGGTCAATAATTAGAGGATCCTGTTGAAAGTCAGAATCAGAATAGACCAAGTGGCTTGATCCATTCTGGCATTAAATTTTTGTGCGATTTTAATTACTAGATCAAACGAAAAAGTGATGCCATTTTGTGGGAACTAAAAAAATGCACTGTTTTTTAACTTAAATCAATAGATGTCTCTACATTCTACTAAAAGATAAAAAAAAACGCTTTTTCATTTTTTGTGGGTTGGTCCACTCTGGCTCTCAGCTCCTCATTTATACTCAGAGAACTCTACCTCTCATGCACTCATAAAATGAGTCTCAAAAACGAGTAAAACTTGCTCAAATCTGAGTATGTCGCACTCAAACAGGCTCCTATCCCAACTATTTCAATTTTAAAATATAAACTAAAAAAGCATAATTTGAGTGGTGACTCTAAAATGCTTAGTAATTGATCAACAGCACGGATAAATGTTTTCAATTCAGAAAATCTTGTCTGCCTCCAACGCATGCACTCTTAAAACGACAGTTTCAGAACTGAGTGAAAATTACTCAAATCTGAGTATATCACATACTCAAACTGGCTCCGAGTCAAATTTACTCAAATTCAAAAGCATGCATGTACTCATTTCTGAAAATTTGCAGATACTCAAAAAGGAAACATCAAGTGATTATTTTTGAGAAGAATAATTTTAGAAGTAATTTTGGTGTGATATTGCAAAGTCATGTTTGACGCAACCACACCTTAAACATGAAACAATGAATTTAAAAAGGCTGATGTTATCCAAAATGAATTCAATTTTCAAACATAAGTTAAAAGTATGTATAATTTGAGTGGTGACTATTTAATTGTTTGAAATTGAGTATATTTGGTGCTTTAATATTGAAAGCACTGGGTCGTCAAATTTGAAACAAAAAGTTTAATACCAAGATGTAAACATCGGTTTACTCTATTTTGAAACTGTGATTTCTCTCAGAGTAAAGGATTTAAAATTCACATTTATTACCCAAGCAGCACAAACGTTCAAGATTCATCAAATTTTGTAATGTATGATGTATGACCAAATTTCGTTTACTTCTAGTACCAGTTACGTAAACCTGACATATTTGGCATGAAAACCGTGCTACTAGGGTATCAGCTATGTAATAGATGCCTTTCACGAACCACTTTTGATGCTCTTGCAGACCAAAGACCAACCGCTGGTTGGGAATCGCAGACCCAAATAAGAAAAGAGTCATCGCTAAGCCACCCAAATCCCATTCCTCGTCACAGCCAAGCGATTCCAACAACAAAAAGAACGAAAAAGAAAGAAAAAGAGAACAATACTGATGATAGAGCAGTCTGGACGTGATTGGTCAGGAATTCAGGAACGGGAAGTCGGGATAACAATAAAGCCCTAACTCCGGATGACCGGTTCGGAAATTGGAAGAAACAATCGAAAACAATGTTAACACTCTGAATTAGCACACTGGTTTCTGTGAAAGGTCCGCGCGGAATCCTTTGTTGCAGAGTTCAAGGTCTGGAAACTAGTCTGAATGTATAGTTACATTTCATTTAAGTCTTGTTGAGCAAATGTAATTGGCTGGAATCTGGGAATCTGTGTTTGAATGTTTGTACTATCAGTTTGTTATTTAATACGGCGTATTTAAGTGTATTTAATTTTGATAGCACAATAAAACAGGGTGTTTCAACAAGTACCCCCGAACACTGTACAGCCAGATTCTTTGTGTGCGTGGAGTACACAAAACATGCTCAGAGAACTGTACCTTTACATTCCATGATTTTCAAGAAAGTCGCGACAAAAAAAGCCAAGACACATCCAGCTTAGGTTAAAAAAAGTTCATTAGGATTAGAAAACGTGATCATGGTTATTAGGGTATTTTTGCACACTAACATGATAAAAATGTTCATTGAACATGCATGCGCGCACCGTGGAATGAAATAGTATATCCTATATCGGATATGACGTCACATTTTTCGAAAAATAAAATAGGTAGGGGAGGGTGTTGTACCTCTGGACAAAAATCACGTTTGGATTTTTCTAAGACAGGTAAAATCCCATTTTTAACATTTAAAGTGCCCAACCTATAGTCCTAACCTTAGCAAAGAGGGTAATATTTTTTATTAACTAAAATCTTCAAAATTGGATTTTTAATTAATTTTAATAACTTGAAGAAATTTGTGTCCATAGGTACAACAACGTGCTCTCCCTATGGACAGACCCAGTTGTACCTGTGGACACCCTTAAAAAGGAAATTTTTAGTTGATAAAAGCTTAAAACGAACATTTTAATTGAGGTATTACCTTTTAATAAACTATTTCAAGCATTTTTAAAATTGAGAATAGGTTTTTTAAAGTAATGTAGTTTTAGATCGTAAATGATCATTAAAACGAAGTTGAATGATAAAAGTCTTGATTTTTTACCAAAAATACATAAATCACATGGGATTTTCAGATCGAAGTTTGAGGTAATAGTTTCATCAATCATGCGGATAGATCTGATCACTTCACTGATCCATAAAAACAATTCGATCGACACTTAGTTGTGCAAGCATTTGGTGGTAATAACTTTCGCAAATCTTCTTCGCTGGAAATTTCAAGTTTTTTATAATAATCATACTGCGATAGGGTGCTAAAGATTTTATACCATATTTTATAATAAATGAATAGAATCAAAAATCTAAAAAAGTAGTTTAGATCACAAAATATTAGATTTTTCATCTAGAAATCACTTGAAAATAATCACCGACAAATAGATAACCATTTAGAATTAATTTAATATACATTAAAATGCATTCACTTTAATGAAACCTGATTCAAAAACGCCGATTATCTATAGACACCCACAAGAACGTGTCCGTAGGTACAACACGTATGGTGTCCGAAGGTACAACACCAGGTGTTTTTGCATTTAAAGTTCTATAAAAAATAAAATGAGATCTGACAATTTCTAATATCAAAAATAAAAAGTCAAAATCTCGGGGATTTGCCCCTTATATCACATTTTATCGTATTATAATTTAAGAGGAAGAAAAATATTAATGTAGTGATGCACTAAAAAAACTTTGAGCACCTAAAAACAGTAAATTTATTCTATTAAATATAAACATTATTTTAAAGTGCTGATTTCACGTTAGCAACTAGATAGCATCTGTTTACATTCAAATTCAACCACAAATTCAAATTTCCATTTTTTCCCGAATTTTAAAAGGCGGTGGCTGAAGGTACAACCGTCCTTAGGTACAGCACTCTCCCCTATAGTTCTTTGGAATAAGCTTTTCTACTCTTTCCAGGGAATCCTTTAATGCGAGGATAACTTTTTTAACCCTTCGATGATAATAAGCGTGAAAAAGCAGGTCTGATAATAACAATCTTTCACAGATCCTGAGTTCGGGGATTCTTAAGTATACACTAGGGTGGTTTTTTTTAAACGAAAGTTCGAATTTTTTTCGGGGCACCCCCTCAAAAGGTGCCATTTGATATAAAACTAATATTCTGAAAGTTACAGCTCAAAAAAATAATATTTAGACCCCGCCCCCGAGCGTCAAAGTTTCAAAAAAACTCAAAATTTTGCACGTTTTTAGCTATAAAATCCAAACAAATGGTTGTAAAAATACAAAGTAGGTCTCATTTTGTAGATAATTAATTTAGCTTCAACTTTTATAATTGAAACTTATTTGTGAAGCTTACAGATCATAAGATACGAGGGGTTTCATTAACTCCCCACTCAATATCTATTTTTTAAGAAGTGCCAGGAAATTTCTTTAAATTTATCAGCTACCGTAAAATGGTTCAATAACATATAAATAATAGTTTTAGACAACATAGGTACAAAATTTAATATATTAAAGAGCAAACAATTTTTTTTCGTACATACCTGTTATTTTTTTACAATCGTAAAACAATTCAAATAAAATATATAAAATATTTTGTCAACTGCTTATTAAATGAATAAATGTGTAAAAGTTGAAAAACAAGCAAAAAAAATACAAATTAATATTATTTTTAGTTTTTTCTAAAAAATAGAAATTTTATTTTCATCGCTTTGACAGTATTTTTCATAAGATCTCCCTATTTTAGAAGTAGTTTTGAGAGCAGTATTCGACACGACCCTTATCTGAAGTTCTTAAATTTAAATTGAACTGATGTAAATAAAATAGTACGAAGTTCGAGTTGATGATAAAGAAGTCAATTCAAAACTAATTATCATAAAAAATATTGGAAGTTTCATTTCTATGCAGTAGGAAAAATTCAGAATATCTTCTAAGAAAGGAATCTTGCAAGTGCTTGGTATTTATAAGGCTTGATACATCAAACATCCCTAGGTACCATTGTATCATGCTAGATGTAATGCAAAACTCCAATATTGCGTGAAAAATTTTCCTTTTTAAATACAATTGTATCTAGCCCTTAAAAAAGGTAGCTGTAATCAGAAGTATCTGTGGTATTCTACTGATATATTAAGGGGTTGGTAGGGGACCCGCCACCCCCCTCCCCTCCCCAAAATCAGTCTAGGTGTCCAAAACAATCATGCTACAACTACATGCTAGATGTAATACAAAAGCCCTCTGTTGTATGAAAATTCCAGTCAGTATTTCAAATAGCTTTATCAGACCTTTAAAAGTAGAATATAAATATTAAATCTTTTGAAAACGTTCATTGTAAATGAAAATGACGAGATGAAACTATCGATTTCGTTGCTGAAAAGATAATTAGACACTTAAATTAACCCTCACTAATATTATTCTACTTTCACATAGTCTTGAGCTAGTTTTATAGTTCCTCCTCATAACACAAAAGCATGTTACCTTTAATTTATTTTTAAAGCTTTCTGAGAATTCAAAAGTCTCGGGGTTTAAGTACCACAAACTATTAAAAAAATAATGCTATTTTTGATATTTCTACATTTTTTTCGTAACTAACTACAGTTTTTACAAATTTAAGTCCTAGATATGCAACTAATGTTGCATCTAGCTCAGAAAACCAAACTGTAATGAAGGTGTGTAGTAGAATACCACAGATACTTCTGATTACAGCTACCTTTTTTAAGGGCTAGATACAATTGTATTTAAAAAGGAGAATTTTCACGCAATATTGGGGTTTTGCATTACATCTAGCATGATAAAATGGTACCTAGGGATGTTTGATGTATCAAGCCTTATAAATACCAAGCACTTGCAAGATTCCTTTCTTAGAAGATATTCTGAATTTTTCCTACTGCATAGAAATGAAACTTCCAATATTTTTTATGATAATTAGTTTTGAATTGACTTCTTTATCATCAACTCGAACTTCGTACTATTTTATTTACATCAGTTCAATTTAAATTTAAGAACTTCAGATAAGGGTCGTGTCGAATACTGCTCTCAAAACTACTTCTAAAATAGGGAGATCTTATGAAAAATACTGTCAAAGCGATGAAAATAAAATTTCTATTTTTTAGAAAAAACTAAAAATAATATTAATTTGTATTTTTTTTGCTTGTTTTTCAACTTTTACACATTTATTCATTTAATAAGCAGTTGACAAAATATTTTATATATTTTATTTGAATTGTTTTACGATTGTAAAAAAATAACAGGTATGTACGAAAAAAAATTGTTTGCTCTTTAATATATTAAATTTTGTACCTATGTTGTCTAAAACTATTATTTATATGTTATTGAACCATTTTACGGTAGCTGATAAATTTAAAGAAATTTCCTGGCACTTCTTAAAAAATAGATATTGAGTGGGGAGTTAATGAAACCCCTCGTATCTTATGATCTGTAAGCTTCACAAATAAGTTTCAATTATAAAAGTTGAAGCTAAATTAATTATCTACAAAATGAGACCTACTTTGTATTTTTACAACCATTAGTTTGGATTTTATAGCTAAAAACGTGCAAAATTTTGAGTTTTTTTGAAACTTTGACGCTCGGGGGCGGGGTCTAAATATTATTTTTTTGAGCTGTAACTTTCAGAATATTAGTTTTATATCAAATGGCACCTTTTGAGGGGGTGCCCCGAAAAAAATTCGAACTTTCGTTTAAAAAAAACCACCCTAGTATACACACCTAAAATGTTAAACATAAATAAAGATGTAGAGTGGGATAGGGGTTATAGGTTATATGGCTATAAGGTAGGGGGTAAAGTTAAATAAGTAATGAATAATGTAAATGGATAAAGGGATTCTAACAGTTTATATTTACAAACTTTATTGCTTTTATGCTGATTTTTCTTGAGCATTTATAAAAATAAGCATACCAAAAAAACCATTATAAACTATTAAAATTTCTATATCCATTTCATCCTTTGCTTTAACTATTTTACCCGACCTGACCCTATTGAATTTCGTTTTTTATTTTTAAACATTGTTTAAATCCATATTTCGAGGACCATCTGGCACGTGAAAATTTCCCTCTGGTTTAGAATCACTGGCTAAAGCTGAATCGGGGGTTAAGGTATAATGTTAAAAGGGTTGTTGCTTGGAAAAGTTTGCTTTAGAAATACATACTAAATGTTTTATGTATAGACTGATGTTCGAAACTTAAAATTTTTAATCTATGTGGAATTTTCAAATCCAGAAAATAATATATTAGTAATTTTAAAATTAAGTAAAATTTTCAAGAAAAAAGCTACAGCTTTCAGCAATTCAATTACCGAATTAAGCCAATATTAGAATATAACCAGTTGCCAGATACTTAAAAATTAGGGTGGTCCTTATTTTTAAGGCTTGAGTAATTTTAATGCGACGCCCCATTCAATTTGTTCCATCATTCAAGTAAATGATTTTTGCAAAATATTAGCTCAATCAAAAAATATTATCCCGCGTGCCGCCAAACCCTTAAAGTTTAAAAAATGGATATTTAAAAAAACAACTAAAAAAACCAAAGATTAAACCCTCACATCTTTGTTCACGATTTTCTACGAGAAGATAATGCAGTTATAGAAACAATGTTCCAGGTTTAATTCTTCTATCATCCCTCTTGCGGTAGTAATAATTTTTAATGTCAAAAGAACTTTTGTTAAGATGTTTTTTCTGTATTTTCAAACAGCTAATAACTCTAGAACTATACCACTTAAAAACCTGAAACCAGTCCCATCTCGTTCGTATATTATGCTCTTTGATTTGGTGTGCATCATAACCACCATTTTTTTATTTTTTCACCAAATTTCAAGTTGAATATAAAATTAATGAAATCTCTAAATTTTAGGCAAGTCCTTAAACATTCACCACTCGTGAAGAATTCGTAAAATTTCCTTGATGGTGTTCATAAGATTTAAAACATGCAAAAAATGTCACAAATTTCAGAAAATACGACCATTAATAGATTCTGCACAAAATCTTAGAGAGCAAGTTCCCAACTTAAAGTTAACTCAATGTGCATGCAATTGACAATTTAGATAAAATTCTTCTACAATATTGAAAATTTAAAATTTAGGAGGTTAATCCCAATCCAGCGCTCAAGCAGCTTGGATACAGAAGACCTTTATCATATTATTTTTCTGTAAATTTTGGCTTGTTCAATGTGCATGCATTTCACCAGAACATTTCTTAGAAATATGTTTATATCTAGTTTTTTATGTTCTAAAACTTTAAATTTGACTTATATTAAAAGTAAAAACACATAGATATAAACATATTTCTAATTGATTTTATGTTAGTAAATTTTGAGAAGTATAAGGAGAGCGTTACCAGTTTTTACCATGAAATTTTTAATTCTTTTTTTTCTTTACGAAACTACACCTTACGGTTGAGTACAGTCCAGAATAAAAGACTGCGGTTCAATTTCTTTTTAACCCATTAATGCCCAACTTTTTATTTTTCTTAAATATTTGGTACACAAACATAGTAAATATCCCCAAAACAACTGGAAAAATAGTGAAAAAAGGAACAATTTTTGTTGAAATAGGAGGATTTTTAAAAAAACGTCCCTAAAAAGGGAACGCCAGGCAGTAATGGGTTAATAGATGGTAACACGCGCGATTCGGGAAAAAATACAAAACGATTAACTAGTTTCTAGATAATTTGATCTATCTGGTTATAGTCTAAGTCGTTGAAATCATACATTGGTGGATCCAGACTCCATTTGAGGAAGAGAGCGATTTTGTTCGTGCTCCGAGACTTTTGTTTCGGGTGGGGTTTCAGTGCAATTTTATTTTTGGAGAGCATTATAGTTTTTACGAGTACATTATGAGTCAAATTTAAACCTTCGTGCACGCAATGTCAAAGTTTTCTGAATACTATTTAACCCCAAGCCAGGTTCATAACCTAAATAGCTACATATTTAGAACAGGAAACATCAATTAACTTTCTGAAAATACGCTACAGCTCATTTGCATAAATAAAACTCTTAAAAATTGAGACATTTATCAGATCTTTACCTATCAATAATTTAAATTAAATGTTAAAAAAAAGCCTTAGTAAAAAATAATTATTAATTATTTCAATAAATTAGTTCTGAGCCATCCTTTATCTTAGAACCTTGAGTACCATATTAATTTTTAAAAATATTTTACAAGCACCTTTTTAAAAACAAAGGATTAAAAAAAGTTTGGATTGTCATGATTTTTAAATTTGTTTGGGTTGTATATTTATTTCATTTCATCCTTATCACATCAGGAATAACTAATTTAGTGTTAATCACAATGAAGATTAATTTTTGAAACTTGTTTTAATGATACATAATTTAAAGAGCTTTAATGGGGAGCGGGAAAAGCAGAGGAGAAGTTAAGAAACATATCCCCTCTCCGAAATAGAAAATAGGAAGCAAAACAGAAATACTCCAAAGAGAGAAAAGGAGTAAGTTCACCCCATACCACCCAAATATTATATTATTCCTCTGACCCTCTAAAAAAAAGTTTTTCTGCCCACGAGCTAAAAAAAACAGCTCATCTCAGAAAATATTAGAATCCAAGTTTGCTACGGCTTCCCTGCAATGATTTACAAAATAAAGAAGCGCCATCTTTTTAACGAAAGTCCAACTAAATCAAAGAGAGAAGGATCAGCCATTAGTGAAATAATTTTTTGACATACTATAAAATAAACAAAAACCCTATTAAATTGTAATAAAATTATTTTTTCTATAGAACAATCAGAAAAATAAATTCAGCAGATTACTTAAAATTGCATATTATGAATTTCAAGAACAAGAATTTTTCTCTCAATTCTTAAGTTTTTTTATGCTTTATGCTTAAACCTCAAACAGTCAAAAAAGTGTAGAAAGATTTTGATAAATTTTATGAACATTTTAAGAATTTTTTGTTTACATTTGTGTGCCGAAAAATAATTTATTCTTTGGTTATCTTTTAATTTTGAACGGTTTGAATTTTTTTAAACGATTAATTACAAATAAAAACGATAAAAATTTAAAACAGTTCGAAACAATTACGTCATAAATTTTTGAAAACTTAAAAAAAAAGCCATTAGCCTCTTTATCTTTCAGAGTGCCGAAAACGTAGGAAACTATTTTCAGGTAATTCAGTTTAGTATTATAACCTCTTAGTAGATGGCAGTAATGCCGTTTCTTTTTTCCTTTCAAATTGGGAAGAAAGTTACTTTTGTCACAACTTTTAGGGTCTAATTTCATAAAAAAATTTTTGTGGAAGAGTAGTGGGGTATTTAGAAATTTATTTCGGGGCCAAATGATTTTTTAAAAAATTAGTCATTATCAGGTTTCAAGCAAATTACACACAAAATTATTCCTAAGCCCCCCATTTATTTTAATTAAATTCGATGTGACTTTTTAATACAATCTTTGTTAGGTTATCTTGGTTATCTTACACCCTTGATGATGTTATCAAAGGTATACCAAGAATCTGAATTAGAGGGAGGCAGCTCAGGGGCGTAACCAAATTTTGGTTTCGGGAGGTGGGGTTATGTATCAAATATTATTTCTGAAGCCCCCCTATGAGTACGTTAAGTTTTTAGATGACTTATACAAACCCCAAGTATAGTAAGAATATTTTGTTGCAGTGAATTAAAAATATTGGGAACGATGGGAATTCCTAGTAAAATTGGGGGTTTGGGGGGGTCCTCCCCCATAAATTTTCTTAGTTTTACCCCTTGAAATAGCGTTTTAGCTCATTCTGAGTCTGAGACCTTTTGGATTATACCCTATAAGCACATCTCATTGTAAATGGCAGACCAAAGAATCATAGACGGCAAAATTTCGAAGGAGGTTTGGGGGTCCTGGAAAAAAAATCTTCCTACAAGTGGTGTTTTTGACTCATTTTGAGACCCTGACTCATTTTGGCAGTAAGAAAGTTGATGTCCGAATTTCGGGAGGGGTTTGAATTCCGTTGAGAAGCAATTAAAAAATAATGCTAAATACTAAAAATCTTCTCATTCTCCCTGCCCCATTTTTTAATTGTAGTGGAAAGTGGGGCCATTTGGTGCAGTAAAATACAATTTTTTGTAGTAGAAAAACTTACTTATTCAGATATTTTTTCTAAAGATATATAAGAATTACTCAATTTTATCAAATCAATTAGAAAAAAATATAAGTTTAATGAAAATTAAAATATTACAACTTTTGTAGAGAACCAATTTTGTATCAGTGATTAATTTGCTAAAAATAGTAATTAATAACAAAAAATTTCGAAAGTAATAAACGTTATTATATTAAGAGATATCCTATGCTTTCTATACATTACCGTTTTTTAAATATAAATCTCTAATTGAATCGTCAGTTTGAAGAAGGGAATAAGTCCAAAAAATGACAAATTGACTTTTTGTGCTCAAAACAATCTCTAAGCTTTGCTCTACACATGGGTTTTAAGAGGGGGAAAATAACTAACCCCTATAGGGAGATATCGCCCCTTAAAGTTGTGAAATCGATGTCCATTCAATGTATTTTTTAAGTTAATTTGGATTTAAAGTTAATTTGTCTTTCTTTTCATATTCTTTGTGCTGTAAACTAAGTTAAAATAAAAATTTTCCCTTAATTTCAATGTTTTTTAAACTTTTTTAATGCAGGGAATGTTTGACTCCATTTATATTCACTCACTCCATTGATACTGCTTTAATAACTCAGTTTCACTATAATTTTGAATTATATTTGTCTTATTCTTTTTATTTCACCCTTTTGTGGTGTAAACTAAGGATAAATATAATTTAAATGTGAATTTAAGGGTTTTTAAAAGATTTTTTCATCGGAAAAATTTCATAAGGTGGAAGAAGGGAATAAGTCCATCATCTTATTTTGACTATAAAATATTTTTGTATACACTTATATTTGTTTTGATGATTGCTCTGTTTTCCAAATAGGTTTCTGAACTTCCAGTAAAAATTTGGTGGCTATGCAATGAAAATTTCATTAGTTATACAGTTTTTTTTTTCGTTTTTCTCAAAACTTGGTTTTTGGACTTATTCACTTCTTCCAACTGACGATTCAATTTTCCCACATGCTAATTTTCATTGGTATAGTTGCTCCTGAATTAGTGAATAAAATTCAAAGGTATCTTTGTCGAAGATCATCCAGAAATTTAAAAAAAAGGCGGCACTAATTATCTGGTTAATTTTTGACCATTTATAGTACTACTTAGTCACTGATTTTTTAAACACAGTTCTACAGATGTAATAAATCCTACAGATGTTTCAGAGTCCCTGATTCCATTGTTTGGTTATACATTTATCAAATACACTTAGAGTGGGTTGCCCGTGGAATGAACAGAACAATTTGGATTTGCGATTTTCCCACTTTAAAATTTTTTGTCAGGACTTTTTCTTGGTCAATTCTTAAAAATAAGGTATGCTTCCGTACAGGTTGTTTCTCAGCAATATGATAGAAGTATTTACTGATCACAGAAACTAAAATTTTAGAAGGAATCGGGATTTTAGTGAAAAAAGAACGATATACCCAGTAAATGAACAACATTTACCCTACAACGTTCTCCCAGTGAATGAACTCTGAATATATTCACCAGTTTTAGTATTTTGGAAAAGTTTATAATATTAATAACAGAATTGCTTAGAAATTCATCAAATGTAAAACTGTAGAAAATCCTCCAAGTGGTTGTCCTTTAATGTGTCATGCCACATGAAGAAGACTAAGAAATTCACTTTTAGAAATTTTAGCAAACACAAATTTGTATATAGACTTATTAAAGAGCTTAACGGTTTCATATGTTGCATATAAAAGTAACTTTTCAAAAAAACTAGGCCTAAATAACCTTGTTAGTTTTTGAGTTATTATCTCCTCTGATTACTGCCAGATTTAATGAAATTCGGCTTACAGGGATTTTCAAGGGTGCTCTTTCCGAATATGAAATAATAAGTTAGGTTTTCCCTAGAATAAAAGAATATAAAACGTTGCTCTCTAGTAGACACAGTTGACATTTGCGGACATGAGTTCCTTTGAAAATCTTGTTTGTCATGGCATGACAGATCTGCAGCACCAACCTTTTGAGACACTTTGGGCAATGCCAGCATTTTTTGAAAACAAAAAAAAAGACATTTTTCCAGTATAGGGAATCAATCTAAATCCAAAAATCGACACTTAATTAAATATTTGAAAATTAAAATCGCCAAGCACTTTGTCTTTGTTTAGGTAGGATTAAAGTACGTTACAACTGATTCGGCTTTACTTTAAAGTGAAACCCAACAATGACTTTGAAATGTTTAAACAATAAAAGCATTGAATTCATAAAATCAAACATTTCCGGGATATAAGGCCGTGTTCTATTTTTATTCGTATCAAACGTTTCGTCCCTCCCTGTCGAGGCCATCATCAGTGAAAACATAAAAATTTTTGAAAACACAATAACAATAATGCAGCGTTCACAGCAAAGCATGATTTACGACGGCTACTAGAAAGATAAAAGTTGAAGTAGAAGTGGAAATAAAAATACTATAGTGACACCAATTAATTTTCATCTGGGCAAAAATGATTTCGGCGAAATTTTCGAAGGGCCAGCTGCCAAGCTCTTGGTAAAAATTGAATTTCCTCTTTTCTAGTAGCCGTTGTAAATCATGCTTTGCTGTGAACGCTGCATTATTGTTGTGTTTTCAAAAATGTTTATGTTTTCACTGATGATGTCCTCCACAGAGAGGGACGAAACGTTTGATACGAATAAAAATAGAACACGGCCTTATATACCGGAAATGTTTGATTTTATGAATTCAATTGATAATTCCGGCCGTGAAAGCCTGAGAGTTTAAATAAAAGCATTGTTTAAAATCAATATATAAGATTTAAGTACGTCACATTTTGAAATGTAACGTTTTGGCGCCCTTTTTTAAAGTCAAACTTTGAAATTAAATTAAAAAATAAATAATCATCGTAATTAAAAAAAAATTGTGCGGATATTCCATTCTAGGGTACCTCTATGGAATAAAAAAATAAAAAATGAATGCGGGAATTGCCCATTAGAGACGTATGAATAGGGTAAAACAACACAAATAAAATCAAAATATCGTATTATTCAAGTTCCAAGTAAGAACGTTATTCATTTTTTCAGAGGGGGCTGAAGTCCCCCAGCCCCCCCTTGGATCCGCTAGTATTGAAGTATGCTAGACGAAAGAGAGAGAGTCAAGAATGTGGGGAAAAAGTGTGACATCATCTATTAAAAACCCTCTGGGAATTTTCTCTCAATTCCTTTAAAAAAAAGGCAACGTTTCGTCCAACAAGTTGTCCCCCAACCTCCCACGTCGCTTCCAGCTGTCACGTCCCCTCCTTGTTGGCAGAAAGGAAACGAAGAGGTCCTTCCGTGTGCGGACACTCCTTTTCGAACACCAGTAATTCTAGGCTTCGGCTCATTGCCGATACATTCAGGTGGCCATTTCGCCTTTTATGCGATGCATTTATGGATAGGCAGGGTCTGTGGGTTTTCTGGGGAACAAATGTATCTATTATCGTTTGGTTTTCATTCGTTCTTCTCTCGTACCCCCTTCAGATATCCTCCATGTCTCAGGGTGTTCGCACACTTAAGGTTCACTTTTATAAGCTGACATCGATGTATATTGGTATACTGTATGTATGCAGAAGTTTCAATTGAGGTACGGATTTATGTTTGTTGAAAAGTTTTTGTAAAAATATACTATTACATGTCAAAATGTAAAGTTTTATTTAATTTCTTATTTAGTAATTTATTAATATTTCCCCTCAAAGTAGAGTTTTAGCCCGTTTTGAGCCCTTGTTGATGGATATTCCCTTAAAAGAACGGCTCAGTGTAAGCTACGGCATTTTTAAAGAAACACAGTAGTGTAATAGAAAGAAAAATTTTGAGAGCAAGTTAAGGGGTCCATCCTCAGCAAGTTTTTGGAATTTTATCATTAAAAGTAGTGTTTTAACTCATTTTGTTTCGACCCTTTGGGTTACACCGCTCCTTGTGAGTCAAATAACTTTTAAGAAAATAATAGTTTAAAAATTATTTTCCAAATTTCGGGAGGGGTTTCAACCCCTAAAACCACCTCCTTGGATACGGTACTGATAGGGTCCACTAGCGGATCCAGGGGGCTTTTAGTCCCCAAAAGGAACTAGAACTAAAAGTGAAGTAAAGGGGAGATTGAAACTCGGAAGCGTATACAAGGTGGTCCTTAATTCATGGTACAAACTTCTAGGGGTGTTAGAGTACACCTAGACGAACAAGAATTGGTATAGGAAGGGGGGTTGCAGTTACACCGTTAAAGAACTAGGTCCTAATGTAGTGCGAGAGCGTTACAAAAGGACGTTTTGCCAAGGCCCGTTTAACGAAAAAAAAAACATAATGAAATGAAAAAAATTATTGCATGAGGTACAGCAGTATCCGTATTACTTACATCATAAATTTGATAGAAATTGGACCACTTTCTAAACCGTGGGGTGAGTTTTAAAACGAGCTCTTAGTCAAACAATGGAGTTCCATTAATGGTATTTAGAAAAATGATGATCGGGGAAGGAATTTTCAATGATCAAACATTTTCAATGATCCATGTTACGATCATTGAAAATTCCTTCCCCGATCATCATTTTTCTAAATACCATTAAGGAATGTGATTCTTTGACTAAAAGATTAATATTGCACTTTTGAAACTAACTCCGCGGTTTAGAAAGTGGTTCAATTTCTATCAAATTTATGATGTAAGTAGTACGGATACTGCTGTACCTCATGCAATAAATTTTTTCATTTCATTATGTTTTATTTCGTTAAACGGGCCTTGGCAAAACGTCCTTTTGTAACGCTCTCGCACTACATTAGGACCTAGCTCTTTAACGGTGTAACTGCGACCCCCCTTCCTATACCAATTCTTGTTCGTCTAGGTGTACTCTAACACCCCTAGAAGTTTGTACCATGAATTAAGGACCACCCTGGATAAGGGGAGGGGCTAAGTGTACCAAATCGAGCTAAAACCACATCGGTAATTGAAACTCTATTATTTTCAACTTTTTTATACAATAAATTCGTCTAAATGCAAAAACCTTACCAAAAAATCTATTTAATTCTTGAAAGCGTATGTCCGAAATTCGGATTAGGTGCACCAAAATGAGTTGAAAACCCGCTTTCGGACTTAAATTTCCTAAATACTTTTCCCACTTTTCCCCACAACCCCCTTAAACAAATAGGACGCGTTTATTCACAACCTTTTTAATAAAAATCAATGGACAATTCCCGCATTTTTATTATTTTTTTATTCGATAGAGATTGATGAAAAAGGAATTTTGGCACAAAAATTTTTTAATTCCCATGTTTAGTTATTTCTTAATATAATTTCAAAGTTTGTTTTTTTAAAAAGGCGCGAAAATGGCTGTTACGTCACAAACGTCAGTTATGGCGTGTGACGTCAGTTGGTATGAATAACAGTATGATCATCCAATCAGGAATAGCCTTTCGGCAATTCTTGATGTTAGTTTGTACCAAATTACGTCGAGCCTGTTTCGACGACAACTTAAATTTAACTATTTTTATTTTCAAATACTATCTAATTAAAGAATTTTTTTTGAAACTTTTAAGCTGATTTTTGAAAGTAAAACAATTTGTTTTACTGGAAATATTGCTTTTTATCTTCTCTTTAAAAAATACGGGATTTGTCCATTCCTTGATCCTCCACTGATTGATAGTTCCATCTTTCGCACCCTGGAAATGCCCTCTTCCAAAAATACTTGATTCTTTTACTTCCATCATATTGAAGTAAATAGCGGGTTCACACAGAACTCCGTGTGTGGCACACGCAAGCCTATCATTGCGCCTAATGTCTCGAATCGCTGTATCTTGTTAAGAGGGATCTCATTTCCTCCATCATAAGTGATACATTCAGGTGTGCCGGGTTTACTTGCGATTCCGATATCTAAATGCGTGAGTATAGGTTGTTCCCGATCTATGTGTTTAGGACATCCAGTGTGACATTTATGGTTATGACTTGTGTGTGATGGGTATAATGCATTCGACATCGGGGTTGATTTGCGGTTTCGCATAGGATGAAGCAAAACAGGGTGGTATGCAGGCGCGGATCCAGCATGGCTCCATGGGGGGCACTTTTCCACACAAGATCCCCTTTTGGTACCACTGGGGATATGGGTGCCTCCCCTAGGAAAATTTTTGATTGTTTTAACTCATTTTGAGTCTAAAGGAGGCACTTTTCAACACCATTATACCTTTACTTTAGGACCAAAATGTCAAAATATTGGGGATTTCCAAAAAAATATAACTGAAGATTATCTTGTGGTATTAATGGGGGGTATGGGGGTCCTCCCCCAGAAATTTTTTTTATTATATATGTAAAAGTAGGGTTTTTACTCATTTTGAGAACCTTTTCGTGTTCCTGGTTCAGCAGCCTGGATCCGCGTCTGGTGGTGTGTCACTTGAAAGTTACCTCCAGATGGAAGCTGGATCGCATGCAAGAAGATAGGGTTGTAAACTATTTGACTGGTGAACGATATTAAAGAAGATTCACTTTAACTGTCATAAATCTTTATAATTAACTGTCATAAATTTAACTGTCATATCGTAAATGTTTCAAAACAGTGGGTGGCAAATCACTTTTGCACCCTTTATTTATTTCGACATTAGTTGAAACTGGGTTAAATCGCTGGAAACAAAGTTTTTTAATCTAAAATTATATTTAAATTTTATAGTGGTGACTATAGCCACCATTGCTGTTTTCTCGAACTTATTAACCCTACAGTGCATACTGTTGCCATTTGGCACCACTACATTTTCCCCCATTTCCTACCATAGACGTAGCCAGGGTTCCGCTTAGCGGGGGCAAGCAGGGTGGACTTTTTTTATGTTTGTGGAGAACAATTTTAAAGCCCCTTGACCCAGTGAGAGAGGGCCGTAGCCACAGTGTTGTTTCGAGAGGGATTTTTGACCTTTAATGAAATTAATGTAAAAGTTTTGTGGGTATGCGAGAAAAGAATGAAGGTTTTTGTTTTTGAGGTAAAAGTTTTTGTAATCTGACACTAAAAAGTAGTTTTTTGTTCTACCTCCTTGGCCATAGGTGGGAGCGGGAGATCTCTTATTTTTAATTTTGAATCAGTGCTGGCGAATATAGAAATTTATTTCGGGGAGGGGCCTAAAAATATTTTTCAGTTCCTTTCATCTATATTAATATAGGTAGCTTTTCAACACTTTTTAGGTAGAATTTACGCCCAGAAAAATGTATATAAGAAAAGTTTTAGTTATAAAGGATCAAGTTTCAAAGAGGGGTCTGGGAGTCCTCCCCCAAGAAATTTTTTGGAAATTTGACCCTAAGAACCATGTTTCAAACTGTTTTTTTGGTACACGTAAAACCAAATGTGGACATACATTTTTCTGTAGAATTTTGATTTTAATGAACTTATAATGTTATAATACAAAAAGTGTAAATAATAAAGATTTAAATACTAAAGGGGGGCCTGGGGGCCCTCCCCCATAGAAATTTTGAAAATTCGACCCTAAAAACTGGGTTTTAACTTAACTAACAGTAAAGTGAAAGTAAATTTGCACACCCCTGGCTACGCCCATGTTTCCTACTCGAACTTTCATTATCAAACGGCAACACCATGTAATAAGTACAATAGATATAACATTTCATTGTATTAGCACTTTAGACTGCCAGTAGATCACAGCAGGGGTACTATTTTGAGACATTTGTTAGTAGCTAGTGAGACGAAAGTCAAGACACAGAAAACTCCAAAATGAAATGACCATATAAATTGAAATAAAAAAAATTTTTAAGCTTGAAAAAAAAATGTTTTGAAAAGATAAGTTGTTTTTGTTATATTTTTAGATCATTTGGTTTTATTTCACTTCACAATTAATTTCACAAGAGACACAAATTAATTTCACAAGGACAAAGTTTTTTTCCAATAAAAAGTAGAAAAAATTAAATTAATTTTTTTTAGTATTTTTTTATGAGACCGCACAGGACCTTCGAATGGTGGGCGCGACACCCACTTCTTCGTCACTTTATAAATAAAGATTACAGCGTCTCTAAATCCAATTCGTTTCAATCGCGGGGCACTTATTACATGAATTTAATTTACATGAATTTCAGTTAAACCAGTCAGGAGTAACGAAAGTTAACAGAAATAGCCCTTACAAACGCAAAAATCAGCTTTTTCGATGACTGCCATAAAAAATCAAATAAAGATAAAAAAAATTAAAGATAGTGTTTTTGGACTCTCCAATGATATAAGAATCAACCCTCAAAAAAGTATTTGATTCTAAGATGGTCGAGCGACCACCTTTGGATCACTTGATATGTGTCGCTGTGCGCAGGGATGCCATTATGTAGACTAAAAAACAACTCTGATTCCCTTTGTAAAATAAACAACTTTATTAATAGTAAACGTTAAAATCTGGTAAAACAGCCACATCTTAACAGTGGGGAGAGAGAGTGAGCGAACCCCGATGCAGAGTGGAGCGTTGTCTATATAGCGCCACAGTGACGTAGGCTTCTTACGTAATCTCCCATCACGTTGCCTAAACCCGACAATATGGAATGACTCTGGATCACATGCAAGAAGATAGGGTTGTAAACTATTTGACTGGTGAATGATGTTGAAGCAGATTAAACTGTTAACTGTCATGAAGTATATCGAGAAGACTGAAAAAAATCTCTAAGAGATTATGAATCTTTCTTAACTAAGAAAAATAATAGGGTCAATCCATATCAAGTGATCCAAAGGTGGTCGCTCGACCATTTTATAATCGAATGGTTTTTTGTGTGTTGATTCTTTTCTCATTAGAGAGTCCAAAACCAAAAGTTTTAATTTTTTATCTTTATTTGAATTTTTATAGCAGCCATCGATGTGGTACGGAACAGCAATTATAAGGGTTTACGTTAACTAGCGTTATTCCTAAATGGTTTAACTTAAATTCATGGAACAAAAGCCATTTTACTCAGAAAGATACAGGCTTTATGATGGTTGAATCAAATATAAGAGTTATTAAGTCCCAGATAGAAAAAATCCCCCTCAAAGTCGAGCTTTAAGATGGTCATTTTTCACTTTTCAAACGCATATCTTTGTTAAAGGAACTATTATTTTTCTATTTTTTTCTTGAGGAATGTATAGTATACTTCCTAAACTTTACATTAAAAAAAATTTGACCTCGGTATACGTTTATTTTCAGAGTTATGAACTCTCAAACTCGGATCATTTCAAAAAATTCACGACTTTGACCCCCAATATCTCTGGTGGAACAAAGTTTAAAAATCTGAAATTGTTACTGGTTAAACCTTTCTAAGGTATAATCCTGTTGTACAAAGGCCGTCTTTGGTATTTGCTTACAAGTTAAGTTACAGGTCTTCGAAGTTGCCATAAAACGCTCAATTTAATGGTTAGAAAAGTGCAATTTTAGTTCGAAGGCTCACCACTTTATTAATTTCAATTAGGTTTATTTGATTTCTCATGGCTCTCTCTACGGTGTTGATATTTATTGGTACCATGACCAACTTCAAACAAAAATTTGTATTCATGTCCCTTTAATCTCATGTTGTTATTTCAGGCGGAGATAAAGCGCCTTCGGCGCTGTGCGCTCCTAATAAAGATGTATGTATGTCTACGGTGTTGATTTCTGACGAAAATTTGTATGAGTGAGGGATTTGCATGATTTTATACTTTTTTGATACATTATGGTTTAAAAGTCCCAAATTTCTGATTTTTAAGTTCAAAAATGTGTTTTAAATCATTTAAAATTCAATTTTATTTTTGTCAAAGCGTCAAAAAAGTCACTTTGTCAGAAAACGGGCTTCTATTGGATGGAACATCACAGCGCATTAAAACCATTGTGTTTACTGTTTTCACGTGATCGGAAAACGGGCTTCTATTGGAAGTGACCTCACAGCGCATGATTTGTGATTCTAGTGTTTTCGCGCCCAAATAAAAAACGAAATTTCAAAAATTTATATCTCAGAAACTAGGCTACGAAAATACTTGATGTAAACGTCATTCTTCATGTTTTTTATCTACTATTTTAATAAAATTTAATCTCAAAACGTGAGAATACCTCATTGAATCGCTTAATTCTGAAACGTGTCAGACGTCACTTTTTCAAAACTTTTTTGGTGTCATGGGATTTGTAGGGGTACACGCACATTTTAAAGTAAGAATAATAAAAAATAACGTGATTTTAAAATAGTTTTCTAGCATGTTAAATTTCAGCTTTAATGCAGAAACATGTCAAACGACGTCGCTTGACTGGTTTCTGCACTTACACTGGGGGATTTTGTTCATGCCCGTCTCAAAAGAATTGATCAAATAATTCATCAGTTCGATCTGAATTTGACTGTTTCTTCGGATTCTCAAAAACTTTGAAAAGCAATTTCGGCACAGACTTTCCCGGAATCAAAGAGATGTTCACAAAGTTGTTATTTTTTGTTAAATGTTTAATAGTTATTTGCGAAGTCATTTTTTAAGGTTTTTTTATGTTTCTTGAAAGGATCATAACATTTCCGGGAAAAAATATGTTTTTATTTTATAAATTTTTTGTGGTAGTACTTACATAAAACACTGAGTTTCCATAGCTGTTTTCAATTTGCTCTAATTTTAATAACCCTTAGAGAGTCTTAAGTCATTTTACTGAAATCAAAGAAGCATACAAAGCAATGAGAAATAAAATAAACCTAATTGTAATTAATAAAGTGGTGATCATTTGACCTAAAATTGCACTTTTCAAACCGTTAAATTGAGCGTTATTATGGCAACTTCGATAACCTGAAACTCGACTTGTAACCAAATACCAAAGACGGCCTTTGTACAACAGTATTATACTCTAGAAAGGTTTAACCAGTAACAATTTCAGATTTTTAAATTTTGTTCCACCAGAGATATTGGGGGTCAAAGTGGTGAATTTTTTGAAATGATCCGATTTTGGGAGTTCATAACTCTAAAAATAAACGTATACCGAGGTTAAATTTTTTTGAAAGTTAAGTTTAGGAAGTATACTACACATTCCTCAAGAAAAAAATTGAAAAATAATAGTTCCTTTAACAAAAATATGCGTTTGAAAAGTGAAAAATGACCATCTTAAAGCTCGACTTTAAGGGGGATTTTTTCTATTTGGGACTCAATAACCCTTATATTTGATTCAACCATCATAAAGCCTGTATCTTTCTGAGTAAAATGGCTTTTGTTCCATGAATTTAAGTTAAATCATTTAGGAATAACGCTAGTTAACGGAAACCCATACAATTGCTGTTCCGTACCACATCGGTGGCTGTTATAAAAATTCAAATAAAGATAAAAAATTAAAACTTGTGGTTTTGGACTCTCTAATGATATAAGAATCAACACACAAAAAATCATTCGATTATAAAATGGTCGAGCGACCAAATTTACTTTTTCTGGATCACTTGATATGGATTGACCCAATACTTAACTTCGTAAATGTTTTAATACAGTGGGTGGCAAACCACTTTAGCACCCTTTATTTAATTCGTCGTTAGAAAGACTTGGTGAATATTTCTTAAAAAAATTTTTTAATCTGAAATTATAATTAAACTTTATAGTGGTGACTATAGCCACCACTACTGTTTTCTCTAACTGTTACTGTTTTCTCTAACTTATTAAAATGTAATTCTTTCGGTCGTAAAATCTGTTTGGTGGGAGGAAACGAATCCTCACAGTCCTGTACATTAGGCCGGGTCGAAAAAGACGAAATTCAAAGAATCGAAATGTAATAGTGCGGAAAAGTTGTAACACACTAATACAAGCATAACGCAAAAAAAATTTTTGAAATCGGTTAACGTTTGACCCTCGCGCAACGCGGTCAAAGTTTTGATGATTTGGTCATTTTTAGAGAAATTGACCGAAAATCCTAAGATCTTGTGATCAAATGACGTCCTTAATTTTTTCATAGTTGTGTACTTTCATTGTTTTTAGTTTGTGCCTAGTTTCATTAGTTAAAATCCCCATATTTTAAAGCAATAAATTTTTAAAATTTTAAAACTCCTGTAAAGTTGTTTTTTCCGCTTTTATAAAATAGCCATAACTCAAGAACAGCTGCAGTTAGAAACTTGCAACTGGTGTCATTCAATGCACACTATTTTTCTGGTTAAAATGGTGGGTATCACGACTATCTTCCTTTATAACAAATATTCAAAATACTTAAAATTTAAAATAAAATTGAAAAATTTAACAAAAACACAAAATTCTGAAAACTGGTAAAAATGAGGTTTTATTGCAATTGAACATTTACTATGAACTTGTTTTCAAAATTTTAAGTTGAAATTTTAATGTTATCTCACTGAAAAATACATTGCCTTCGTCTTTTGTATAGTCTCATAGAACCTTCTTTATGAACGGTTAAGTACTAATATAGTATTAATAAAAAGTAACAAAACTAATTATTCTATTAAATAAGAAGGACATGTTAGTTTTTAACTTATGTTTAGAAATTAATTATCCTCCATTTTCCCATTTAAAAGTGCGCACCGCAAGTTCAAAGTCACCTTTGCTTTCGAATATAAGGCATTTCTTCCCGCGACTTGAATGTTGCTCCTATAAAAATCCTTTACGCTTTTGGTGGCCAGCTTTGGTTTTGGTCATCCGAAAAACGTCTTTATACGGGTGTGGGGGTTCTTCACTTGATTATAACTTGGCAGATAATCTTATTCGAGAGATCTGTTTAAGAAGTCTTTCTACTTTGTTTACGACACAAATCCTCCCCATTCGTTAGTTTCGATGTTCATATATAAACCTAACTTCAAGTTTTGGTATTCTTTTCAACTTTTAACAAATGTAGTCAATCAACATGCAATTCAACAATGCAATCAACATGCAATGTCAAATGAATATGTATACACATTCATTTGACATTGCATTTTGTAAATGTCCTATAAATATTAAATGCACTTGTAGAAAAAGGGTCAACGCATGTGATTGTCCAGTCCACCATTGATTGACTGCATTTGTTAAAAGTTGAAAAGGATACCAAAACTTGAAGTTAGGTTTCTATATGAACAACGAAACAAACGAATGGGGAGGATTTGTGTCGTAGACAAAGTAGAAAGACTTCTTAAACAGATCTCTCGAATAAGAATCTCTGCCAAGTTATAATCAAGTGAAGAACTCCCACACTCGTATTAAGACGTTTTTTTCGGATGACCAAAACCAAAGCTGGCCACCAAAAGCGTAAAGGATTTATATATGAGCAACATTCAAGTCGCGGGAAGAAATGCCTTACATTCGAAAGCAAAGGTGACTTTGAACTTGCGGTGCGTACTTTTAAATGGGAAAATGGAGGATAATTAATTTCTAAACATAAGTTAAAAACTAACGTGTCCTTCTTATTTAATAGAATAATTAGTTTTATTACTTTTTATTAATACTTTATTAGTACTTAACCGTTCATAAAGAAGGTTCTATGAGACTATACAAAAGACGAAGGCAATGTATTTTTTAGTGAGATAACATTAGAATTTCAACTTAAAATTTTGAAAACAAGTTCATAGTAAATGTTCAATTGCAATAAAACCTCATTTTTACCAGTTTTCAGAATTTTATGTTTTTTTTAAATTTTTCAATTTTATTTTAAATTTTAAGTATTTTGAATATTTGTTTTAAAGGAAGATAGTCGTGATACCCACCATTTTAACCAGAAAAATAGTGTGCATTGAATGACACCAGTTGCAAGTTTCTAACTGCAGCTGTTCTTGAGTTATGGCTATTTTATAAAAGCGGAAAAAACAACTTTACAGGAGTTTTAAAACTTTAAAAATTTATTGCTTTAAAATATGGGGATGTTAACTAATGAAACTAGGCACAAACTATTAACAATGAAAGTACACAACTATGAAAAAATTAAGGACATCATTTGATCACGTGATCTTGGGATTTTCGGTCAATTTATCTAAAAATGACCAAAACATCAAAACTTTGACCGCGTTGCGCGAGGGTCAAACGTTGACCGATTTCAAAAATTTTTTTTGCGTTATGCTTGTATTAGTGTGTTACAACTTTTCCGCACTATTACATTTCGATTCTTTGAATTTCGTCTTTTTCGACCCGGCCTACTGTACATTCCCCAAATCAAAGAAAGATTATTCGCTGATGCCAGCGATTAATAGATGGAAACTTTCTTTTATTTCCAATGCAGCTGGCGGCACGGACATTATCCTTACGCCATACAGAGATCAAAAAACAGAAAGAGCAATAAAATACATGGATACATACTGTAAAAGAAGGAACGATAAACACAAAATAAGTACAAACAAAACACAGATGCAGAATAAAGAACTGGAGGGAAAATTAAGATGATAAATTGTTCAAAAGGTCTCTGGCTTCCCAATGAGAAAGTTGCATGATTTTTTTTTTATTTTTTTAATCGATTCTTCTTGCAAAAATAAGCAACTACCCGAAATTTGAGGCCGATCGAGAAATTTTTTGATTGCCAAAAAAATTAACAAAAATCCCCTTTTTAAAAGCGCACGAAAACGCCAAGAGTTTGGATGTGACGTCATCTTATAATAAACATTGTTGTAAAGCAATGGAGTTGATGGTATGATTGTTGACGTCATCTTACAGTTTAAACAATAAACGTTTTCAGTCACGTGTTTTTTTCTCGACTTTTAAATTAAAATATTTAATTACCTGTATATTTTTTTTTAAACTGACTAGATATTTCATTTTACCATACAAAAAACCATACGGAACACTTGTTTATTTTTGAAAATCTGACACATGCAATTTCCTTATTACGGGAGTAAATACAGTTATGGGTAAGGGCAGAACAGACGGGGAGAGGGTCAGCATCCATCAGCCCACCGCTGCGGCAGAGGGGGCAGGAAGGGCTATCCACGATCCGATGTTGGCATAGATGGGCATAACAGTCATGTCTAGTTAGACGGAAGGCAGCTACAGCACTTCTTCTTGGATAGTCAGGGAGATTTAGGATGGTATGTCTCCACGATTTTCTCGTGTACGCTCTTTTAAAAGTATTGTATGCGTTGTTCTAAGTATTTGGTCTATCATTGTTGCCGCGGACTTGTAGTTAATGAGACATGGCCGAAACTAGACTTTTTTTTCGGGGGGGGGGGTTTGGCAGAAAATTTTCTTGAAACTTTAGTTCGATTTTGTTGGTAAGAAGACAGCGGCGGATCAAGGATTTGGTATTTGGGAACTAAAAATGTGGAATATCAAAATCCTCTTCCAATATCCTGAAAGGGGGGTCTGGGGGTCCTCCCCCAGAAAATGTTTGGAAATTTAGGTCTAAAAAGCAGATTTTCAACTCGTTTTTGGTACTCCTAATACGGATTTCGGACATACATTTTCAAGAATTAAATTTACATTTTAGTAGGATTTTTGCATTTCGACGAACTTTTTAAAGAACAGTGGTAAATAATAGGATCCCAAATTTCAAAGGGGGGTCTGGGTGTCCTCCCCCAGAAAATTTCTGGAAATTTGACCCTTAAAACAGGATTTTAACTAGTTTTAGAGTCGCTTTTCCCTTTTTTACACCCCTCAGTTCCACTTCCCCTTTTTCTCACTGTTAGTTCTTATTCCTTTTGGGAAGGGGGACTTAAGTAACCTCTAGCCACCCTGGATCCGTTAGTGTGAGAACTCCCAACTCACCTTGGATACTTCCCCTTTATGATTTCACTTATTTTTACACTAACCCGAAGAGGACCACTCCTTGTAAGTCCAAAAGTTTTCAAGGAACAACTTATAATAGATTTCTAAATTTCAAGGGGGGTTGGGGGTTCTCCCCAAGAAAAATTTCGAATTTTGAACCTTAAAAGTAGGGGTTTTAAGGCGAATTTTTAAGGAAAAACAGTAAAGTAAAAAATGGATGTCAAAATTTCGGGGGGGGGGGTTTGAACCCCCAAACCCCCCCCCATTGGATACGGCCCTGTAATGAGACCACAAGGAGCTTGGTGAACAAGACAGCCCCTTTTGGCCAGAGGATCCGCTTTTTCGTTGCCAGAATCCTCATATGATTATCATATTCTCACCTTGTTGTGTAGACTGTAGAGCTTTCACATATTGACCATTTGGGTAAGAAGCGTTGAAAGCCACAACGACTGGTACACCGTACTACTCATCTATCTACTAATATGTTACCGCTAAAGTTGATAATTAGTTAATCTGAAGAATACCTAGGTAAACTTAAGATTAACTGATTTCTGTCGTTAATGTGCGGATTTTTGAGTTTTTCGCATTTTACCTAGGGAATCTACACTATAACGGCCTCTTGATCGTTAAAGTTCAAAATAGTTTGTTTCGTTCAATACTTTCTGTTAAAATGTTGAGGTGCTTACTGCGCCATGCGCTTACCCCTGCGCAGTTGGGTTTCAATACGTAGTTTGTTGTCATATTTGGTGTTTTGATTTCAAATTTAGAGCGTAGCACTGGTAGTTGTCATGTTGAATGTTAAAACAAAATAATACAAGCAAGTAAGTACTGTAAATTTACGTGATTAAGTACAGTATATTACTACTAAAACGGGTATTTTGAAACAATTGTGTTGAAGCTCCGACTTCAGAGTGACAGATTTCTTTTAACGAAAGCAAATGTCCCAGCTGTTGAAATATCTTTTCAACAAACGTTAATTCAACAATCGCTGGAACCTGGGCAAGGGTTTAACATATGTAATCGATCGCGAATCCTAGCAATAGTTTAGGATAGGCTGGCAGCCGATTACACCGCGCTTTCATTAAGATTTGCTAGTTTAAGTGCTCATTGAAATCTCAGTTGGTACTTTAATATTCTATTATTATTGTTTTTATATTCTAGTTTTAAAATTGCTATTTCATTACCATTTTTGTGGGATTTGCGTGTTTTGTGTAATATGAAAAAAGTACCGATCCCCCTTTTTTGATTCGTCATTGTTACTGTTTACCCCCAAAACGAGTTTGGTTATAGTTAGGGCAGGGGGGTTTGGGGGGGCGGCAGCCCCCCCAACCTCCTTAAACTTTTTATAAAATAAAATGAAATTTTGTACTTTAACGGATCACCCTCGTCAATATGTAAAATAACTGATTACAGGTAGTATGCAGATTAACGAGTGTCTAGTCGGTAGGGTGCAGAATACCTAGGTAATTTCTAGATTACCTAGGTAATCTTAGAAATTGAAAAAAAATTCGCTCTTTAACGGATCACCCTCGTTAATCTGCAAATTACCTAGGTTATCTGTAAATTAACTGATTTCCGGACTTTAACTGTAACAAACGTTTGTTAAAAACGTTTGTGGCTATGTGGGTGGAGGACACATCTCCTCCTAAACCACGCCACAGGCGTGGACAAAACTCGGTACATAGACGTATCTCGAGGTGTCGATTGTCACTGTCAAGTTTTCCAAGCTCGAAAATCGAATAATTACGAGTAATTAACGAATTTATAGCCGAAAACGCTTATTTCTCCATTTCTCTACCAGAGCAGATCTGCTCGACTCACTATTGTTAACGAGATGAAAACCTTCAAATATTTAATATTTTAACAGGAAAAACTCGATAATTGTCCATTTAAAAACTATATAAGTTGTAAAAACACCAAATTAAATTCAAATAATTAATTTTGAAATGTTAGTTTCCCCTATTTTAAGATATTTTCCTTTAAAATTTAAATATTTATGGAAAAGTGTAAATTTTTTACATGGAAAACGACTTAAAAATAAAACATTGTTTCAAATGAAGCGGTTCACTAGACTTATAATTTACTAGAACTTTTATTATTGTTTCAAATTTATTATTTTTGTTCACTAGACTCATTAATTTACTAGGAAACATTGCCGAGAACACCGGGAAAAGAAAAATTATCGGGAACATCGGGATAGAAAAATTACCGGGAACATCGGGATATGAAAAATTACCGGGAACACCGGGATAGGAAAAGGCGTCTGGGATACCGGGATGATTGGTAATTGCCGATTTAAAATTTATAAATATATTTTGAGAAAATTTAATTAAAAAAAATTATACACTCCACCCGTGCAAGGCCGGGCATATCCGCTAGTAAATATATAAAAACGTTTGTGGCTATGTGTGTATGTGGAGGACGCATCTCCTCCCAAGCCACGCCGCAGGCGTGGCCAAAACTCGGTATATAGGCGTATCTCGAGGCGGGAACGATCACTGTCAAGTTTTCCAAGCTCGAAAATCGAATAATTACGAGTAATTAGCAAATTTATAGCCAAAAACGCTTATTTCTCCATTTCTCTACCAGAGTAGATCTGCTGGACTCACTATTGTTCATGAGATTAAAACCTCCAAAAATAAATATTTTAATAGGAAAAACTCTAAAATTGTCCATTTAAAAGCTTTATCAGCTATAAAAACATCAAAATTAATTCAAATAATTTATTTTCAAACGTTATTTTCTTTTATTTTAAGATTTTTTCCCTTTAAAATTTAAATATTTATGGAAAAGTGTAAATTTTCTTCATGGAAAACGAATTAAAAATAAAACATTGTTTCAAATGAAGCCGTTCACTAGACTTTTCAATTTACTAGATCTTTTATTATTGTTTCAAATTTGTTATTTTTGTTCACTAGACTCATTAATTTACTAGGAAACATTGCCGAGAACACCGGGAAAAGGAAAATTACCGGGAACACCGGGATAGGGAAAAAAAGTACCGGGATTATCGGGATATAAAAATTACCCCGATCATCGGGATAGGAAAATTATCGGGAACATCGGGATAGGAAAGTTACAGGGAGCATCGGTATATGAAGAATTACCGGGAACACCGGGATATGAAAAATTACAGGGAACACCGGGATAGGAAAAGGCGTCTGGGATACCGGGGTGATTGGTAGTTGCTGATTTAAAAATTATAAATATATTTTGAGAAAATTTAATTTAAAAAAAATTATACACTCCACCCGTGCAAGGCCGGGCATATCCGCTAGTCTCTATATATATAAAAACGTTTGTGGCTATGTGTGTGGGTATGTATGTAACGCATCTCCTCCCAAACCACGCCGCAGGCGTGGACAAAATTCGGTATATAGACGTATCTCGAGGCAAGGACGATCACTGTCAAGTTTTCCAAGCTCGAAAATCGAATAATTACGAGTAATTAGCGAATTTATAGCCGATAACGCTTATTTCTCCATTTCTCTACCAGAGTAGATCTGCTCGACTCACTATTGTTAACGAGATTAAAAAAACCCTCGAAAATTGAATATTTTAACAGGAAAAACTCTATAATTGTCCGTTTAAAAACTCTGTCAGCTATGAAAACATCAAAATAAATTAAAATAACTTATTCTCAAACGTTATTTTCCTTTATTTCAAGATTTTTTCCTTTAAAATTTAAATATTTATGGAAAAGTGTAGATTTTTTTTTCATGGAAAACGACTTAAAAATAAAACATTGTTTCAAATGAAGCGGTTCACTAGACTTTTAAATTTACTAGATATTTTATTATAGTTTCAAATTTGTTACTTTGTTCACAAGATTTATTAATTTACTAGACCAGGAACACTGTGATTTCAAATTTACTGGGAACACTGGGATAGGAAAACTTGCCGGGAACACCGGGAAAGGAAAAATTACCGGGAACATCGGGAGAGGAAAAATTACTGGAAACATCGGGAGAGGAAAAATTACCGGGAACATCGGGATAAGAAAAACTACCGGGATAAATAAATTTACCGGGAACACCGGGATAGGAAAAATTAGCAAGAACACCGGGATATGAAAATTACCGGGAACAATGGGATAGGATACAGGCGCCTGGGATACCGGGAAGATTGGTTATTGCTAATTTACATAATTATAAATGTATTTTAAGAAAACTCAAAATAAAAATATTTATACACTCCACCCGTGCAAGGCCGGGCATATCCGCTAGTATATTACTAAAAACGTTTGTGGCTATGTGTGTGGGTGGGTATGTATGTAACGCATCTCCTCCTATGCCACGCCGCAGGCGTGGCCAAAACTCGGTATATAGGCGTATCTCGAGGCGAGGACGATCACTGTCAAGTTTTCCAAGCTGGAAAATCGAATAATTACGAGTAATTAGCGAATTTATAGCCAAAAACGCTTATTTCTCCATTTCTCTACCAGAGCAGATCTGCTCGACTCACTATTGTTCACGAGATTAAAACCTCCAAAAATCAAATATTTTAACAGGAAAAACTCTATAATTGTCCATTTAACAACTATATCAGTTGTAAAAACACAAAATAAATTCAAACAATTAATTTTGAAACGTTAGGTTCCCCCATTTTAAGACATTTTCCTTTAAAATTTAAATATTTATGGAAAAGTGTAATTTTTTTTTCATGGAAAACGACTTAAAAATAAAACATTGCTTCAAATGAAGCGGTTCACTAGACTTTTAAATTTACTAGATCTTTTATTATTGTTTCAAATTTGTTATTTTTGTTCACTAGACTCATTAACTTACTAGGAAACATTGCCGAGAACACCGGGAAAAGAAAAATTACCGGGAACATCGGGATAGGAAAAAAGTACCGGGATTACCGGGACATAAAAATTACCACGATCATCGGGATAGGAAAATTATCGGGAACATCGGGATAGGAAAATTACCGGGAACACAGGGATAGGAAAAATTACCGGGAATACTGGGTTAGGAAAAATTACCGGGAATATCGGGATATGACAAATTATCGGGAACACCGGGATAGGAAAAATTACCGGGAACACAGGGATAGGATAAAATTACAGGGAACACCGGGATAGGAAAGGCGTCTTTGATACCGGGATGATCGGTAATTGTTGATTTACAAAATTATAGGAATATATTTTAAGAAAACTTAAAAAATTGAATTTATACACTCCACCCGTGCAAGGCCGGGCATAACAGCTAGTATTTATATATAATGCTTAGGAATAAAATTTTATGCGTTTGGGTATGAAACTTTACCTTCAAACCCTGTAATTAATAAACCATTTAATAACTATAATAGATTTAAATACATTGTGGAAAACATTCGTCCATATGAACTATTATTAAACGTGACTATTTAGCCACCAGCCACCGTAAAATAAAGCTTCTGGCCTTTTTTGTTTTATAGGTAATATATATAAATATAAAGGATCTTTGAGCTAAAGAACACAATGTAGACTATAATAGTCTATTCATTTAGAATATGCACCTGAGACGAAATGTATTAGAAGCAGTTACTATTGTAAATATCATCGAAAAATTTTACTTGTGCAATGACAAGGCAACCTAAACAGAAGTAGTTAAAATACTGTAAAAGAATCGATCACTGAAGTTGTGTGATGAGCGTTATTAGGCGTTTTTGATCATGTTTCCAGACGCCTATTCTAAATGAACAGACTAATAAAGTATCACTAAAGAGTCTACCATGACATAGGCTGGGGAGTTTTGTAGCTGTCCTAAAGCATCCAGAGAAGACAGAAAAACTACACCTCAAACCTATACCAACCTTCACACCTTTCTAAAATTTCAATAATAACACATTGGATCCCTTATTCTAAAGTTGTTGTTGGTAGTAGACCGTGACATGTGACTAAGGGGAGGTGAAGTGCGACTGTTTGCGACACAGAGTAGAGAGGGTGTCTAAAATATTAAAAATGTATGACATCGCTCGAAAGGCCCCTAAGTGCTACATGTTTTGAAACATTGGGTGAGAAGATATCTTCACACCCTTTGCGCAATGTGTTGATAAGTTACTGTGATGTCTTATTGTTAATATATAGGATATATAAAATCATCTTACTTATTTATTTAATGGTGACTATAGCCATAGTATAAAATGAAGTTATTTGACTTTTTTGCTGGTATTTTACAGTATACTATTTATTATGAAGAAACTTCTAACCGCGAGAACGCAATGCATACTAATGAAGCAGAGGATGACATATTCGAAACGGAAACCTCAGACGATATTCAGGGGGTGTCGAGAGGGGTCCAAAACGAGAAAAGGGCGGCATTTTGATTGAGCGTTAAAAAGCCCCCACAACCACTCTCCCTACTTTTCGAGCCTATCTGGAATCCAATTAACCAAAAGTTCGATCGCAATGGAAGTCGATGAATAAAAAAATCGGTCGTGTGTAAAATGCAAATATTCCGCAGCAGCGTTTATAATCACTCAAATTAAGAGTTCAGCATCAGACGATTTATTTATTCCAACGTTTAAAAGGGACGCGTATGCTAATTGGAGGAGGGGGGGCTCACTTTTTCGTCCCGAGGATAAATGCGGCGAGGGAGTATAATTGAAGAGAATTCAAGAGAAGTGTTCGATCTCATTAAAATATCGTCTGAAATCAAAAAAGTTCGGCGGGCTACTGGGAGGAATTAAGCAGTTTGCGGGGACTGCCTACATATGCAAACTATTGGGGGTTTTTAATCATCGTATCTGAGGGGAGGTTCAAGACCTCGTTTAATTATTCTAGTTTTAATGGTGGTTGTACGTTTGAAGTCTGTTTATCTTTTCTTGCTGTTTATGCAAATCGTGAAGTAAACAATTAAAAGTTACTCTCGGAGATAAATTGTGTTGGGTTTGTAGCACATCCATCAAATTTAGATTTTTAATTTCAAGTCAAATTTTTGAAATAAAGCTTCTTTTAATTTTTTTTTCAGTCAATGTATTTTTGTACATTTAAGGTTAAAAGAGGCTATAAACCAATAATTTCCACATTAAAAAATTTCCAGGAAACCACATTTGAATCGCTTAATTCTGAAACGTGTCAAAAGCCACTTTTTTTTTCAAAAATGAGTTATTGGTGTCATGGGATTCTGTAGGGGTAAAAGCACATTTTAAAGTAAGAATTATGAAAATAACGTGATTTTAAAAAAGTTTTCCAGCATGTTAAATTTCAGCTTTAGTGCAGAAAAATGTCCAACGACGTCGTTGACTGGTTTCTGCACTTAACCTGCTGGGATGCCGTCTTCCCATCTGCAACTGGTTTGGGACTACTTTTTTTTATTTAATCGCATGGAAACATTATATGATATGCGATTGGAAAAGTCATTCTTTAGAGGTTAGATACATTAGGCCATAGTAAAAACCATGTTTTTAAAGTTTTTGTTCGAATCTCAAGACTAAGGGCCGTATTCTACTTTTTCGTGAACTCACCACACTAGCGAACTCCCCTCGCCTCGGTGAATTCGCTGGTGATTTCATTTCTTGTATTCTAACGTGGCAGGTGAAATGGGCGGAGATTTTAAATCTCCGCTTTATTAGCTGTTCTGGCTGACGTCAAGACTCTGCGTAACAATGCTTTTAAGCCAATCAGAACAAACCGGAAATCTAGACCCACGTGCTACTAACATCAACAATCAACAGCAATAATCCCGATCAGCGCGGTTTTTTAAAACGAAAGTAAGATAAATTATAGTAATTGCGAAATTAAGCAATGTGTTTTGGGAAAAGGAGACAGTTGTTCTCATAGATTACTTGGAGAGCAACCCGGACCTCGTTTGCATGGGCGTAGCCAGGGGGGTAGGGAGGGGCAGCTGCCCCCCCCCTAAGTCTTAAGTTTAAGTAATTTACTTTTACTTTGCTTTAGTTAAGTTAAAACCCAGTTTTTAGGGTCAAATTTTCAACATTTTTCTGGGGGAGGGCCCCCAGACCCCCCTTTAGTATTTACACCTTTATAATTACCACTTTTTCTATAATAAGTTTATTACAATAGAAATTCTAACAAAAAATGTACGTCTAAATTTGGGTTTACATGTACCAAAATACAGTTTGAAACCCTGTTCTTAGCATCAAATTTTGCAAACATTTTCTGGGGGAGGGAAGCCATGGTCACCTTTAGTATTTAAACCCTTATTATTCACGTTTTTTTATAATAAGTTCATTAAATCAAATTTATACCTAAAAGTGTTTGTCCAAATTTAGGTTTACTTGTACTAATAAACTGTTTAAAACCCTGTTCTTTGAGTCAAATTTCCAAACATTTTCTGGGGGAGGACCCCCAGACCCCCTTTGAAACTTGGACCTTTTTTACTAAGCAAATTTTTTTAAATAAATTATTCTTACACGCAAATTCTACCCAAAAAGTGTAGAAAAACTACATTAAACCTATTGATATAGATCAGTGGTTCCCAAACTTTTTTGGTCGTGGAACCCCCAAATTTGTTGCCAATGATCGTGGAACCCTGAATATTTTTTAATCAACGACTTTTCAAAATTTAATATATGATATTATGTGAAACCAGGCGCGGATCCAGCCCGGATCCAGGGGGGCATTTTTCCACCTTTACCTTTTGGCAAAAATGTCAAATTCCTAGGGATTTTCTAAAAGTATCAAGCAAGATCCCCTTCTAGTACCGCTGGGGTGTATGGGGGTCCTCCCCTAAAATAATTTTGAAATTTGACTTGTAAAAGTAGAGTTTAACTCATTTTAAGAAGCTTTTTGGGGTCAAGAGGAGAATTTTTCAGACCATAACCTTTATCTTTTGACAAAAAATGTAAAAATGTTGTGGATTTTCCAAAAAGTATCGTACAAGATCCCTTTGTGATACCGTGGGGGGTCTGGGGGGTCCTCCCCCAGAAAAAAAATTTTGAAATTCGACTGATAAAAGTAAGGTTTTAACTCAATGTGAGAACATTTTTGGGTACAAGAGGGGCGGCGTTGTCCATTCTAATTTTTTAATGAAATAAAGTTTGTCCCATGGAACCCCTAAATTTTTTCGTGGAACCCACTTTGGGAACCACTGATATAGATGAAAGGGGCTGAATAACATTTTTAGGCGCCTCCCTAAATAAATTTGCTTATTTACCAGCACTGATTCAAAATTAACAGTTAGAGCTCCCACCCGTGGCCATAGGCATGGGAAGGTAAGGAGTTGACCCCCCATTCCAAAATTATTATGTCTATTATGTTGCTTTTTTGACTTGAAAATTATGAAGATATACAAAGAATGATCCACCTCGATTGCAGCCTAAATGGCCCCCTATGTCCAAAAAAGTCACAAACTACTTTTTAGTGACAGATTACAAAAATGTTCAACTAAAAATAACCATCATTGTTTCCACGCTACCCGCAAAACTTTTACATTAATTTCATTAAGGTCATAAACCCCTCTCGAAACAATACTGTGGCTACGGCCCTCTCTCACGGGGCTTTAAAATTGTTCTCCAGAAACATAAAAGTCGACCCTGCTTGCCCCCCCCTAAGTGGAACCCTGGCTACCCCCATGCTCGTGAGTGGGGCTTTTTCAAATAAGTTTCCTGACCAGACTGCGCAGCGCACAAAAAGGCCTGGGACAAAATTGCCCTCCAAATAAATTATCTGGGCCTTTCGAAATACACACGATTAGGCAAAGACATACGTAGGAAATGGACGGATCTTAGAAGGAGAGTTAGGCCATAATAAACCACAAGAGGAATGCTACTGGAGGTGGAGAGGGGTCAAAAGACGTTTTGATACCCACAGAAGAGAGGGAAATTGATCTCATTGGGACCTCTCTTTAGGTGTAACCAGGGCTCGATTTCTAAAAAAAGAGGTACCGGAACGGTAAAATTATTAGTGTCAAAAACTGAAAAAAGCAAATAATTTTTAATACAAAAACTGAAGCATCTTCTTTAAATTTAAAAAATAAATTCAAATGTGTTGAACTAGATTAGGAAGAATTTTCTAACTTAATTATTGTATAAGACGATTAACTATTTTGGCAATTTTTTTGTTTTAACACCTTTTTTTACAGTGCGTTTACTTTTTTTTTCAACAGGGCGCCTCTTGTAAAAGGCGGGACGGTTTATCATCAATGAACCAATAGTGTCGTATATTTTGCGAGTTTAACGAATATAATGCGTAGTTAAAGTCCTTAAACTGTAGAATTTAAGGTATCGTAAACTTTCTTGGCAAATTTGACCAGCAATCTGGCAAATCTGGTTCAAATAAAAAAAGAATCAACACCAGGAACGGATTGTGTTTGAAGTTCAAATTGGGTTCACAATTATGTTTTAAAAGAACACAACTAAGTAATAACCTTAATATTAAATCACAAAATTATTGTTATTTGCAAAAAAAGGTAAAAATGCATTTCAGTTTTTTTTAATTTAAAATATGCACCTGTGAATCCTTGAAAATAAGGTTAAAATAGTAACAATAGAAAATAGTTTTTTAACATATCTAGGATCATAGTGGCGTATATAGAAATTTATTTTAGGAGAGGCCCAAATATCCTTTAAGAAAATAAAATCACTATCAGGCCCCAAGTTAAATTTTTGCACAGGGGGGGGAAGAAACTCGAAATTCCCTCTAAACCCCTTTTACGCATGTTTACAGGTTTAATGCTATTTTTTAGTAAGATTCTCCATTTTATGAACTTGATCTGAAGATAAATGTGATTAGTTGAGTTCTAAATACCAAAAGGGGGGTTTGGGGGTCCTCCCCCAAACAATTAAAACAGGGTTTTAATTCATTTTAAGACTTTTTTTTCGTACATATAGAAAGGTTTTCACTGGCTTGAAGGGTTTCTCGGGCTGCAGTTATAGGAGACCCCTGAAATAAAATATTAAAATTTTAATCGAAAAAGGGGTTCCGGAACGCCGTTCCGGCTGAAATCGAGCCCTGGGTGTAACAGACCAAATGTGGGATACTGATGGACCACCAATGGTAAGTTTTAAAAAAAATTATTGTATATAAATATTGGATATTTCTATGTATTACAAAATGATGTGTAGTAAAAATTCACATGGGTCACCGAGAAGCCACTTTGACAATAGCAAATAAATAAAAAATATTTTTAATTTTACATGATTACAATTCAGTTGTAGACATAAGTTTACATGATAATGTAAAACCACTTTTGCATACTTTGGTTTTCATGGGCCAGGACACATTGTGAAAATTGTGTCAAAAGATCTGATGAACGCGAACAGAAAAAAATTGGCGCGGCGAGATTGTAAACAGAACAACAAACCAGAACAACCTCTCAGCCAATCAGAGACTACTTCACTCGAAACTCCGCCGAACTCCCCGAGCCAAGAGGTGGTGAACTCTCTGCCGGTGAATTCACCCGAAAGAGGCGAGAAGAAGGTCTAGTAAAATCGAGTAGAATACACTTTTGGCGTTTTCACCCGGTGAGTTCACCAAAGTGGACGAGTAGAATACAGCCCTAAGTGTGTTTTGGTAGCTATATATTTAAAACTTTCCATGCGTGTGGCCCTTTATTACATCCATGTGATTGAGAATTTAGATCTATGAATCACTTTAATAAAAGGGGACATCAAATCTATACCTCAGATCGTAATATTGAACTAATTAACGGATTTTGTAGGCTTTTAAAGCAAAATCGTTTTACTGTCCACAAAGCTAACAGCTATCTAATCAGCTATCTAATTGACTTCGAAGATGTCTATATAAACATTTTGAATAGTCTGACCACTATTTTTAAGTCTAGAGTTGAAATCCTTTTTTAAAATAGGTATTTTTATATCTCCTAACCATAAGAGAAAAATAAATAAGAATTCTATAATAAATTTATGGGTTAGTATTTAATAAGGAAATGTTACTTTCAACTATTACTCCTACTTTTATTAACAAATCCTTAAATAAATTAGAGTTAAGCTATGAAAATAGGCTTGAATACTCTGGTTATTGCAAAAACCTCTCAAATGCAAATATTTCGATAATTTTTTTTATAAAAAGAATAAAAACATTAAAAAAATATTTTCCCTGTAAAATATCTAAATAAAGTCTACTTTAAGAAAAAAAATTGCTAAACAGCTTCATAAAAATCTAGTTATCTTCTATACAGTTTTTCTCGTTTATCTCTAAACAAGAAAAGTGGTGTTTGACATGTTTCAGAAATAAGCGATTCATTTGTATTATTTTACAACATAAAACTAAAAAACATTCTTATTAACTCCTTTATCATATACTTTTACCTTTATTATAAGTTTTATACTTAGTTTTTACCCAAAAACTATCCTTAAAAATTAGAATAATCGTAAAAAATATAAGAACAGGTCATTACAGAGAAATGAAGATTAACAGCGAGGGTAAAAAAATCTTACCGATATGTAATAAATATCCACTTATGGAGCTAACACCAGCTACTTTTTGCCAGCGCAGCAATAATTAAGGATTTACAAAAAATTGGGTCACTTTTCTCGGAACCGAACCCGTACGAGAGCAATATAGTGGAGATTGCTTATTGGACTGTTATTTCAGTCCATGTCACTCGCCGTGGACCCATCATCATCATCATTGTCGCTTTTGAAAATAAACCTATGTATTTTGCCACTTTTGCTAAAACAGTATTAAATATTGTGTTATTTTTAATTTTGAAATCTTGAAAAATCAATTTAAACTTTAAAAATATAATTTTAAAATTTTAAAAAATGCCCTAAAAGCTCCCTGCTGAATCTTTGCTAAGCTAAACCTTTTTCTTGAGGGCTAAAAAAGTGTTACTTTCCCATGCTTATATCTAATGAATGTATTCATTTATTGTCATGGAGAAATATTAATTTCTTGTGGGGGTATACACTTTACTTTCATGACCCTAATACTACGTTCACACAGAAAAAGTTAAACTAGTTTAAGTGCTAATCTAGTTAAAGTAAAGTATGTGTGAACGAACTGTCTTCAGATTTAAACTAGTTTAGCGAAGATAAACTGTCTTAACTTTAACCCTTTATGCCCCGACGGGACTTGTAAGTCCCATTTCCCAATGTTCCAATTTCCGTCATGTATGGCCAAATTTAGTTTACTTATAGTAGTTGCAGTTACGTAAACTTGACATATTTTGGATAAGGATGAGGAAAATAATTTGGGGCATAAAGGGTTAAGATTAGGGCTCAACCGATGGGATTTTTTTGGCCGATGGGCCGATGCCGACTGTTTGAAAATTTCCATCGGCAGGCCTATGGCCGATGGTAATTATTTGGCCGATTGCCGATGCCGATGGCCGATGCTTAAGGCCGATGGTAAAAAATGCAAACCCTTTGGCATTATTTTTTTAGAAAAGCATTAAATTAAAACCTATCGCAGATCCAGAAATGAAATATTTTTTGTATAAATTTTTGGGCAATTTTTTTTCCTTGAAACCTTTTTTTACTTACAAGGAGCAATTCTCTTCGGATAGGGGGTCAAAGGGTCTCAAAATGAGTTAAAACACTACTTTTGAGGGATGAACCCCCAACAAAATTTTGACGCCTGTTTTACATTGTTCTTTTCTTGAGTATTCTGCCAATTACAAAGTATTGGTTTGCTTTGGGGGATCTCCAGAAGTGTTTTAAAATAAGATAAAATACTAGCTTAAAAGTAGAAAATTTACAATTCTAGCTCAAAACATCTAGCTCCCCTCAAAATTCTGACGTCTATTTATTATTCTCGAAAAATCATTAGTTTACAAGGAGTTGTTCTCCTTAGAGTATATTAGAATATGAAAATAACAGAAATAAATTACCCTCCAAAGAGAAGATATTTAAAATAAGTGTTACCCCATATTAAAATTAAGGAACGGGAAATGAGCTCTCAGAAAAAAATTCGCAGAATTTTAAAGGGAAAAAAATATTATAAAATTGTTGCCAAAACTTCGGGGGAAAGTTAAACCACTAACCTAATATTGGATACTGTTTTGGTGCCTAAAGAGATTGGTGGATAGGGAGATAGGAATTTTGGGGGTATGGGATAAATTTTGTTCATTTATATAGTCAAAAAAGTAAATTTTCTGGATTTCGGGGGGCATATCCCCAATATCCCCCCTGAAGAACTGGCATTATTTAAAAAGCTTGATAAAAATGTCCGGTTCATTCATTGTATGGACTAAAATTGTGGAAATCAATAGGATCGCTTCTGGTCAAAGGGTAAAAGGCTTCTTGTAAGCGACAGAATTTTCAGGGGAAACCACTGTATTCTGCCGAAATTTTTACAGAGGAGTTTATGGGTTCTCCCCCACAAAGTTTTTTGAAAATTGCCTTTTTAAGTAGTGTTTCTTCTCCTTTTTAAGATGCCCTTTGGGTCATATCCTGGGGAACAGATACTTTTAAACTGAAAATGTTGAATTTCTAAGGGAAAAAAAGCTTTAAAAAACGTCAGAGTTTTAAAGGGGGTTAAGGATCCTCCTCCAGAAAATGTATTTAAAAATTCCCCTTAAAACAAGTGTTTTGACTCCGTTTAAAACTTTTTGGGGAACACCCAAATGGAACTTCTTTTGGTAAGCGACAAAATTATTAAAGAGAAAACACTGTATCAGTGTATCGGGTGGTTTGGGGGTTCACCTCCAGAAATTTTTTGAAATTTTCCCCTCAAAAGTAGTGTTTTAACTCATTTTGAGACTTTTTTGAGTTACACCTGATGCTTTTTCTCGATCTACAAAATTTTCAAGAGACTTGAAACTATTTTTCATATGAAAATAGTAGACTTGGAGGGGGCAAACGCCCCCCCCCCTGTCCCCCTAAATGACACCCATGCAGGTGCAAGTTCAACTTTGAACTAAATTTGGAGCAAGATGGAACAGAATCACACTTTTTTGTATATCGCTTGAAGTTATTCTGTTTTCTGCGAAAAACATCGGCCAAACATCGGCTTTTAGATAGTTTTTTTGGCCTATGGGGCGATTTTTTCTCAAGTTAACATCGGCCGCCGATGTCTAGGCCGATGGCTATTTTTTCAAACAATCGGCGCCGATGCATCGGTCGATCCCTAGTTAAGATAGTTCCCTAAACTATCTTAACCCGGTGGGACTCGCGCCTCTCGGGCGAACGTTGAGACTCGCGGGGGTTATGGAATAACCCCAACCTTTTTCGCTCTTTTCTACATCGTTAAAAATATTTTTTTTCAATCGGAACCATACATTTTTAGACATTAAAACTTAACTCATTAAGAAAACTTATAATCTGCATTATTTTTTGCGCTGAGAAATATTTTTTTGAGTTTGATATTAATTTTTCTTACTACACGATACACACATTTGAAACATAATAACACAAATCATTTCAATGTAAAAATTAATTTAATTACTTCAAAATACTACATACCGAATTTCTTTAAGCTTTCTTTAAGTAAAGACAATTATCACAGATGGTATTAATAAGAGCTTTGCAAAAAAATTTTAACGCAAATTACAGACACGTAGTTTTTCTATCCCCAAAATTCTACTTCCAACCTTTGTCTCCTAACACTCAAACTTTGGTATTTTTTCTTCAAAAACTTGTTATCTCAACACTTTCCTACCTCCTTCAACCTTTACAAAAGCAAAGAATGTAAGGGGTGGGGTACAGTGGGCTGGTGAATTACAAGTCATAAAACTGTCACGGAGACTAATATTGAAAGTACTTGCACCTGTGTCTTCCTTTTCTTTATACTAAAATGCAATAGAACCCCCTGGGAATTTCTTGAAATTTGTTTACCAATAATTTGGGCCCTTATCAGTGGGTTGTATAGAAGGCGAAGTACAAAAGTACGGATACGCAGCACTAACGAAAAGACTCGCGGGGGTCATTCCATTACCCCAAAAGCTAACAAAATGCGTCTGGGGGGCGGAAAAATAATCCGAATTCCACGAAACTACTCAGGCATGTAGATAAGGGTCAGAAACCCAGCTACTGAGAAGTAAAGAATTCCCAGGTGTTTAGTTTTCCATTAAATGGAATGATAGTGTGAGCTTGGGGTTATAAAATGACCCCGCGAGTCCCAACGGGTTAAATAAGTTTGATTTATCGTGGCGCCATCTACTAGGATGAAAAAAAACTACTAACATACTTTTTTTTATTTGATATTAATTACATCACTTTATTTGATATTAATTACATCGGCACAGCCGTTAATAAATTAAAAATATTTTCAAAATTATAAATACATTTCGGTTAAATAATTGGACAACACAAGAAGAAAAATTGGTATTCTGCAAGTATAAATCCATAGCAAAAAAGGTTTTAAGTGGAGTGTTTATTAGGCTTAGAGGTGAGCTCTTGGACGGCCGCCTTTTTTTACGCGTAGCGCCATCTGGGTTTGAGATAGTTGTAGTGTGAAACGGGTAAAACAAGATAGTTTAAGTTAAGATATCTTAACTTCTCTCTTAAGTTGAATGAGTTTATTTCTCCAACAACTCATTTCTCCTCATATCTCCAACAACAGCATTGCTTTAAATTTTACCTGTTGAAAAAAGTAATCTTTAAAACGTAGCCAACAAAGTCTTGACAGAAATAAGTTTACTTATAATTGAATCGTCAGTTGGAAGAAGAGAATAAGTCCAAAAATCAAGTTTTGAGAAAATCGAAAAAAAGTAATGGAATTTTCATTGTATGGACATCGATTTCACAATTTCAAGGGGCGATATCTCACTGTAGGGGTTAGTTATTTCCCCCTCTTTTCACCCATGTGTAGGGCAAAGCTTGGAGATTGTTTTGAGCACAAAAAGGCAATTTGTCATTTTTGGACTTATTCCCTTCTTCAAACTGACGATTCAATTATTATGGCAGCTCCCTTTCACCCTTTATTCACCGCGCTTTGAAGGTACCCAGCACGGGCCCGCTTTGTGCCATATAAACCGAGCAATTGACGCGTGAATGTCCTGCTATCGAAATAAACACCCTTTTTTCCCAAGGAGAAAAACTGGTTTCAATCATCCTTTGAACTTGGACTTCGTTTAATATAAACGGAGCTATTGGCTAGTCATAGTGACTAAATTTGGTCCAGTATTTTTATAGTCATGTCAAAGTGTAAATATAATATTCATAATTAAATTTAAGATAATTTATATTTTTAATGAATTAAATTTTCAAAAACTTTCTCAAGTTATTGTGGATGTAATAGCTTCATTGCATTGTTCAAGAACCCCTATCCTTGTATTCTCGCCGATTAAAAAAATCACTAAATTTAAAATAGAAGCCAGTTCCAATTTATACCGACAGATGACGCCACGTAACGAGAGCGCAACATAACGACTCAGCTTAAAATCCGTGAAATCCGATATTTTGTTTCCCCATGGATGGAAGAGAAAAAAACTGAAATAATAGATCGCGCAACCGTAGAAAATCCCCCTCCGAATCTTCTCCTGGACGGAGAACTTGATAGACAGATGAGGGATGGCCGCCAAACTTTTAAAGGGAGAAAAGCAAAACGGGAGAAAAAGGAGAAAGGTAAGGGATAAAGAGACGCGCCGGCTGCTAGCGTCGTTCATCAATGACGTCACGCTACAAGACAAAGGCGTGCACCAATCAGCGCGGGGACACAGAAAGGGCGTGGCTCCATTTGCATCGCGTTGCCAAATGCCTCATCAAAAAGCTCAGATGGGGGATGAGGTCTCCCGACAGTTTCGGGAACTTTTGGAAGCAGTTAGAACAGCGATTCGTGGAATAGTGAGGATGGGACATTTTAAGGGGCAGAAAAAAAAGATTCATAGGTTTCAGACCGAAGGTTTGATTGGTGATTTCGACTGTGATAACTTTTAAAGCGCATTTAAGGGGTCTCCCCATCCCCATGATCGGATTTATAGGAGGACCGAAGTTAAAGCTTGATAGTTGGGGATATGCTGTCTCTGAGTGAATTGAAAATGAATGGTTTAGTTTAGAGCACAAGTGTTGTTGTTATTGTTTTTTATACCACTTGGAAAATCCAAGCTCTATCTGCGAAACGTACAGGATTTGAGGCAAAGGGGGTGCGGCATTTGAGAAAGTGAGGCCCATGAATGGCTTTAGCCTCGGATGATAGATGTTTCTACCATCTATAACCACCTCCACAATTTTGCCATGTCTCTGAAGGGAAGGGGAGGGAAAGAATCTCCAGACGACCTGGACTGCTCCACAATCGACATCAGGACTTTCGGACCCACATATTTAACGAGCACGTACTCCGCATATACTCGGTGGGTCTTCAACGGTGTTGGGAATCGAACCCGTGACCCTCCGATCCCGAAGCCGATGCCTTAACCACTAGGCTCCCCACGGCCCTAGTGGCACAAGTAACATTTTATAGTAATTTTTTCGAATAGGAGTTTTGTTGGCAAACTTCGAGTTGGCGAGTTCTTTATTCCCTGTAATTTGTGTTTTCTATAAGAATTTTCACTTGCACTAGTTTACAACCTTTCCTGTCAGTGACGTCACGGGTGAACGTAAGAAGAAGCCTTAATTTCTAGCTACCTAATTGGCGAAAAGACAGACCGAGGGAAAATCATCTCTGAGACTCGCCAATTAGGTAGCTAGAAAGTGTGGCGTCTTATTACGTCAACCCGTTACGTCACAGACAGGAAACGTTGTAATCTAGTATAAGGGCCATATTCAGAAAGACAAAACACGTAGAAGAAACGAGAACGTTACGGAAACGATGGATTTGACACGAAAACACAAGAGCTCTCGTTTTCCGTGTTTTGTATCTATGCGGATTGCCTTTACACTTTTTGTGGCCCATTAAATAGTTCAACAAACACTAGAGCAGCTACTTATTACCATAAAAAAGTTTTCATTCATTAATATATTACGAAAATAATAGTAATTTTTGTGTAGCGTCTTTTCGTATTGTCAAGTGTTTAATTATTTGTAAGTATTGGCGACAGATGGCGTCAGGAGCACACACTTGCAAGTAATTTTATACTTTTAACTAGATTTCTATTACTTTCATAATACAATAATGACTATCTTTGATAATGGGTAGCTTGAGGGAGTACTTAGATCGTTAGACCTTCAAACTGTATAACAGACTTCAAGTATAACAGCCTATCCACTAACTCTCAAGAAAAAATGAACAAAAAATTTCGTTTGATCAATGAGAAGACAAATGAGCATCGGGTTGACGAGGACTAAAGATTATTCTCCTTCTAATATCCTAGGGTTCTAAATATTTCTGAAGAAATCGATTCCGGAACCGAATCGGAATCATCAAATGCCTTGGAATCGATACCAAAGGAATCGAACATCCAATGGAATCGATTCCAGTAGGAATCGAACCCTAAGAATCGTATCTGGTTTTAAAATTAATACAGATAATTATTAGCAATTTTGTTAATTAGTATTATGCTAATTAATTAATATTTTGCGGCAGGAATCGAATCTTAGGAATCGTACTGAATTTTCTAATTAATGCAGATAATTAACAATTTTGTTCACTAATCAAATAATATTTTGACCATTAATTAATATTTTGCTGGTTATATAAATTAAATTAATACTAATTATCCTTGATTTGTGATTGAAAAAGATAAGTTCGATTCTACTTTATCGATACTGGCTCAAAAGAATCGATTCCAGGTTGGACTCGAACTTCAGGAATCGATTCCGGAATAGAATCGAACTATTTTTTTTAGATTCCTATATATATAGACCCACTGAATATGACTCGAGACCCACAGTTTGGAAACTCTTCTCCTAGAGTATTCAATTGAGAAGCGAAGAAGCACTCTTATATACTCAAAAAAAAAGGAAACTAGTAATCACAAGACGCAAACTGTTTTGGCAGCTGCTGTCAGGGCAAAAAAATCGCTCAATTTGCTTCAATTGAAATATAATTGTATACGAGAGGGGATACAACCTGCGTATAGTCTAGCGGAAGTTAACTATAAGCACGGCCATTTCTGCATGTTATCCTTTTCTGAACTTTTAGAGCAGATGATTTGTTTCTGTATTTTCTCTCTAAAAAACAATTCTAAAAGGAGCGGGTAACACCCAAAGCAAATTATGTTTAATGGTTCTTAATTCCATTACTTTCATTTCATGGTAGAATTAGTTTTTTTATGCTCGCTCTCTTTTATAAGTGCTTCGTAGCCTTTCGTGCTTCCACTCTATTCCATTTCAGAGAAGAATCAACTTTTAGGAAGTTGGACTATGATGAAGGTAATTAGATCGAACTTTTTAGTTTTTAGATTTTTCTGTCTCAGTTCGTTTCCGGCCATGTTTTACATCTGTTTTAACTAACTAAGGGGAAGCAGGTTCAGATTTTAGATGCATTAACCAAATGCATAGATCAACGTTTTGGTTGCTATCAGTGGTTTTGTATTAGATGAAAAATGAAGGCTACTGTTTCTGATTTGAGGGTAAGTCATTTTCATGTACACTTACAAAATACATTATTTTTCACAAAATACTTATTTTTTACACTGTAAAAATATTAGTAACGTTCCGCATAAATTCCAGTAACGTTCCTGCTGATTAAAGGTATTTAAAGCAGTTTAGCACATTCCTGGAATATTTTGATTTTCGTTTCTGAATCCTGCTGGACAGGCAACCACCGTTTGGTTTTGTTTTCACGCTCACTAATAAAAGAGTCAAATTATTTGTTGTTGTTGTTGTTGTCGTGTGCCACTTGGAATTACCAAGCTCCACAAGGATTCAAGGCAAAATGGGGTGCGGCTCCTGAGAAAGTGAGGCCCATAAATGGCAGGAGTCCGACTTCTGCCTCATGAGATGATAGATACTGCCACTATCTATCGCCACCTCCACAATTTTGCCATGCATCTGAAGGGGAGGGAAATAGTCTCCAGACACCTGGACCCGTGGTAAACTGCGCCATGACGGACCACAGGACTTTCGGACCCACAGATTTATTGAGCACGTACTCCGCATATATACTCGATGGGTCTTTAGCGGTGTCGGGAATCGAACCCGGGACCCTCCAATCCCGAAGCCGATGCCTTAACCACTAGGCTCCCCACGGCCGTCAAATTATTTAGATGAGGTGTAAGAATAAGAACCGGCTCTAAGGTTAATACTAATGAATGCTCGGTGGCGTTGAGGTAGGTCCGGGGTCGATAATTGAGTACCAAGGTTACTTGGGGAAATCTAGAGGGTGTTAACATCAAGCTGGAGCGCGCTCAGCTGACCGTGACATCCAGTCACACGTTCTGTAACAGCTCTGCTCATGGCCTCACCCAGTGAGGCCAAGTTATACTGGAGTTTGAAGGTCCACCGACCTAGGTACTCCCTCATCCCCCTTGATTTTTTTACTAAAACTCGAGAGATTATGCCTAGTAAACTCTAATGAGGAGTTCTATATTCTTTGGTTCCAGGACCTTCGTAGATCGGTACCTCTCGTGGATCATAACATAATGGTGCAATTTGGAATACGAACTTGAAGAGACAAAAAAAAAGGTTATAGCTGATATTATACATAGCTTTCTGGTTTTTCTGCGGAACGTTTCAGTATTTCACAGTAACGTTCCTTTTATTATCCAGGAACATTATTAAAATAATGGGCAACTCAGCTGCCCAGTTTTTTTTGAGTAACGTTCCAGAATTTTTTTTAGTGTTTTACAGTGTCAATATATGATATAGGCAGCGTTCGAAATTTGAAAACAAAACCAACTGGTTCTGCGGACCACTATGTCAACCTTACTGGTCCTAAACCAAAATAACTGGTCCCGTAAAAATGACAGGTTTAAATTTTTAAAAGTAACTATTGCACTTAACGTGAATACCACTAATTAATTTTAAAATAGCCCTAAACAACTAACTAAATAAGCGCAAGTTTCTAAATATATTATTTAATAATTTTCTTAAAATGTTAGGATTGCACTAATTTTCATAAAATTTCTCATTAGTTACGCAGCAAAAAAATACGTGGCTTGAACTGAAGAGTTTTTTTTTCAATAAAATTTAGAAAAGTGTAGGAAGTATTTAAACATTTATCTCATAACTTTTTCTTTAATTTTTCCACAATTTTTCTACAGTTTGTTGTTTCTACAATTTTTCTACAGAAGTTGAACAGTTTGTAGTGTATGCTATTACTGAGGCTATTCTCACAAGTGAAAACAATAGAAAAACCAAATGTTGCTATTTTTTCGGGCATAGTGGCACAGATTGCATAGACTACAACAGTGTGGTCCAACCCGAGGCACGCGTGCCACGAGTGGCACTCGAAGAAATTTTTGTGGCACTCGGCCTCAAAATTAAATGCGTATTCTAACTAACAGAGAATATAATCAACATTTCAATTTTTATTGCAGAAAAGTGTTAAAAACCTGGTTTTTGGAGTTTAATTTTCAAAAAATTTCAGGGGAGAACCCCTGACATTCCTTGGCAATTATTTTTAGCTTAAAATTCAAAAGGGCATTAGTTAGATACTTTATTTTGGGAAAACAATCCCAGGGGCATTGAATTGAGTGAGGTGCCTTGCGAAATTTAATGATCTTCAAGCAGACCCATTTTACCAGGCTAGAAAGTGCGACGACCCTGAAAATTTCTGGAAGATGGTTTCTAAGGAACGCTTCCCAGAACTGCTTAAAATTTCCCTGAAAATATTATCCCTGTTTGGGAGTATATATGTGTGCGAAAGTACTTTTTTATCTCTCAAACAAATAAAATCAAAAGCAAGAAATCGAATGGAAAATATTTTGGAATCTAGCCTGAGACTTTGCCTTACTGAACTCACTGTCAACATCGATAAACTTGTATCAGAAAAAGAATGTCAATCCTCTCATTGATTTCACCATTGCTCATTGTAAAATATAGTGATATATTAAATTAGTTGTATGTAATGCTTTTTTTATTTATGTCTTTTGGCACTCACTCTCATATACTAAAGTTAGTTTGGCACACGGGCAAGTAAAGGTTGGACCACCCTGGACTACAACAAAAAATGGCGAAAAAAGTACGATTTTAACCCATTATTTAATTTTAAAAAATATAATTACAAATTACAATTAATTATTTTCTGTCAGATATTTTTAAAAATACACACTAAAACTCATTTGTAGAACATAATTATTATTTTATTGCATTTGGCTCTACAGTTGTAGCAGTTTTCATGAACCATCGAATTCGCTTTCGTAATTCACTTTTTGGAAATGGCGAAAACCTAGTAACGGGATACCTATGATACTGCCATATGGCAGTGAAGAGGTGTGAGTTCATAAACCCCCTCTAAGAAATCCCAGTTGGTCCGGACTCCTTATTTAGAATAAAACCATATCATTATCTAAATGCGCGGATTTAAAGGGGGTCATATAGGAAGCAAGCCCTCCCAACTTTTTAAGAAAGTTCTATTTCTTATTTAGAGAAAATCATGTTTCCAAAGCCGTCAGCTTGCCCCCCACCCCAGGTTTAACCACCTAAATACGCCATGATTACCTATAACAAAAGAACTATACAACGGAAAAAAATGACTAAAAATTTAGTTTGGATGAAAACAATTTTTTTTTAAATTTTTTGTCAAAACGAAGGAATAAGAATGAAAAAGGTATGAATGAGGAAGTTTTGCGTTGTAACCTTTTGTGTGAAGGTTGGTGACTTTTCCGGAAACAAACCATCAGAATTACGCAACAGACTCCTAAGACAGCTGTAAAAACGAGAACCGCAAAGCGCTAAGACATTTCTATCTAAATCAGCCCTAATGGCGTATATTTGAATACATTACTTGATGATGCATTCAGACATCTGCCTTTTGTCAATCAATCATAATCAGTTGGAATAGTCTTGGAATCCTTCGGGCGGTTTACTAGTCGTCGTTCTAACCTTTTTTGATACGCATGGAATTTGTTCACAATATATTTTGGGTTGTTAGTAGTGATGGGCAAAATCGATAATTTTAGGTATCGAATACTTATAGGTATCGAATACTTTGGTATCGAATACTTATAGGTATCGAGTACTTTTAGGTATCGAGTACTTTTTTTCAATGTCGGGAAATGAACCTGAAGGGACAATTTTTTAGGGTCTATCCATAATCAGACTAATATTCAAAAAACTGAAAGCGATCCATCAAAAAGCCTCGTAGCTACGGGCCTGGAGGTGGATAGAGGCGAAGGATTTGGCGGGGGAAAAACCTAGCCGCGTCAAATTTCTCTCGCGGATGATAACGACTTGGGTTTGAGCGTTGCAAAATGAAAATGGAAACAGGCTGCGTTTGATCTACAGTAGGTATTATAAAGATTACTTCATTGAAAAATTTAAAACGAAATATGTGAATAAAGTATCGATACTTTTGTGGGTATCGAATACACTCGATACCTATAGGTATCGAGTACTTAAGTATTTGGTATCGATACCTGCCCATCACTAGTTGTTAGTAAGAGATAATTTTTCCTACATGTGTAAAAAGAGTATCATGTTTCATTATGTCGTATTTTTATGATATCTTATGGTTTCTTTAAATTGTTTTTAAATAATTGGAGCTGAATGATATTAATCATGTATTATAAAACATTGATAACAATTGGTTAGACGTATATGAGGAAGCAAACGAGTCCTTTAATTTGGTAGGGGAGACCGGGGCTAGTTTTCCACTGGGGCAAATTTTCCAACGCCCTTTATTTTTAAATGAGCAATCACATCACCCCAACGAATGAACTGGATGATAAAGCAACACTTCACACACATTCTGATGTACTTTCAGTTTCATATCTTTTTTAGTTTAGTCACAAATGCGATTTTTTCAATATTTAACACTTTGCGTAAACTTTTGGATTTTTACTAAAAATGTAAAAAAGCCCATTAAATTTTAACTGACTAATTTGATAATACTTGTACTGAAAGAGAATTTCTCACTCTATCGAACCATGCTTTTGTTTATCAAAAACGCGGAACCCCCACTCGTACAGGGGCTCCCAAAGGTCAAAATTTGAGTTGGGGCAGGTTTTCCTAAAGTAGACGGGGCACATATTCTAACGATTTTGTGGCTCAGGCACAAACCAAACAACCAATCCGTACAGCTAGCTAACGATTCTAAAGGAGCTGTTTGCTCGAGTCCCACTACAATTTTTTCAATTTCTTTTTAAAAATGGTTTTCTTGTAGTTAAAGTACATATAGTGTCAGTATAATTAGACTTTTCTGGTGCTATTTCTTTTACTACAAGTATAATTAACAATTAACATTCTGTATCAAAAATTAAAAACGGGCAAACCTCAGAGAATTTTTAAGTTGATCGCTTTTTGTGACAAACTCATGAGGAAATCAAATTTCAGATGGTTTATCAATAGTTTTTAAAGTATGAATTTTAAGTATTTACCATTTTTTAAGCTCCTGCTCTCAGCAGGTAATCCCAATTTTAAAACTGGCGCCAATCCTCAATCGCCAAAGACATGCCTTGCAAATATTGTGGCAACCTTAACCCGCAATACTTGATCCATTTTTTCGGATTTAACTCAGAAATTATTTTCAAATATTTTAACTAAAATAAATGTGTGTTAGATATATTTTCTTTTTGAATCAAGTTTATCAATCCTTTTATCTATTCAATGCAATTCAATGTTAGATTTTATATGAGGATACGGCCTGAAACCTAGATCATAATTTTAAAATATCTTGAAACCATAGAACCAGGTTGCTCAACGGTTAGAGTGCATGATTACCAAGACACGGAACCAAGTTCAAATCGAGCTCTCCCCTAACGTAACTGAAAAATTTACTTTTTATACTAATCTATGTAAATTTAGCCCCAATATTTTCCAACTTTTTTAGTTATAAATGTTTTAAATCGACAATTTTCACTTACGCTAGAGAAATAAAATCTTACTATATCAATTGTGTTTTAGCTTACTTAAAGAGTTTTTGAGCCAAAAAAATCCTCGTAAAATCCGAAAGTAAAATATTTATTATTCTCGCATTTTGAAGAGGACCTCTTTTGGACCTAAAGATAGTTTGATGATTGGATCATTTAGTGTAGGTTTTTTTAGAAATATATTTCATTTTTCTTCTAATTCGATCGCAAATTAAGTAAATAATAAATTTTAAAATATTCCAGAAACATTCATCATGCTTGTAAGAGAAATTTTTTTTACCATGAATAAATAAATATTATAACACATATATACATACAGTTGCGGGGGCAAAATGATTCTGATGAACAGCTTGAAAAATAAAAATAAAACAAAGCAAAGCGTTTCAATTCTTCAGTTTCGAAATAAATAATAAATTAATTCCAAGTGGATCATCTTAATTCCCCACAATCCCATCAATCGCAAAAAAATTCGTCGTGAAAGGGGCAGTAGTTATACTTATACAGGGTGTATCTGAAATGGTGCAACAAACTTTCAGGGATGATAGTACTCATCAAGACGAACAAGAATCGGTATAGAAAGGGGGTCCCAGACCAAATCCCAGGGAGTTAAAAATGGAGCGACACCCCAAAAACTTATTGAAAAATTCAATTTGTAGAAGAACTACCATTAGTAAAAACTTAATTATGGTCTCAAAAATTGTAGTTTAATATGATCTTTGAAATCATCTCAAAAGTCTTCACTTTAAAATTTGTTTTATTATGAAAAAAGTTAAAAAACACAAAACATGTGAAAACTCTGCCAAAACCTTATTTTGTATTTCGAAATCCTTTCTTTTGATTTCATAATCTGAAAGATCATAGTTGAAAACCCTTAAGTCCAAAGTTTCACGTAAATACAATCAATATTGAACGCTTGAAATCCTGTTAAAGTTTGTTTTTTGCGTGGGCTAGCAGTTTTCCAGAGTTGTTTCCAGAACAGCTGTTTTCGCACGCAAAAAACAAACTTTAACAGGATCTCAAGCGTTCAATATTGATTGTATTTACGTGAAACTTTGGATTTAAGGGTTTTCAACTATGATCTTTCTGATTATGAAATCAAAAGAAAGGATTTCGAAATACAAAATAAGGTTTTGGCAGAGTTTTCACATGTTTTGTGTTTTTTAACTTTTTTCATAATAAAACAAATTTTAAAGTGAAGACTTTTGAGATAATTTTAAAGATCATATTAAACCACAATTTTTGAGACCATAATTAAGTTTTTACTAATAGTAGTTCTTCTACAAATTGAATTTTTCAATGATTTTTTTGGGGTGTCGCTCCATTTATAACTCCCTGGGATTTGATCTGGGACCCCCCCTTCTATACCGATTCTTGTTCGTCTTGATGAGTAATATCATCCCTGAAAGTTTGTTGCACCATTTCAGATACACCCTGTATACTAGTCATCATGGTATACAACCATGGGCGGATTTATGTGGAGAACTCTGGGGGAAAAGCAGTCCCTAATGGTTTGGCTGGTGTTAGAGTTTTACAATGGCCAGTTTTAAGGCCCCGCTTTCTTTCTGGGGTCAATTAGCGAATAAAAGAAACCCCTTCATCTAAAGGGTATACGATGGGGAACCCCCAGACCACACGTAAGTGAGTGGGGCTTGAAAATAAGGACATTAACAGTTTAGCAGTGCCCTATAGCTTCATTACTACATAGTGGATCTTAACCCCTATGATTCCGCCCCTGTACACTATCGACACGGGATGGTATGGAAGGTCGCTGCATCTGAATGCAGCATTAGACCCAACGGAGGATGGATGATGTGGTGTATAGAACGAAATCATTAAAATAATATTTAATAATTTAGTGGTGACTTCAACATTAAAACTATTATTAAATTAAATCAGCAATCTTTAAATTAAATCACCAATCTTTAAATTAAACTTTCTTTCATAGGTAAACCAATAAACCTACCCCCCATCCAGCGACTAGAGCCAGCATTCGCTATTCCGCCCTTGGCAAAAGCTAGGTGCTGGGATTGGCTTGAAAATTGGCTCGCAAGAACTGATTGACTACGGTTCAGAAAATATGCTACGGTTGTAGCTAAAATGTATGTTTGTTGCTTTCTAGATGTATAGGAGACCAAATATTTCAAATGACATTGGCAAGATGTGAAAACGAAGGAAGTGGTTGAAGAGGGGATAGTCTTACAGAATGGGAAAACGAGTGTCATTATTTCTGGTTCCCACAAATCTAGATCCCTGCCCCTCATCTCACCCTTCTTATATATTCCTCCCTTATTACCTTACTATAGTTATCAAATATCCGTATGGTAGAAATATAGCTAGATTTTCCCCCGGGAGACTGCTTAGTAGTTACAGTAGTCTCCAAAGCAAATAATTTTATACTTTTGTAACATAACTACTACCTACTACAAACTTTTACTAGGTCCATAGAGCTCACATTAATAAGTCTGTCTAAAATTCCATAACCCCACTATTTTTTTTAATTCGGTGAATTTACCTTGTAGACTCCTACGTTATAAATTTAGATATTTTGTATTTTGTTTGCTTGTTTTAATATCACCTAATACGATATAATATTTTCTCTTTGTGGAAATAATCTCTAAATCATAATCATGTTTGAATTTAATTGGTTTTGATTAAAACTAGTTATTAGTTTTGGCAATAACAATCAATTAGTTATGATGAAAAATATTTTAGTAAAACAACCAACTCAACAGCAACTCATTCGCTCCTTGCCAAAACCACTAACCTAATTTTTGAGGATTGTGTTCTCTCAGTATTTTCAGATTAATCGAGAATTTCAGAATATCTCAATTGGTAATTTGGTGATCTTTCGGAAACAAACTATTTTTATTTTCGGAGCAAAATATAAAAATCAAAAAATTATACAGGCAGATAATCGTCAAAAAAAACGATCACAAGTAATGATTACGACGCTGACGCGAATTTTTCTTTTCTGATCGCCAAACGATGATCGGTTTGATGAAAAATGCTGCCTAATTTCTATGCTCTTCTTTCAATCTAAGACACTCGAGATTACCATTGAATTATATTGAAAATTTAAAGAGAATAGAATAGAATATTTATTTGCTTTTCAGGCCAAGGCCCGCTAACAAAGGATGCTAATCCATTAATAGAAACAAAATACAGAAAATTTGAAGAGGCTAGCACTGAAAAGGTTAAACCCATTACCTCCTTAACTTTAAATAGATCAAACCTCTAGAAACACCCAGATATAATATTAAATATTGATATTTGATACTACGAAAGACTTGAGACCGATCCCGCAAACTTTCGATTGTAAGCTTGATCCTCTACGAACTAACCTACCACTTCCTTTTCGTTTATTTTGAATTCGCCAAATTATAGATAAGTCGCCAAATTTCGAATACATTACCTTTACGACTAGAATTCAAACCAGCATGATCGTTCGATTCCAGCCTTTATTTCAGATAGCTACCTAAAAGGCTTAAGTTTCAGTAAAGTCTTACAATCAACCAAACAACTAACTCGTAGGATCGTATTCTCGGGCTTAGAGAGAGAAGAGACATTTATTCAAAGCGTAGAAATAGAAAATGCGGATAACCAATTAGATAGTTTTGCTATCCCATATTAGGAATGACAGTCTGCCGGTAAACCAATCAAGGTTTCCTAAAGCAATCTGTATTACTTCAGCGAGTAGTACTATAGGAAAACTTGCCCCTTACTGTAGGAAAACCTGCCCCGCATACGGGGCACATTTTCCAACCTGACATGGTCGCCTTTAATCCTATTTTGTAAAAAAACTAATTATCGTAATGAAATTTGAATGCTACATTTTGTAGAGAACAGTCCGAGGATCATAATGAAATTTTGTTTATCCAAAAATAAGCAAAAATAAAATGTATGGAAAGAAAATGCATTTAGGTTGGAAAACTAGCCCCGGTCTCCCCTACTTATTTAATTAGGTTTAATTGAATAATTAATAAACTACTGCGTAAATGCTCCAAATAGGCTGGAGCATTTACGTATTTATTCGATTTGATTATAGGTACAGTTAAAATGATGTTTTCGGCCTCTGATGCTGTCATCCATAGAAAAGGGCGAAATATTTCGAGGAAAATTCCAATAGACACGACTCTCTATCACAGTTAGTGGAATAATAGTATCTGTTATTTAATTATCTTATGACCAGTGGTTCTTAAACTTTCGATTGCCATGGCCCCCCTATATGTATTCCAGACATATCGCCAGACATCGCGGCTCCCCCCCCCAAGATTTTGAACACCCAGAGCAATAGCCAAACTTGTTTCAAGGGGGTTGACTCAAATTTATTCCTAAGGTGCTCCCAAATTTTCCACGTTATGTTAAAATCAGGGCTGGCAAAAGGAGTAAAATTATATCCGGAACCTGTGATTTTTACAGATTTTGCTCAATCCTGAACTAAACTCAGTGCTCCTCGGCATTGCAGTTTTGTTCCAGAGCTAAATCAACCATAATTTTGATATTTAGATTTAATCCGGAACCTAATTTAACTTCACTCAAAGCTTTTAGTTTCATCCACAATGAAACCCAAATTTGAAGTCTACGTTTAATTTCCCTCCGGAGCGAAACTCGAGGCTGATGAATGAGTTTATTTTCCTCCCGGAGAAAGCTCGGCGGCTCTTTCACTGTGTCGATCTTATCCGGAGATCTTTTTCAACCTGCTGGCCGAGCATACTTTTCTCCGGATACGCATCCGAGCTTTTTGGTCGAGCAATACTTTTATCCGGATATTCATCCGAGCTTCTGGCCGAGTCTTTGCCTCCAGTCGGAGGCGGTGATGCTGTTTTAAAGAGTGGAATAAAGTTTCCAGGAAAAAATTCATTGGTTTTTAATGGTTTAATTTAGATCCGAATGAAAATTTAAAGCTTTTCAATCCGGTGCATAGGATGTACTTGTTGGTCCGCCACTTACCGGAAGTGGTCCACAAATTACCGGAAATGGTCCAAAACTTACCGGAAGTGGTCCACGGCTTACCGGAAGTGGTCCGTAACTTACCGGAAGTAGTCCACAACTTACCGGAAGTGGTCCACAACTTTCCGGAAGTGGTCCACAACTTACCGGTAGTGGTCCGTGACTTACCGGAAGTGGTCCGTAACTTACCGGAAGTGGTCCACAACTTGCCGGAAGTGGTCCGTAACTTACCAGAAGTGGTCCGTGACCTACCGGAAGTGGTCCGTTACTTACCGGAAGTGGTCCACAACTTTACGGAGGTGGTCCGTGACTTACCGGAAGTGGTCCATAACTTACCGGAAGTGGTTCACAACTTTCCGGAAGTGGTCCACAACTTACCGGAAGTGGTCCACAACTGACCGGAAGTGATCCTCAACTGACCGGAAGTGGTCCACAACTGACCTCGAACCCATGAAGGAATCCATTCCGGAATCGAATCGTAATCAAATACTTTGGAATAGGTAATAGATTCCGGAATAGAATAATTTGGAATTGATAATCGATTCCGGAATCGAATGCTTTTGAATCGATACCAAGGAATCGAACCCATGAAGGAATCCATTCCGGAATCGAATCGTAATCGAATACTTTGGAATCGATAATCGATTCAGGAATCGAATAATTTGGAATCTATAATCGATTCCGGAATCGAATACTTTGGAATCTATAACGATTCCGGAATCGAATACCGTGGAATTGATAATCGATTCCGGAATCGAATAATTTGGAATCGATAATCGATTCCGGAATTGAAAACTGTGGAATTGATAATCGATTCCGGAATCGAATACTTTGGAATCGATAATCGATTCCGGAATCGAATACTGTGGAATTGATAATCGATTCCGGAATCGAATAATTTGGAATCGATAATCGATTCCGGAATCGAATACTGTGGAATTGATAATCAATTCCGGAATCGAATAATTTGGAATCGATAATCGATTCCGGAATCGAATACTGTGGAATTGATAATCGATTCCGGAATCGAATACTTTGGAATCGATAATCGATTCCGGAATCGAATACTGTGGAATCGATAATCGATTCCGGAATCGAATACTGTGGAATCGATAATCGATTCCGGAATCGAATCCTTTGGAATCGATAATCGATTCCGGAATCGAATACTGTGGAATTGATAATCGATTCCGGAATCGAATACTTTGGAATCGAAAATCGATTCCGGAATCGAATACTTTGGAATCGATACCAAGTAATTGAATAATTTGGAATCGAAACCAAGGAATCGAACCCATGAAGGAATCGATACCAAGAAATTGAAACCATGAAGGAATCGATTCCGGAATCGAATCGGAATTGACTACTTTGGAATCGATATTTATTAAGAAATTGAAATTTGATACCGGAATCGATACCAATGAATCGAACCCATGAAGGAATCGATTCCGGAATCGAATAATTTGGAATCGATACCAAGGAATCGAATCGGAATCGAATACTTCAAGTAAAGGTCGACCACTTATTACTATTAAATTTCATTCCCGAGCAAAACATATTTCATCTCAACTGTTGATTTTTTATCTTGGAGTTAAATAACAATCAACCCAAACCTTCGAATATTGTCCAAGAGTGAAATCAAATTCCCTGAAGGCGTCGAATTCTAAGCCGGAGCGATATGAACTCGTCTCACAGCCATCAGTCCTTCACCGGATTTTTATTCCACTCTACGAACAGCCTCACGCCTCCGACTGGATGGATATTACACACTACGAACAGCCTCACGCCTCCGACTGGATCGAAATTACACTCGCCAACTGCTTTGGATAAATATCCGGATAGAAGCGAGCTCGACCTGCTGCGTTGGATAAATCTCCGGATAAAATGTTAGCTCGATCTTTCTCACTAAGTTGAGCATCGGAGTGAAGCTATCACCAAATAAAGCGTTGTCTTAAGTTCCTGGAGTGTAAGCAAATGTTATTTTGGTGAATGATTTTGTTCCGGATCTCAATTGTGCTTGTTGTTTAGTACTGAACCTTGTACCGGAGAGAGTACAGAAAAGTCATTTTACTCCTTTTGCCAGCCCTGGTTAAAATTTTACAATTACAACAACTACAAGTCATACAGGGGGGTCTGGTTGGTTCTCCCCACAAAAATTTTGAAAATTTGCCTCTAAAAGTAGTGTTTTAGTTTCATTTTGAGACATTTTTGGTTGCACTCAAAGAGAACAGCTTCTTGTAAACCAAAGAATTTTCAAGGGAAAAAATCTAAATAGAAGTTAAAATTTAGAGGGGGCTGGAGTTCCTCACCAGGAAATTTTTTGAAATTTGACCCTTTAAACCAGCGTTTTATCACATTATAAAAATCTATGGATACAGATTATTTTAATTCAGTACTGTAAACTTTTTTAGAACTTAGTAAGAGCAGGGTTTAGTTGTAATGATTTGAGTATTTGATTTTACGTAGGCTAGTGCCTCTAATTGGTGATGGGTATAGTGTTTCAATTGACGTCATCAAAGATAGGAATCGCCGAATTTTTCCGAACTGAGATATTTTAGAGTTTGATAATAAGGTGAAATTTTTGGCTAGATTTTAACTAAAGAACAGAAACTCTGTTAAACAGCGGGGGAGTTAGCACGCAGGTCTGACATTGTTGTAACCATTCTGTCACACGAATCATTCTTGTGTACACATTTCCATTTTTATGTCAACCCCTGCAGGGTAGGGTGGAGTGAAACTGGCCAAAAATGACAAACTTTGGAAATTAAAAACGCCTGAGGTGGGAATAGGTGCCATTTACGATGAAACTTAAAAATTCAAAACTTGAGTTTGATCAATTAATATCTTCAGGTTCCACATTCAAGTTAAAGTTTCGAAGTTTCATCAAATTTTACGTAAAAATGGTTATAAATGATTCCTACACAATTTTAGCTCCTTTTTCAAACTATAACTGGTTGAGTTTATATTCTTAGGATGTCAAACAACATTTTAAGACCTTCTATGAACCTGAAATGGTGGGAATTTCCGATTTTTCAAGCCCGAAATAAGGGTGCATGCCATTAAAATAGTCTAGCGACCGAAAAACAAATTTTTGAATATCGGTACCAAATAGAGCTCAAAAGTTGCGTTTTGCCCTCCTTATTCATGGAAAAATAATAAAAAAATTCGTTAAAAATAATTTAGGTGTGTTTCGGCCATAAAATTTGAAAAAATGGATCTTTTGCATAGCGTATAATGGGAAAAGTCTTAATTAATCAAATTAAAGTTTTAAATGATGTAAAAGCTTATATTTACCTTAGTTTAGTGTATTAATAGTTCTGAGACTTGGACAATGACAAAATTTTTGAGAGAAAGATATTGAGGAGTATTCTTGGTGGTGTGAGAGAGAATAACAGCTGGAGAAGGAGATACAACTTTGAACTATACAGAATATATAAACAACCTGATATTGTAAAGTATATAAAAATAAATGGAATGAATTGGATAGCCTATGTGATAAGAATGCATGATGACAACATAATTAAAAAGGTTTTTCAATTTAAACCCTATGGAACTAGAAAGCGGGGGAGACCGCGGTTGAGATGGGCTGACTCAGTGGAGTCTGATTTTATGGCAATCAACGAGAGTAACTGGAAATCCAAGGTGGCCCGTGGGTCCTTGTGGAGGGGTCTTCAAAGGAAGGCATTGGCCCACGCTGGGCTGTCTAGCCTTTTATGATGATGATGAGTGTATTAATAGTCAATAATACTTTTTAGTTCATTATTTAATTTTTTTAAAATCAAGTTAGCAGCCTAAACTTGGAAATGTGGATGAAAAAATTTAAAAATCCCAAAATTCATAAACTTAAAGTTCAAATATTTTATGTAGTCTGTAATATACATTCTTGTTTACATAAAATGCTTTTAAAACATTAAGGTTGATATTTTTACAGAAAACAGACGAAAAAAGCGTTATATTGCACTCAGGCATTTTATTCCTAACTTTAACCTAAACTACCACTTTTTGTAACAAGTCTTCAAATTTAAAGTGACGAAATATCAAATAAAAAGGTTATGATTTGTGTTACATATAATAAGGAAAAATTTAGGATATATTTTAAGTAATTTTAATGCTCTGATCTGAAAAAATAAATATCAATAAGTATAAAAATGAATTTTTCTCTCATTTGGCGATTCTGGGCTGTATGCCTTATCTACTTAGCTCAAATTACAATGCAATACCCTTTTAAATACTTTTTGACGATTAAAACAACTAATTAAGGCAACTATAAGTTTCTATTACATTTAAAACTTTAATTTGATTAATTAAGACTTTTCCCATTATACGCTATGCATAAGATCCATTTTTTCATGTTCTAGGGCCAAAACACACCTAAATTATTTTTTACAATTTTTTTTATTATTTTTCCATGAATAAGGAGGGTAAAACGCAACTTTTGAGCCCTATTTGGTACCGATATTCAAAAATTTGTTTTTCGGTCACTAGACTATTTTAATGGCATGCGCCCTTATTTCGGGCTTGAAAAATCGGAAATTCCCCCCTTTCAGATCCGTAGAAGGTCTTAAAATGTTGTTTGACATCCTAAGAATATAAACTCAACCAGTTATGGCTTGAAAAAGGAGCTAAAATTGTGTGGGAATCATTTATAACCATTTTTACGAAAAATTTGATGAAACTTCGAAACTTTAACGTGAATGTGGAACCTGAAGATATTAATTGATCGAACTCAAGTTTTGAATTTTTAAGTTTTATCGTAAATGGCACCTATTCCCACCTCAGGCGTTTTAAATTTCAAAAAAAAAGTTTTTCGCTCCACCCTACTGCAGGGGCTGTACTAGAAGCTCGCCGGAACCTCGACCCTTTACGAGTAGCTTTAACGCGCATGCTCCGGGACTCCGCTTCCAGAAAAGTTCTTCTGGTAGGATTGGGGGCTGTATACTAAATTGAATACGTGTTGGGATCACCACCAGAGTTTCTATTGCGAAAGGGGGAAAGGATAGCGATGTTGGTTTTAGATTGGAAGTGGATCTACTTATGCAATTGGCAATTGAAAAATGTTACTGAATTTATTATCTTTCAATATTTATCTTCAAGTAAAGCTAAAGTATTTAAAAATTTCACCCGAAATCTGGACGATTGAAACGGATTGCTAAAACGGCAATTTCGTCAAACGTACTATACCTGGTCTACAAACACAGAGGTTATTCTGAAATGACTTAATTTTTGAAATAGTTTAGGTATATATTGAAAAAATACTTGATGTTGTTTAAAATGTATGCAATAAAGATTCAAATTTTAACTCTTAAATTCTACACTAATTAATAAATGAGCCGATTCATTTGGATTTAAAATGTCTAATTTCTATAAGGAATCGGCACGCGAGCGTCTCCTTTTTGTGACACTATTGCTGTGAGTTCGCTTATTTATTTATTATAGATGGACTATGGAAAAATTATTTCGTACTTGAAAAATTTTAACGTATTTATGTTCTTAAGTACCTCACTTATAATTATAGCTAAAAATATTAAGATTTTTGTAATAAAATTTGACGATTAATTAAGATTGACAAACGGAAAAATCAGTTCCGAATTTCTTTGGGGTAGGTAGGAGAATCCAAACCTTCAGTCCGTCCCCCTTTCCCTCATGCACAGCAAATTTTAGCGATGAAATCGTTATTTGTAACCGTTATTAATAACTGTTATTTGAAAATAATTAACGTTCGATAACGTTATTGAAAAATAACAGTAACGCCCATCCCTACGAGGTAGCGTAAGCGTAGGCACTAAGATTTTATATTTATATGGAAACGATCCCTCTCTATCCAAGATAATAGTTTGAGAGAGCGGAGTTCCGGATTAAATGAAAAATTCCGATTCCGAAACGATGATCCGGAAATTTAAATGAGATGTATTGAATATATTTTTTAAATTGTATTATTTACTGGTGACTATTTATTGTTGACGGTTATTTGAGGTGCAAAATAATCTTCGACAATATCACTTGACTTCCGTAACCAGACTTTTGTTTCGGGGGTGTGGTTTACTCGATATTTTTTCTGAGGTATCTCCTTCAGAATACTAAGTTTTAGGCGAGATTACTTTGTAGGACGTAGGATTTTAATTTTAGTGCACTAAATTTCAAATTTGTGTAAAAATGTGAATCCCATGTAAAAGGGGGGTCTGGGGTCTCTAGGTTGAATTTTTTTTGGGGGGGGGGTTGAACCCCAGAAACCCCCCCCCCTTGGATACGGCTCAGGTTAAACATAAAAGTTCTAAAAAGTTAGTTAAAACATTACTTTTTTGGCAAATAAATTTATATAATTATTATTATATTTATTATATTTCTGAATTATTATAATTGAATATTATTTTTTTGAAGTAGGATCTCTTAACCTAAACCCCCCTCAAAATGTCACAAAAGTAAACCTGAAATCTAAATAATTGAAGGGATTAGGAGTTAATTGAAATAGTGTGTTAACCTAACAATAGATGGCAGGGTTACGCTTATCAGATTATCGCCGTCGTATCCTCTGTGGAAAATTCGACGGAATGAAAGGAATATTTTTTATTAATTTAATGAGGTTTTATTAATTTAGGGGCTATTCTGGACACCCCCAAGATTAAAAAATTTAGAACACTCTTCAACTCACTAGCAAAAAGGTTATGAATTTAAAAACACGCGTTTGGGAAAATATCACGAGTATGATTATTAAGTTATAATAATAACACTGTTCAATAGGGTGGAGCGAAAAACTTTTTTTTTGAAATTTAAAACGCCTGAGGTGGGAATAGGTGCCATTTACGATAAAACTTAAAAATTCAAAACTTGAGTTCGATCAATTAATATCTTCAGGTTCCACATTCACGTTAAAGTTTCGAAGTTTCATCAAATTTTTCGTAAAAATGGTTATAAATGATTCCCACCAGTGGCGAATCCAGAGGGGGGGGCTGTGGGGCTGCAGCCCCCCCCAGGAATAAGACTTTCAGGTTACTTAGGTTCAGGCTCTTTCATGAAACTTAAGGGAATTACAAGAAGTGATCCTCTTTGATGTAACCTAAAGTGTCTCAACATGAGTTAAAATGCCACTTTTAGGGGCAAAATTCTAAATTTTTTCTGGAAGAGGAACCCCTAAACCCCCTAGAAATTTTCCAATTCATAATATTATAAACTTTTTTCCTTGAAAATTCTGCCGCTTACAATGAGTGGTGCTCTTTGGGTGGAATCTAAAAGGCTTCAAAGTGAGCTAAAACACTATATTTTGAAGGGCAAATTTTCAAAATTTTTCTGGGGGAGGACCCCCAGACCCCCCTTTTACTTGTAGTTGAAATTTTTACACAATTTTGAAATTTAAAGCCCCGAAATTAAAACTTTACGAAGTAATCTCACCTAAAACTTAGTATATTCTTAAGATCAGACCTCAGAAAATATGTTGAGTACCCCCCTAAACAAAAATCTGGCTACAGCACTGCCAACCTCCCCTCCCCCTTTCAGTTTCTTACATTAATATTTAAAGAGCCCATAATAGCCATTAAGTTATTTATGAAACACAGCCCCCCCCAGACAAAAATCCTGGATTCGCCACTGATTCCCACACAATTTTAGCTCCTTTTTCAAGCCATAACTGGTTGAGTTTATATTCTTAGGATGTCAAACAACATTTTAAGACCTTCTACGGATCTGAAAGGGGGGAATTTCCGATTTTTCAAGCCCGAAATATGGGCGCATGCCATTAAAATAGTCTAGTGACCGAAAAACAAATTTTTGAATATCGGTACCAAATAGGGCTCAAAAGTTGCGTTTTACCCTCCTTATTCATGGAAAAATAATAAAAAAAATTGTAAAAAATAATTTAGGTGTGTTTTGGCCCTAGAACATGAAAAAATGGATCTTATGCATAGCGTATAATGGGAAAAGTCTTAATTAATCAAATTAAAGTTTTAAATGTAATAGAAACTTATAGTTGCCTTAATTAGTTGTTTTAATCGTCAAAAAGTATTTAAAAGGGTATTGCATTGTAATTTGAGCTAAGTAGATAAGGCATACAGCCTAGAATCGCCAAATGAGAGAAAAATTCATTTTTATACTTATTGATATTTATTTTTTCAGATCAGAGCATTAAAATTACTTAAAATATATCCTAAATTTTTCCTTACTATATGTAACACAAATCATAACCTTTTTATTTGATATTTCGTCACTTTAAATTTGAAGACTTGTTACAAAAAGTGGTAGTTTAGGTTAAAGTTAGGAATAAAATGCCTGAGTGCAATATAACGCTTTTTTCGTCTGTTTTCTGTAAAAATATCAACCTTAATGTTTTAAAAGCATTTTATGTAAACAAGAATGTATATTACAGACTACATAAAATATTTGAACTTTAAGTTTATGAATTTTGGGATTTTTAAATTTTTTCATCCACATTTCCAAGTTTAGGCTGCTAACTTGATTTTAAAAAAATTAAATAATGAACTAAAAAGTATTATTGACTATTAATACACTCATCATCATCATAAAAGGCTAGACAGCCCAGCGTGGGCCAATGCCTTCCTTTGAAGACCCCTCCACAAGGACCCACGGGCCACCTTGGATTTCCAGTTACTCTCGTTGATTGCCATAAAATCAGACTCCACTGAGTCAGCCCATCTCAACCGCGGTCTCCCCCGCTTTCTAGTTCCATGGGGTTTAAATTGAAAAACCTTTTTAATTATGTTGTCATCATGCATTCTTATCACATAGGCTATCCAATTCATTCCATTTATTTTTATATACTTTACAATATCAGGTTGTTTATATATTCTGTATAGTTCAAAGTTGTATCTCCTTCTCCAGCTGTTATTCTCTCTCACACCACCAAGAATACTCCTCAATATCTTTCTCTCAAAAATTTTGTCATTGTCCAAGTCTCAGAACTATTAATACACTAAACTAAGGTAAATATAAGCTTTTACATCATTTAAAACTTTAATTTGATTAATTAAGACTTTTCCCATTATACGCTATGCAAAAGATCCATTTTTTCAAATTTTATGGCCGAAACACACCTAAATTATTTTTAACGAATTTTTTTATTATTTTTCCATGAATAAGGAGGGCAAAACGCAACTTTTGAGCTCTATTTGATACCGATATTCAAAAATTTGTTTTTCGGTCGCTAGACTATTTTAATGGCATGCACCCTTATTTCGGGCTTGAAAAATCGGAAATTCCCACCATTTCAGGTTCATAGAAGGTCTTAAAATGTTGTTTGACATCCTAAGAATATAAACTCAACCAGTTATAGTTTGAAAAAGGAGCTAAATTTGTGTAGGAATCATTTATAACCATTTTTACGTAAAATTTGATGAAACTTCGAAACTTTAACTTGAATGTGGAACCTGAAGATATTAATTGATCAAACTCAAGTTTTGAATTTTTAAGTTTCATCGTAAATGGCACCTATTCCCACCTCAGGCGTTTTTAATTTCCAAAGTTTGTCATTTTTGGCCAGTTTCACTCCACCCTACTGTTTAACAAATTTGATATTCAAAATTTTTTCCTTGATGAAAATAGTCATCTCTTATACAGGGTGCAGAAATAATCATCAATAATTGGGGGGTAGGTAAAGGGGCCCTAGACAAGCATTTTTCGAATAGGGATGGTGGGGCGCAGCCTTACCGTTAAACAGCTAGGACCTAATGTAGTGCGAGCGCGTTTCAAAAGGCAGTTTTTAGAAGGCCCGTGTGACAAAACAAAACATTATAAAATGAAAAACACTATTGCATGAGGTACAGGAGTATCCGTACTACTTAAATCCGCAATGTGATAAAAATTGGACCACTTGCTAAACCGTGGAGCGAGTTTTAAAACGTGCAATAATAATCTCTTAGTCAAACAATGGAGTTCCATTAATGGTATATTTAGAAAAATGATGACCGGGGAAGGAATTTTCAATGATCAAACAGTTTCAATGATCAATGTTACGATCCTTGAAAATTCCTTCTCCGATCATCATTTTTCTAAATACCATTAAGGGAACTCCATTTTTTACTAAAAGATTAATATCGCACTTTTGAAAATCGCTCCACGGTTTGGAAAGTGGTTCAAATTCTATCGAATTCATGGTGTAAGTAGTAGGGGTACTTCCTTACCTCATGCAATAGATTTTTTCATTTTATTATGTTTTGTTTCCTCACACGGGCCTTCTAAAAACGGCATTTTGAAACGCGCTCGCACTACATTAGGTCCTAGCTCTTTAACGGTAAGGCTACGCCCCACCATCCCTATTCGAAATATGCTTGTCTAGGGGCCCTCTACCTCCCCCCAAATTATTGATGATTATTTTTGAATCACCCTGTAGAATTTTGGTCTCTGAATACGAAAATCCCCATTAAAATTTTCAATTGACTCAGGATTTTCCGGGAACAGCCCCTCCCCCTTTTTACGTTTTTGCCGACTTTATAACTTTAAACTCGATTTCAGGGTCAAAAAGCACTGTTTTAGTCTTCAAATTGCCTCCCAGGTAACAAGAAATGTTCAAATTAATAAAGTATGATAAATTTATGATAAATGGATAGGTTTAAGGGGTAATTACCCCTAAAAATACAAAAAATAGCTAAAATTATAGAGGTTTCTATACGCTATTTTTTCCTCTTATTTTTTAGCAATTCCCGTTTGAAGGGTCCTAAACCCTTCTCCAAGGACCCAAATTTGATAACAATATGCAGCAATAATTTTTACTAAAAGCGGCTGATGTGTTAGCCTCCCAGAAGCCCCCGCGGAAGAGTTCGGAAGACTTCCAGAATCGCGCAGGCGCTCACGCGACCTCAGGAATTAATATTGATGATTTTGAAAGGATTACAAATGACGATTTTCTTATATTTTGGGTCTATCCTAAGTAGAAACTCTTCAGTTCTTTAAAAACTGACCGGTTTTAGGGAGTGAGGATTCCATGTTTCAAGATGTTAATAGATGCACGGCTGTGGATAACAATTAGGGGGCATCCCCTTAAAAACTGAGGGTGATGGAGGAAAATGGGTGTCATATTTGAATTCAGCAGATCATTTTACACAAGAATCAGCTGAAATTCAGTTAGTGGCTTCAAATTTTTTTTTGTACAGCACAGTTTAACTCTAAGTGCGACATTGAACCCTTCCGTGGGTGCTTTGGGGGCGCTCTCACCTCAACCGCTTTTATTAAAAACCATTGCTGCATATTGCCATCAAATTTATGTCCTTGGGGAAGTGTTAGGACCCTTCAAACGAGAATTGCGTAAAAAATAGGAGGAAAAAATAGCGTATTAAAACCTACACTGTTAAAAAATTAGTTGAACCTTTCACCACAAACTGGTTCAAATTTAGCTGCAACCAAGGTTTGGTAACAGGTTTCACCAAGTTTTCGGTTTTTCACTAGTGCAAGCACCAATTTTTCGGTATTTTCACTAGTAAAACTTGGTGAAACCTGTTACCAGACCTTGGTTGCAGCTAAATTTGAACCAGTTTGTGGTGAAACACTACAACTTTTCACCACAAACTGGTGAAAGGTTGAACTGTTTTTTTTAACAGTGTATGTATATTTTAGCTAATTTTTTGCATTTTTAGGGGGGTAATTACCCCTTAAACCTATCCATTCGTTATAAATTTATCATATTATATTAATTTGAACCTTTCTTGTCCCCTGGGGGGAAATTCGAAGATTAAAGCAATGCTTTTTGACGCTGAAAATCGAGTTTAAAGTTATAAAGTCGTCGAAAAACGTAAAGAGGGGGAGGGGCTGTTCCCCGAAAATCCTGACTCAATTGAGAATTTTAATGGTGATTTTCGTATTCAGCGACCCAAAATCTATAAGAAATGACTATTTTCATCAAGGAAATTTTTTCATTGTTGAACAGTGTAACTTTTAAATTCGGACACGGTTTGTGTGTAAACAGTTTAATGTATCTTTAATTTTATGTGTTCGAATAATGTTAAAGAAATTCTGTTGATAGGGGATAAAACATAAAGGGGATTAGGGTTGAAAGATAGGGTTCGTTAATTCAAAATGAAAAATATTTTGATAAAAATAAAAAATACCAAAAAATAATTTTTGTTTCTTCATCTTCATGACAACAACAAACAATGCAAAAACTGCTAAACGGTTAAATATTTTGAAATTTGTATAATAGTAAATTATTTTTAGTAGAGTTTTATTACTATACATATACAGTCGGTATTGATTGTGGGGTCGTGATATTTTGAGGTGTGTGGTTCTGGTGCGAGGTGTGTGGTTCGGCTCTGTGACTGGTTCTGCTCTGAGACTATTCTGCGCTGTGACCGTGTTCCTCGTTATGACGTCTAGAGGTATGCGGGACTGCTCGGCCCGGGACTCCTGTGACGTGTGCTATGTTTTTGAAGCCTATATAAGATCTGAGCTGAGGCTGGAGGAGAGATCGGCGAGAGAAGAGAGAGGAAAGAACTGTTATTTTCGAACATCTCGAACTGTTTATTTAAATTTTAACCTAAATTTTAATTGTTTTTAACGAATTCAATTTTACTTGTTAGAAATAAAGTTTAGTTGTGTTTAGTTTTGTCTGGTCGTCATTGAAATAACTTTCAGTACGTTACATGATTAATCTGACCACTTTTGTGTGTGAGTGATAGTTGCGAAGACCGTTAGCAATAATAGACAATTATATTATATAACTATGAAAAGCAATTCGAGTCACAAATGTTGAACCCCATCTAAAATATGTTTGCCTCAAAGCATTTCAATTCTCAAATAAGCCTTCTAGCTTCCACAATAAAAGATTTCACAGCTGCTCTCAGAAGAAACACTAGCGCATACTTTTTAAATCGGGGCCCTGGTTGTATGACATGATTCCTTTTATCCAAGTTCGACCTGGGTCCGACTTACAAAAGTTTGGGGGGCCAAAGACTCATAGTGGCTCCTGACACGAACGTCACCGCCAGGGGGGACGGGGGAGGGACACGTCCCCCCACCAATAATTAGGAACATTAATAATTGAGGTGTTTGCTATCAAAACCAGCTCATTCCATTTTGGAAATTTTACAGGAAAAACAAAAAACTTCTCACGTCCACAGTTCTAAAGCTAAATTTGTTTTTTAAATTTTTAATTGTAGGTATAACCGCCTAGAATCTGATTAGTTTTTCATTTTCATTCCAGGTGCATTACCTTGGGCGTAATTACAATAATTAGGTTGGAATGAGCTGATTTTGATGCAAAAACAAGATTTTTCATGCTTTTTCCAGTTTTTTTTGTTCAATTAAGTTGTGTGAAATTGGTTTTTTCCTGATTACCAGTTAGTATTTGTGTCTTTACGAGTTTTAAATATATGACATCCACTTAACTTTTTCAAATTATCTGAAATTTCACAGTTGAGATCACAGTTTTCACTTTTTCATCTAATTTTAGGCTGGAATGAGCTGGATTTGAGCTATATCCCTTTGTCAGGTTATGAAGGACCCTCTAAACTTTCAAAATACTACGCAAAAAAGTGGATTTCAGAATGAGCTAGTTTTGGTGGAGCTAGTTTTGGTTTTAGATGGAATGAGCTAGTTTTGATAGCAAACGCCTCAATTAGGAACTTTATTTTTAACTTTTGAGGAAAGACCGAAAATTTTCTGAATGTGTTTTCCGACCTTTAATCGTAAAGGATGGCCCCAATTTTCCTATGGCCTATGGCCCCTAACATAAGAGGTGCATTTAAAAGGGGGACGGACTCTCCATGATTTAGAACACTTTTTTCTTTAGAATAGGGTGAAGTCACCAGTGCTGAGTTTGGGGGACATTATTTCAAAAAAATTTTGTTGCGAGCAAAATAAAGAAATTTGATTTTGAAATTGTCTAATCATATAACTCTAAAAATGAGTTTAACCTTGTTTTAAAAGGTCAAATTTCAAAAAAATTTCTGGGGGAGGACACCCAGACCCCCCGTCTTAGTTGAAAGTTACAAATATTAACAAACAAATTTTAGTGAACGTTTATTAATTGATTCACACACACAGATCAACCTTAAAATCACTGGGCGGGGCTTAAATAATAGATTCATTTTAAGGGTGTATAATCATGTTTTTGTAAAATCCCTCTGTGGAGGAATCCCATATCCTTGAGTCCCCCCCCAATTTTAAGGGGCTGGTGATGCCAATGGCCCCTGCAAAACTGCAATGTCTTACAGTAAAATTTAAGTTTATTTGACATATCACAAATCAATCATCTTTAATCCAGTCATCTTCAATCCCTCTTTAATCCACTTTGAAAAAATGACTTTTTTTAAAAAACTTCAAAAGCTTAAAAGAAATTTATTTTAAATTCATAAGTTATTACATTTATTTTATATTCCATAACATTTTCTTAGTTTTTCAAGCGTTTTGGGGGGCTCCTTGAAGTGGGGGCCCTGGGCAAGTGCCCCGAATGGCCTCTCAAAAATCAGACTCTGAGTTCGACATTATACTTGCTTATTCCCGTAACGAGCCAAATTAGCAAGAAAAATTTCCAATCCCGAACAATGGGAAATCGAATGTTTTACAAATGAGAACGCTATTGTTTGGTGTGGTTTTGCACAAAATATGTTCCTTTATTGTGTTCTAAATTACTCCGTACCGGTTTAGCAGCTGAATTCGAAGTGACAATGGAGAGCACGGAAAAACGTGTCACGGGACAAAACGGATGTATATGGATCGGCTTTGAAATTATTCTCGTTTGGATGTTTGCAGAGCAAGAGGAAGGAAACTAATACAGTAACAATAACTCGAAATAATAATAATAATAGGATAAACTTGCGCTTTATAACAGTTTTAACAAATGACTTATAATGAAAATTATTAGGCGAGTTCTGATGTTTTACTCGCAAAATGAAGTTGATTAAGGGGTACGCCCTCAAAACGACAGTTTAAAAACTGAGTAAAAATTACTCAAATCTGAGTATATCACATACTCAAACTGGCTCCGATTCAAATTTACTCAAATTTGAGAACACATGCGTATTACTTATTTCTAAAAACGTGTATATGTTAAGGGCAAAGTGATTAATTGGGCATTATTAATATTGCCCAGAGTTGAGGCTGGCAAAGTGATAAATTTCATTAATAAATGTCATTGAATTTATCACATTGCCCTCTTCCACTTCGGGTATTATTATAATACCCAATTTATTACATTGCCCGTAACATTAGGGTGTCTCAAAAAAAAACTTTTTTTTCAAAAAACCTCGCTCCCCAGGGCTTTTCCCATTCCTTTTGGTCCCAAAAGATAGTGTGTAAAATTTCAGCCTCCTAAGTTAACTCTAGGGTTTGCCTGTAGAGCCCCAAAGTTTGAAAAAAGTGGAAAAAATGACCAATTTTCAGAATTTTCAAAAATTATATTTTAAGATTGATACTGCGATAAAACTGGTTCAGATGTGTCATTTAGGACTTATTTAGATGGAATATATTTATTTATGTGTATTAACTGCACCCTATATACTTAGGGACGTTGCACTCACCAAAGCTTATAATGCACTACCGGTGGACGAAATGAATTAAATTTGAATTTCTTCGAAGGAACTCCCTCAAATGACGCCATTTGGTGCTAAATTGATATTATAAATTATAAAAACCATTGAAATAACAATAATGAGGTCTTCCACTGAGCTTTTAATGTAAAAAGTGATTTTCTTCAAAATTTCTCTTTTCTAGCTGATCAAACCCAAAATTTATATTAAAAAAGAGGGTTGTTGTACTTTTTTAGATACCAAACATTGAAACCTTTATAGGGGTTTAATTTTTAATAAGTAGAATTAAATTTTAAACCGCACATATCAGAAATGACATGGATATTTCCTATACCAGACGTTAAAATCTATTTTCTTTTTTTTAGTTTGGAAAATTACTTCCTTTTAACGTATTACGGGAAAAATTTTAAATAAAATCTTCTTTCTTTAACATTTCAACCAAGATTCACAAGCATTAAACTATTTTCCTAACTTTGAAAAAAGAAAATCAATTTTCACATCTGGTATAGGAAATGTCCATATCATTTCCGATCTGTGCGGTTTAAAATTTAATTCTACATATGTAATAAAAAATGAAACATCTTGTGTTTATCTTTGAGTTAATAGCACAGCATTCGTACAAATCGCATTACAATGAGTATCTCTATTACATGCAAAGTGTAGTACTTATTTGTAAATTAATTACGATATGCTCAGTTAGATTTCGCGCTAATACAGTAGAAATATTAGTAAGAGCAGGGTTTATGTTGTTGTTGTTGTTTCTTATGCCACTTGGAATATCCAAGCTCCATCCGCAGTGCGTACAGGATTTAAGGCAAAGGGGGTGCGGCTCCTGAGAAAGTGAGGTCCTTGAAAGGCAGGAGTCCGACTTAAGCCTCGGATGATAGATGCCGCCACCATCTATCGCCACCTCCACAATTTTGACATGCGTCTGAAGGAGAGGGAAATAGTCTCCAGACACCTGTACCCAAGGTAAACTGGGCCATGACCGACCTCAGGACTTTCGGACCCACAGATTTAACGAGCACGTACTCCACATATACTCGATGGGTCTCCAGCGGTGTCGGGAATCGAACCCGGGACCCTCCGATCCCAAGGCCGATGCCTTAACCACTAGGCTCCCCACAGCCTTAAGGCAGGGTTTATTTATAGTACAGTCGTAGAAAAAAAAAGTGAGACAGTTCGCATTGTGAGCGAACTACTGGGGTTAGGATGATAATTTTTGTGTCATTTTTCATGATTTAACTATTTCTTGAAAATAAAATATAGTTTATGTCCTTAGGGGGCCGTTTACATAATAAACGAAGCACCAACTTTCGTTTTTCCTATGGGCGACATCAAAGATTATTCCAGATTCTGAAAGAGCACCCCCTAAAACCCCCAAAAACCAATTTTAAAGTCATTTGGTCCCAAAATAAAGCCAGGAGTTGGGGTTGAAGTTCGTGGAATTTACGTTGAAATCTCGTTTTTCACGTTGAATTCTCGTGCGGGGTTGATGGTTGTAAGGATCAAAATCGAGAATTCAACGTAAAAAAAGATATTTCAACGTAAATTCGACGAACTTCAACCCCCACTCCTGGCTTTATTTGGGGACCAAATGACATGAAAATTGGTATCGGGGGGTTTTAGGGGGTGCTCTTTCAGAATCTGGAATAATCTTTGATGTCGCCCATAAGAAAAACGAAAGTTGGTGCTTTGTTAATATGTAGACGGCCCCCTAAGGACATAAACTATATTTTATTTTCAAGAAATAGTTAAATCATGAAAAATGACACAAAAATTATCATTCTAACCCCAGTAGTTCGCTCACAATGCGAACTGTCTCACTTTTTTTTTCTACGACTGTACAACTTATAGTAAGAGCAGGGTTTAGTTGTAACGATTTACTGATTTGCTTGTACGTATCTTAGTGCCTCTAATTGGTGGATTGGTTATGGGCAGTGGTTTCAATTGACGTCATCAAGGATCGGGACCACCGAAATTTTCCGCGCGAACGGAGAATGTAGTTTGATAAAAAGTCGAAATTTAGGCACATTTAACCTAAAGAACAGAAACTGTTAAAAAGCAGGGGAGTTAGCACTTAGGTCTGACATTGTTCCCACACGGAACACCATATTGTGTAGTTAACTATTCCATTTTACAGTAAACCCCTTTTTACCTTCTCAGGGGCTGCGCTTGATAGAAGTCAGAAAATCCTCGATCAACAAATTTAATGCGATGTACTAAATATATATTTTAATCTGTATTATTTACTGGTGACAATTTATTGTTGACGGATCAGGCCTAAAGAGAGGGGGACGCGAGGAGGTACGATCCCCCGGGAGGGGGCATGGGACACAAAGAATTTCATATTGAGTACTAAAACGGATATCATTTTGAATATTTTGGAAATTAATTTGTTCACATAAAGGTCCAAAAATGAGTAAATTCCCGGTTTTCTAGGGTCATATTTTCGAAAATTTTTTGAGGGGAGCCCCCAGACCCCCTTTAATGCTTGTTACTCATCGCATTATCTAGAAAACGATTTTTAAGTTGAGTGAAATTCAGGTCTTGTTTAGAAATATTCTTAAAATTACATTAAGCCTATGGGGCAGGGGTACTTTTGAAAAAAACTTTTTGGGAAATGAAACATCTTGTGCTTTCATTGAGTTAATGCATTGCACTCGCACAAATCGCATTACGATGAGTATCTCTATTACATGCAAAGTATAGTATTTGTAAATTAATTGTGATATTGCTAAGTTATATTTTGCGCCAACACAGAAGAATTTGGAGTAATTTCATTGATTTCCCTAAATTTACAATTTTTAAATCTAAAAATAAATATAATTTGATTCGTGACTATTGAATTGTTTGAAACTGAGCGTATCCTGATGTTTCAAAGCTGAAAGCCTTTGGTCGTCATGTTTGAAACAAAAGGTTTCATATCAGGATTAAAACATCGAATAACTCAAATTTGAAACTGTATCAACTAAAACATCAAGGCGTATATAAGGCAGGCGCGGATTCAGGGGGTGGAACTCTGGAAAGTGCCCCCCCTTTGGCGACCCAAAAAGGTTTTCAAAATGAGTAAAAATCCTACTTTCACAGGTCAAATTTAATTTTATTTCGGGGGGGAGAACCCCCATACCTCCATTAGTACCAAAAGGTACTTCAGTGATGCTTTGTATGAAATCCCCATTATCCCCAATATTTTGACATTTTGTATCAAAAATTAAAGTTGTTGGTCTGGAATAGTGCCCCCCTTGGACCCAAAAAGGTTCTCAAAATGAGTTGAAAACCTAATTTTAACAGGTCAAGTTTCAAAATTTTTTCTGGGGGAGGACCCCAGAACCATGTCTGGAAAAGTACCTCCCTTGGGGCCGTGCTGGATCCGCGCCTGATATAAGGGGGACTTTAAGAGGGGCTCGCCCCTTTCTGTTCCTCAAATTCTGATTTGCTGTAATAAAACAAATTAAAACCCTGTAACAGATGAAAATGCTGCTTTACAACTAAACCCTTTGTCTCGTAATATTTTACTCCTGCGCTCGTGAACTTTTAAAAATGATGGAAATGAAAATGAAATAGCTGTATTAGTTAGTTTTGTTGCTGTGTGATTGTTTATGATTTGTCTTATGTAAACAATGCTCAAATTTTGAATTAAATTATCTTTTGAATCTTTTAATGTTTATTAAACTGGCTCCCTAACTCGTGGCCGGAACACGATCCCATCATCTGGATGAAGTTGTATCTGTGCCAATGGAATCCGATGTGGAAGTTTTCGATGTCCGATGTAGAAGTCTGATGCTAAGAGTAATATTTTCGATACAATCGTGGCTGGAACATGATCCTAAAATCTGGATGAAGTTGTTGTTGTGCTGATGGAATCCGATGTGGAAGTTTCCTTAGTCCGATGTGTAAGTCTGTGTAACTGATGAAAATGAGCTACTTTTACTTAGCTAAAGGAAAAAACCAGATAAGGGATGAAAAGTTCTCCCGACGATAAAGAATGAACGTTGAATATCAATTCATCATCTTTCGTCATCTCATCTCTCGAAAATGAATATGAATTATACCTGTTCAAGAGACTATGAAGGGAAACACCTCAATAAAACCCAAAGATCTGGATCAGATTCCTTGTTAGAAGATTTCTCCGGTATGTTCCGTTAAGGCCCCGGATTAAAAATTTTTTACATCACCGTTTAATTTTAAATTCCTTTTAGGGGGAAGAATAAAAATCAATTAAAACCCCACATCGGCGGCCAAATATTTTATGATGTACGTGGTCATATTGAGTCATGTCGAATATCAGAATAATGACATTCGAACATCGAGATATGATTATGTTGACTTTGAAGGGCCAGAATAGAAACATTCTACATCACCCTATAATATTAAGTGATTTTTAAGGGAATCGAATATAAATCTCTTTTGTCCCCTCATTGGCGGCCATATGCAGTGTGATATTTGGGGTCATATGGAGGATTATATTGAATATCAGAATCCTGACATTCGAATTTTGATGTATTTCGTTATTTCGACTTTTAAGGCCCCGGATTAAAAATTTTTTACGTCACCGTTTAATTTTAAATTCCTTTTAGGGGGAAGACTAAAAATCAATTACAACCCCACATCGGCGGCCAAATATTTTATGATGTATGTGGTCATATTGAGTCATGTCGAATATCAGAATTCTGACATTCGAACATCGAAATATGATTATATTGACTTTGAAGGGCCAAAATAAAAAAATTCTACATCAACCTATAATATTAAGTGATTTTTAAGGGAATCGAATATAAATCTCTTTTGTCCCCTCATTGGCGGCCATATGCAGTGTGATATTTGGGGTCATATGGAGGATTATATTGAATATCAGAATCCTGACATTCGAATTTTGATGGATTTCGTTATTTCGACTTTTAAGGCCCCGGATTAAAAATTTTTTACGTCACCGTTTAATTTTAAATTCCTTTTAGGGGGAAGAATAAAAATCAACTACAACCCCACATCGGCGGCCAAATATTTTATGATGTATGTGGTCATATTGAGTCATGTCGAATATCAGAATTCTGACATTCGAACATCGAAATATGATTATATTGACTTTGAAGGGCCAAAATAAAAAAATTCTACATCACCCTATAATATTAAGTGATTTTTAAGGGAATCGAATATAAATCTCTTTTGTCCCCTCATTGGCGGCCATATGCAGTGTGATATTTGGGGTCATATGGAGGATTATATTGAATATCAGAATCCTGACATTCGAATTTTGATGTATTTCGTTATTTCGACTTTTAAGGCCCCGGATTAAAATTTTTTTTCGTCACCGTTTAATTTTAAATTCCTTTTAGGGGGAAGAATAAAAATCAATTACAACCCCACATCGGCGGCCAAATATTTTATGATGTATGTGGTCATATTGAGTCATGTCGAATATCAGAATTCTGACATTCGAACATCGAGATATGATTATGTTGACTTTGAAGGGCCAGAATAAAAAAATTCTACATCACCCTATAATATTAAGTGATTTTTAAGGGAATCGAATATAAATCTAATTTGTCCCCTCATTGGCGGTCATATGCAGTGTGATATTTGGGGTCATATGGAGGATTATATTGAATATCAGAATCCTGACATTCGAATTTTGATGTATTTCGTTATTTCGACTTTTAAGGCCCCGGATTAAAAATTTTTTACGTCACCGTTTAATTTTAAATTCCTTTTAGGGGGAATATTAAAATTCAATTACAACCCCACATCGGCGGCCAAATATTTTATGATGTATGTGGTCATATTGAGTCATGTCGAATATCAGAATTCTGACATTCGAACATCGAAATATGATTATATTGACTTTGAAGGGCCAAAATAAAAAAATTCTACATCACCCTATAATATTAAGTGATTTTTAAGGGAATCGAATATAAATCTCTTTTTCCCCTCATTGGCGGTCATATGCAGTGTGATATTTTGGGTCATATGGAGGATTATATTGAATATCAGAATCCTGACATTCGAATTTTGATTTATTTCGTTATTTCGACTTTTAAGGCCCCGGATTAAAAATTTTTTACGTCACCGTTTAATTTTAAATTCCTTTTAGGGGGAAGAATAAAAATCAATTACAACCCCACATCGGCGGCCAAATATTTTATGATGTATGTGGTCATATTGAGTCATGTCGAATATCAGAATTCTGACATTCGAACATCGAGATATGATTATGTTGACTTTGAAGGGCCAGAATAAAAAAAGTCTACATCACCCTATAATATTAAGTGATTCTTAAGGGAATCGAATATAAATCTATATTGTCCCCTCATTGGCGGTCATATGCAGTGGGATATTTGGGGTCATATGGTGGATTATATTAATTATCTGAATCCTGACATTCGAATTTTGATGTATTTCGTTATTTCGACTTTTAAGGCCCCGGATTAAAAATTTTTTACGTCACCGTTTAATTTTAAATTCCTTTTAGGGGGAAGAATAAAAATCAATTACAACCCCACATCGGCGGCCAAATATTTTATTATGTATTTGGTCATATTGAGTCATGTCGAATATCAGAATTCTGACATTCGAACATCGAGATATGATTATGTTGACTTTGAAGGGCCAGAATAAAAAAGTCTACATCACCCTATAATATTAAGTGATTCTTAAGGGAATCGAATATAAATCTATATTGTCCCCTCATTGGCGGTCATATGCAGTGTGATATTTGGGGTCATATGGAGGATTATATTGAATATCAGAATCCTGACATTCGAATTTTGATGTATTTCGTTATTTCGACTTTTAAGGGGAAGAATCAAAACCCCAAGATTAAACATTTCATTTATTAAATATTGAAGATAATCTACCAGTTCCCAGTACCTCCTAAGAATACACTAACCTTGCTCCAAGCTTTACCATCTCCTGTGACAATGAAAGATTCTACATACAATATTGGTTCTCTCAAGCCAGTAGTCACTATAAAATGATCTAAGTCTTAAGCAGTCATGTGACCTAAGTCTTAAGCAGTCACTATCAAGTGATCCTAGTCACTCAAGTGATCAGTCTTAAGCATTCATGGGATCTAAGTCTTAAGCAGTCACTATATCAAGTGATCCTAGAAAAAGTGATATTCAGTCACTATCAAGTGAGCTTCGTCACAGAAGGTTGTAAATCAAGAAGTCTTGATCTTGTCCTAAAGGGAGCAAAAATCTGTATAAAATGTCTCGTCTCATGTGAATCATAGATTTCTTCGTTTTATCCAGTCTCCAAGACGTCCAACCTGCTTTCCGAGGACGTTTGGACCGCAGGTTGAGGGGAAGTGTGTAACAGATGAAAATGCTGCCTTACAACTAAACCCTTTGTCTCGTAATATTTTACTCACGCGCTCGTGAACTTTTAAAAATGATGGAAATGAAATTGAAATAGCTGTATTAGTTAGTTTTGTTGCTGTGTGATTGTTTATGATTTGTCTTATGTAAACAATGCTCAAATTTTGAATTAAATTATCTTTTGAATCTTTTAATGTTTATTAAAACCCTGTTTTTTATGGTCAAATTTCCGAAAATTTTCTGGGGGAGTACCAACTCCCCTTTCGTCCTAAGAACTTTCAGTCCTAACCGCTCCAAATTCTAATAGAATTCATAACATTCTCAGGCGATCTGTGTCGTGGCAAGCAGGTTGCCACATCAGGCGCAACATTTTCGTTATCTTAGAATCAAGTAACACTGTCTTGTCCTTTGTCCGCTTAGGGAATATTCGGAATTGCATGCAGAAACAGAGAAGCTCATTTGATTGGTTCGTAAAGTGATGACATCATCGAACTGGAAAAAACCAAAACAATCAAACGAGCTTCTTCAACAATCTTATTATTATTATTTACTTATTATTATTACTTCTCCATCAATATTATTATTATTTGATTTAGGGTTATTTAATTGGCGTGTTGTATGTGTTCAAGCAAAATGACGCATGTGTAATATATTTACGTGTCTAGGAATCGTCATATTTCCAGTCTATAACATTTAAATTTTAAAAACGAACGATCTTGTCATCAGCTCCGATGGCCTAGCTAGACCAGCGGTTCCTAAACTTTCGATTGCCGCGGCCCCCTTACATGTATGCCAGACATTGCGGACCCCCAAGATTTTGAACACTCAGAGCAGAAACCAAACTTGTTTCAGGGGGGTTGACTCAAACTTATTCCTAAGGGGCTCCCAAATTTTCCACGTCATAATAAATTTTACAATTACTACAAGTAATAAAGGAGGGTCTGGGGATCTCCCCCAGAAATTTTTTTAAAAGTTGCCTCAAAAAGTAGTGTTTTACTTCATTTTGAGACATTTTTGGTTGCACCCAAATAGAACAGCTTCTTGTAAACCAAAGAATTTTCAAGGGAAAAATGTAAATAGAAGTTAAAATTTAGAGGGGGCTGGGGTTCCTCACCAGGAAATTTTTTGAAATTTAACCCTTTAAACTAGTGTTTTTATCTCATTTTAAAATTCTTTGGATATAGATTATTTTAATTCGGGACTGTAAACTTTTCTAGAACTTATAGTAAGAGCAGGGTTTAGTTATAACGATTTGAATGTAACGTATCTAGTGCCTCTAATCGGTGGTGGGTAGTATTTCAATTGACGTCATCAAGGATCGGGATCACCGAAATTTTCCGAACGGCGATATTCGAGTTTGATAACAAGGTGAAATTTTTGGCTAGATTTAAACTAAAGAACAGAAACTCTGTTAAAAAGAGGGAGAGGTAACACGCAGGTCTGACATTGTAGTAACCATTCTGCCACACGAATCATTCTCGTGTAACCTATTCCATTTTTGTCAACCCCTGTTAATCTTCTCAGGGGCTGTGCTTGATTGAACAAATCTGCTTAATCAAATTAAGATTTAGATGAGATGTATTAAATATATTTTTTAAATTGTATTATTTACTGGTGACTACTTATTGTTACGGTTATTTGAGGTGCAGAATAAATAACCTTCGACAATATCACTTGACTTCCGTAACCAGACTTTTGTTTCGGGGGTGGGGGGTTACTCGACATTTTTTCTGAGGTATCTCCTTCAGAATACTAAGTTTTAGGTGAGATTACTTTGTAAGACGTTGAGTTTTAATTTTAGTGCACTAATTTCAAATTTGTGTAAAAATGTGAATCCCATGTAAAAGGGGGGTCTTTGGTCCGTCCCCCAGAAAATTTTGGAAATTTGCCCCACAAAATAGTGTTTTAGCTCATCTGGAAACCCTTCAGATTGCACCCAAAGAGCACCGCTCATTGTAAGCAGAATTTTCAAGGAAAAAAGTAGGGGAGAGTGGAGCACATTCGCACAAAAAGTGCATTTTGGCATATTTCTCTGGATCTAAGTGAGATCCAGACAAACTCGGATTCAAAATAAAGTTAAGACCTTTCCCGATATTTTAGAACGATAACTGGTCGCATTCATCTAGAATTTCTAACCTAAAAAACGAGAAATTTCGTGCGAATGTGCCCCATGGGTGGGTCAGTTTCGTACATATGCAAAAAATTATACAATAATTACTTTTACAAACTAAAAAGTTTATGGCACTTTAAAGTAAGGATAATTAAACGAAATATTTGGCACTTTTATATATTTTTCCTCTAAATTGAAGATTTTTTACAAAAAGAAAACAGCTTCAGAAAATATTGAACATCTAAGTTTTTGATGAGGAAAACAATTGTAGTAATGAAGAGTATATTGCATATTGACATACTTCACATAATATAATTAGTTAGAAAAAGTTAAACCAATATTTTAACTGTCAGGTTTTATTCGAAAAGAAAAATGAACCAACAGCTCGCTAATTAACACCTGAAACTGACGGTTGGGGAACTTTTAATACGATATTATCTTTTTGTATGAATGTTGAATCATTACTTACTGGGAAAATAAAAGTTTCGTCATTAATTTTTAAGTTTTTCATCATTAATTTTAAATAAGAACCATTCAATTCCAAATTTTCTATTTGACCAACATAACAAAATTTTCTTTTTAGTAGCAAATTCTACTAGAATAAAATCACTAAAGTCCAAGTCAATTGGTATTAAACAATTAGCAGGGATATTTATTTCTTCAATGTTTAAATCTGGGTCTAAATTCCTTAAAACTGAAGCTTTCTTTAAGATGTTATTATTATCACCAAATTTTGAAACAATTACAATAAAAAACAATTAAACTTCAAGTTATTAAATATACTGCACTTATAAACATATAAATCACTTTCATAATCAAAAATGGGAAGGATGAGGCACATTCACACTGTCCGAATCTGCCCCATCTTTTGGTGTAAGAATGTGCCCCATCTACCAGTTCAAGCTTACCACGTCTCAACAAGATATTTTTAATTAAAGCAGGGAAATAAAACCTTTCTAGAAACTTACTTTAGTATAGTGCCTCTACTGAATAAAATGCTGAATGTCCTCTTGAGAGTTATTTTTGATTGATATTTTACGCCAACAAAATGACAAGAAAATTTACTTTGCTGCTTCTAACGCTAGCAAATTTCTAGTACGTATACAACAAAATGGCTCAGAGCTTTGAAAATTCATGCAGGAGGTGGTAGTCATGCATCCATCTACTGGTATTTCTTTTGGGTCAATCCACATCAAGTGATCCAGAAAAACTAAAATTGGTCGCTCGACCATTTTATAATCGAATGATTTTTTGTGTGTTGATTCTTATATCATTAGAGAGTCCAAAACCACAAATTCTAATTTTTTATCTTTATATGAATTTTTATAGCAGCCATCGATGTTCTACGGAACAGCGATTGTAAAGGTTTACGTTAACTAGCGTTATTCCTAAATGGTTTAACTTAAATTCATGAACCAAAAGCCATTTTACTCGGAAAGATACAGGCTTTATGATGGTTGAATCAAATATAAGGGGTATTGAGTCCCAATTAGAAAAAATCCCCCTCAAAGTCGAGCTTTAAGATGGTCCTTTTTCACTTTTCAAACGCATATTTTTGTTAAAGGAACTATTATTTTTCTATTTTTTTCTTGAGGAAGGTGTAGTATGCTTTCTAAACTTTACTTTTAAAAAAATTTGACTTCGGTATTCGTTTATTTTTAGAGTTATGAACTCTCAAAATCGGATCATTTCAAAAAATTCACCACTTTGACCCCCAATATCTCTGGTGGAACAAAGTTTAAAAATCTGAAATTGTTACTGGTTAAACCTTTCTAGAGTATAATCATGTTCTATAAGGGCCGTCTTTGGTATTTGCTTACAAGTCAAGTTACAGGTCCTCGAAGTTGCCATAAAAACGCTCAATTTAACGGTTTGAAAAGTGCAATTTTAGTTCAAAGGCTCACCACTTTATTAATTACAATTGGGTTTATTTGATTTTTCATTGCTTTTTTTCTTTTTTTATTTCTGTGAGGTGGCTTTAGATTCTGTAAGGGTTATTAAAACTAGAGCAAATTGAAAACAGCTGTGGAAACTCAGTGTTCTATGTAAGTACCACAAAATTTTTTTAAAATTAAAAACATATTTTTTTCCCGGAAATGTTGTGATCCTTTCAAGGAACATAAAAAACCTTAAAAAAGGACTTCGCAAAATAACTATTGAACATTTAACAAAAAATAACAACAATCTCTTTGATTCCGGGAAAGTCTGTGCCGAAATTGCTTTTCCTAAGTTTTTGAGAATCCGGAGCAACATTGACTGTTGTCAATCAGAAGATAGCACTGATGAATTCTTTGATCAATTCTTTTGAGACGGCATGAACAAAATTCCCCCAGTGTAAGTGCAGAAACCAGTCAAGCGACGTCGTTTGACCTGTTTCTGCACTAAAGCTGAAATTTAACATGCTGGAAAACTATTTTAAAATAATGTTATTTTTATTATTCTTACTTTAAAATGTGCGTGTACCCCTACAAAATCCCATGACACCAATAACTCAATTTTGAAAAAGTGACGTTTGACACGTTTCAGAATTAAACGATTCAATGAGGTATTCTCATGTTTTGAGATTAAATTTTATTAAAATAGTAGATAAAAAACCATGAAGAATGACGTTTACATCAAGTATTTTCGTAGCCTAGTTTCTGAGATATAAATTTTTGAAAATTCGTTTTTTATTTGGGCGCGAAAACACTAGAAATCATGCGCTGTGAGGTCACTTCCAATAGTAGCCAATTTTCCGATCACGTGAAAACAGTAAACACAATGGTTTTCATGCGCTGTGATGTCCCATCCAATAGAAGCCCGTTTTCTGACAACGTGATATTTTGACTTTTTGACAAAAATAAAATTGAATTTTAAATTATTTAAAAACACATTTTTGAACTTAAAAATCAGAAATTTGGGACTTTTAAACCATAATGTATCAAAAAATTATAAAATCAAGCAAATCCCTCACTCATACAAATTTTCATCAGAAATCAAAACCGTAGAAAATGCAATGAGAAATCAAACAAACCTAACTGTAATTAATAAAGTGGTGAGTCTTCGAACTAAAATTGCACTTTTCAAACAGTAAAATTGAGCGTTTTTATGGCAACTTCGAGGACCTGTAACTTGACTTGTAAGCAAATACCAAAGACGGCCCCTATAGAACAGGATCATACCCTAGAAAGGTTTAACCAGTAACAATTTCAGATTTTTAAACTTTGTTCCACCAGAGATATTGGGGGTCAAAGTGGTGAATTTTTTGAAATGATCCGATTTTGAGAGTTCATAACTCTAAAAATAAACGAATACCGAAGTCAAATCTTTTTAAAAGTAAAGTTTAGGAAGCATACTACACCTTCCTCAAGAAAAAAATAGAAAAATAATAGTTCCTTTAACAAAAATATGCGTTTGAAAAGTGAAAAAGGACCATCTTAAAGCTCGACTTTGAGGGGGATTTTTTCTAATTGGGACTCAATACCCCTTATATTTGATTCAACCATCATAAAGCCTGTATCTTTCTGAGTAAAATGGCTTTTGTTCCATGAATTTAAGTTAAACCATTTAGGAATAACGCTAGTTAACGTAAACCCTTACAATCGCTGTTCCGTAGAACATCGATAGCTGCTATAAAAATTCAAATAAAGATAAAAAATTTAAATTTGTGGTTTTGGACTCTCTAATGATATAAGAATCAACACACAAAAAATCATTCGATTATAAAATGGTCGAGCGACCACCTTTGGATCACTTGATATGGATTGACCCTTTTAGATTTTTAAATGAATAATTACTAGGGGAAATGCCGTCTGTCCGAATGTGCCCCATGTGCGAAATAGCCCCACTCTCCCCTATATAGTATTATGAATGGATAAATTTATAGGGGGTTTTGGGGTTCCTACTCCAAAAATTTGAGACACTTTAGGTTACATCAAAGAGGTAACTCCTTGTAAATCCCTAAAGTTTAAGGAAAAAACGTACTTATATGATTCCAAAATTTCGAGGCGGGTTTGGGAGTCCTCCTCCTGAAAAATTTTGGAATTTTTACCCTTAAAAGTAGGTTTCTGACTCCTTTTGAGACTATTTGGGTTACATCCGAAGAGGAACGCTCCTTGTGACACGTAATTTTCGTGGAAAGTAACAGTATAAAATTGATGTTAAAATTTCAGGGGGGTTGAACCCTCAAACCCCCCCTTGGATACGGCCCTGCTTGACTTCCTGCAAATGACATATATGTGACAAAAGGGGAGGGAGGTACAGTTAATTGTGGGAAGGGAGGGGGGTTAAACATGTTGAAAAAGAGCATGACATATTTAGATGGTTGGCTCCTAATTTTTTTCATTGTAATGGTAGATGCTTTTTTCTTTCACTAGGGGGCTCTGCCCCCTGCTCGCTATCGCTCACCAACCCCCGGAACTGCTTCGCAGTTCTTTGAAGATCGCTTCGCGATCTTAGCAAGCAGAGCTTGCTAGTTTCATCTCAACTATCCAGTACAACCTGGAACTTGTCTGCTTATAATCTGTTCATTTAGAATAGGTGCCTGCAACAGGATCAAAAACCCTCAATAATGCTTATCAGACAACTTCAGTGACCGATTGTTTCTACAGTATTTTAACTACTTCTGCTTAGGCTGCCTTGTCATTGCAGAAGAAATTTTTTTCGACGATAATTAGAAAAATAACTGCTTTTAATACATTACGTCTCAGGTGCTAATTCTAAATGAACAGAGTATAGTTAAAGATTATTTAATATCGAAACTTTTATCCCTCAAACTTTTCAATAATTTAATTCGGATCATTACCACAAAAATATCAAAATAAGACTCACTGAAATGTTTCTTTTTTAAATTATCAATAATTTAATGAATAGGGGGCTACCGCCCCCTACTCGCTTACGCTCACCACCTGCTATGCTGCTCTTTACAGATCGCGAAGCGATCTGTAATATCTGCAATCGATCTTTAGCATCAGAGTAAAACAAACCTCCCGAAAATCCTCTTCCTTTCGTTGGCACAAATAGCACTCAAAAAAGCTAAATTATTTATTTCTCTAGTAGTTCAAAAAATATCGAAGTATCTTTAAAAGATTATTAACCAAGTCTATATTATATCGCTAGCAAACTTAGAGCAAAAATGTGCACCTCAAAAAACTTTTAAATTTAAATATCCGTGCTCGCGACAATCTAGTGAACAGGCAAATATAAAATTTAAAAACATTAAACACATCTGATAAAGACCTACGAAAACTATAAAAAAAATGAAACTTTGATGCTTAATAATTCCAAAACTAATTAGAATTTTTTAAAGAATTAAAAGTCAATCTCTTTCTAAAAAATAAGAACATAAGTGTTTAAAAAATCATCTTGATACCGTGATTAGTTTTTATTTTAGGTAGAAAAAAACGAAAAAGTGTCAAAAATTTCGAAAATTAAAAAATTAATTCCTCTAAACCAAATTCGAAATTCGAAAAAAGGGCGACGTAGTGCACATCTACATACTTCAGAGTATTAGGCTGCCAAAAATCATAGTTCTGCTGCTAATAGATTTCGCTGAACTGGATTACGCGGCGAAAAAAGAAAAACTTCAACTTTGACCTTAAAAATACCCCAGAACTAATTATCACATCAGTTAGCTTTTTGTTCTAGAATGTGCCCCAAATATTCCACTACAAATATTTCAAATTTCATAAATTTCTATCGAGTAGATTTTGCGATATGAGAGTTCAAATAGTTGAAAAATTAAATTTTCTGAAACAGCGGCGGCGGCGGCAGCGGCGGCAGCGGCGGCGGTGACAGTAACTTTTTTTTAATATAGAGAGATAATCTTCCTCCGTATCGTACACGTCACTTTTACTTCATCATTCTCGTTATCAGTAGAGTGTGCCTACCATCAAATACGGCTGTACTTTAAAAAATCACGTAACTCATTCAGTGAGTGATAAAACAGCCGCAGAATCGAACGGATTTGTGTTTACCAAAACGATCACCCATTGGTTCCCTGGGAATCGCACGTGCGTGAAAACGCTCCATCCGACAAAACGCCAATGAAAGCCGCAAGGGGGCGGGGACAACCGCAACATTCGTTCTCTCTCTCCCCCCCCCCTCGCCACCGCTTTTCGTAACAAACGATAATAATAATAATGCGCCCGCAATCACCATTTCGATACCTATCCCCACATCATTCTCTTATCGCGTGTGGGTACAAGCCGAGTTGCGCGACCGTACAAGCAGATGGCGTGACGATCGAGTCCCTGAGCAAATATATCGTCTGCTCGCTCGCCGCACGCGAGAGGCAGCAGAGACGTCCCCGGAACAAAGTTTTCGCGCCTTTGCGTCGAATTACATGCGTTTCCATTAGGAAACCTTGTTTGTTCCACAGATGGAATTGTTTGTGTTTTCAGACAAAACCGAACATCGTGAATTATGTATGGAGATTATTCCATGCATTATTCCAGGTTTAGTTTTTTCATTTGACTCTCATGATATCGTTTCGAAAAGCCCCCCCGACGCTTTAATATTCATCATGCGATATAATAGTCGCCATTTTCTTGCATTTTTAATGGAGTCCCTTGAAAGTTTTCTACAGTAAAAACTTTTTCACCTCTAATGAATATGGGAAGTGAGAACAATTTATGAGACTTTATTTTTAAAGCTAGATTCTCATGGCTAAATGGCACTTATTTTTTGTGGTTTTTACAGGATAAGCACAACATAGCTAAGAGCATTTAAAAATACAATTCGGTTGAGTTAATTTCCATAGAATGCATTGTTATATTTAATGGGTTTTATATTTTTACTGATGAATTTATTGCCTTTGCATTGGAAAAGTTTTTGTTTATCCTTAGTTCGCTATATAATACACTTAACAACAATAATAGCTACATCATTGGTTTTTATTTGAAGAGCTCTTGATATTTATTAGTTTTTTTTGCTGCTAAGTATAGAATTTTGAAAGCTACAATAACAATGTTTTTCATTTTAAATTTTTTCAGTATCTACAATGTAGATACCGAAATAAAATGTCTTTCAGTATGTAGATTCTACATACTGAAAGACATTTTATCTTTAGAAAGTATGGTATTTATATAAATTTTATAAAAGTCCCTGTTTGTTCATTAGGACGTCCATAAATTACGTGAGGTGTTTTTTTTAAATTTCGGACCCCCCTTGGGGAGATTTAGTGAGGTTTTTCTGGACCCCCCTCCCCCCTCTAATTCTCACTTGCGATTTTATCTATTACTTTATAAGTAAATAAATTTCTTTGATACATTCGAGTCACATTTGTTTTGTCTTATCAGCGTAAAAAGGTTTGATACAGAAACATGTTGATATCTAAAACATGGTTTCAACTTGTAATAGCTGGCTAATGATTCGTTGTTTTGACTAATCTGGGAATTTTTTATAAACTTGTGCTAAAACAATACGGGAAATTACGCATATTTTCTTATCTAAAAGTTGACGTGAGATTTTAATTGACTACCCCCTCCCCTCTGATGAGATTTTGTGATATTTTGCTAGACCACCTCCCCCCCTTTTGGACCTCACGTAATTTATGGATAATTTTTTATATGTATTAATTTTGTTTAGCGTCCTATTGTTAAAATATACTTCAGTACCTCAAGTATTTTAAAATAGTTACAAAAATGCTCTAGAACTTGAAGAAATCGAAATTTGCGCGCACCAATAACGAACAGAATAGACAAAGACATTCCCACATCAAAACATCACAACTTACACCAAATACGTCAAATTTACGCAACTGCAACAAAAAGTAAACGAAATTTGGCCACACATGACAAAAATTAGATGAATTTCGTATTGCGTGAGAGATACGGAGTGTGAATAATACACTTCCTCGCAATAATCAACTCAAAACTTCTTGACATTCCAGCTCACGATTGGAAAAGAAAAAAACTTCATACATACAAACCTTTTTCCACAGTAGCAAACCTACCGCATTCATCACCCGGTAGAAAAAAAAATTCGAACCACAGCGGAAAAGAAACAACTCAGCCCCACTCGCGGCAGGGGAGCCTCATAAGGGACCCCGCGGGAGGGCGCTGCGAACGCAATAACGCGGCGGGGGCGACAAATATTGCCACCGTGCCTAATGAAAAATGATCCAAAAAAGGCCGGGCGCGCTTTTTTGGGGGCGGATTAGGGCTCTTTTTGTCGCCGGGGCTCATAAGTGTCGCGAGGGGGCTTTGTCAAGGGCTACAAAGTGCGATCGTTTGCTGAACGAATTATTGTGCCCCGCTTAAACTCGCTCTTTATTGAAAGTGCGGTTTTTAAAGACGGTCGGGGTTCGTGTAGCGGTTTAGCTGGGGAGGATTTTTTTCTTCTTCTGGCATACACCTATACTTAAGCTGGGAGTATCGCTGAGGGTTCGTACTGTGGATAAAGGTAACTTTGCGGACAGATTTTTCAGTAGTGATCGTTGAAAATGTAGTAGAAGAATAAAAATACATACCTACTAGTTCTATTGGCTCAATCAGATGTTTATGATAGTCAACACTAGTTGAGAACGTTCGGGCAAGAACTAAGTATCTCCACTTTCAAATAGGAGAGTATCTCAACTTGGAACAGATTTCACAGTTTATTTTTCAGTATAGCAATACACTCTTCCAATCATGATGCCCTACAATACAGATCTTTGCTTGTTACCTAATAAAATCTCTGAAAATACAAGTCTGCCAAAAAAAATCCTTGGGCCTCATTTTTTCTTTATCTTATCTTGTAGCTTTTCTGCATACTAAGTGCTGTGTAGGAAAAAGTAGTTTTACAGTAAAGTTATCTTATCTTGTGGCTTTTCTGCATACTAAGTGCTATGTAGGAAAAAGTAGTTTTACAGTAAAGTTATCTTATCCTTGGCTTTTCTGCATACTAAGTGCTATAGAGGAAAAAGTAGTTTTGCAGTAAAGTTATCTTATCTTGTGGCTTTTCTGCATACTAAGTGTTATAGGAAAAAGTCGTTTTACAGTAAAGTTATCTTATCCTTGGTTTTTCTTTTTCTGCATACTAATTGCTATGAAGGAAAAATAGTTTTACTGAGTATAAAACGGAATTGCAACTAATATTTAGTTGGTAAATATAATTCTGGTTTTTGGTTATTTCTAAGGAAAAACCAATGGAATTTTCTCAGTTGACTTATTGAGTGTAACCTTTGTTTTAGTTTTCCATTGTCCTGATTATAATCGTTGTTTTTAATTGCTATCTTATTGTAGTGTTTTTTATAATTGTATAGCTAATTCAATTTGTTGGGAAGAACTGGGATTTGACTGGAGAACTGGGTCTTTGACTGGGAAGACTCTTAAAAAAAAGTTACTTAAGAATTTCTTAGTAAAATTTTTAATAATGCTCAAATTAGAATATTTAAAATGAAGAAAATAAAAAAATCAAACGCAACCATACGCAATTGCACTTTTGCTGGACTGAACCAATGAAGCGACAAAAAACAGTTTTGTATGGTTTGACGAATACTTTTGTATCTTATTTATTTATTTAAATGTTGTTTCAATGTGGTTGTTATATTTTTTTGTGAAACATGTTTAACCACAATTTCTTGACAGGCTAGAGAGACAAACAGATAAAGTAAAAACAATGATGACAAAAATAAAAATATTCAGAAAAGCTTTTTAATAGATTTATAAATAAACAAATCTTACAGTGACAAAACCTCTAAAAGATAAGCTTCTACTGCTCCTCCTTACACCATCCCTCAATCCATCTTTATAGCTCTGATCAATCCTACCACAAAAACCACAATGAACATAATCACTGTTATTCATCAAAAACCATCTTTATCCTTTATAAAACAAGAGAAAAAAAAATCAAAGATGGGAGCATCACGATCCCATTCTCAAGAACCTTCTTCGGGGAAGAAACAAAACAAAAAGAATCGAGTTTGATGATGAATAGCGCTCAATTCATTCGCACAGAGTCAACAAACGGAAGTTTTTATCAGCGCCCTCTTGCTTCGGTTTTTGGCTAATTGGAGGTTTCCTGATGATAGAGTGTGTGCTGCTGGGAGTGATTAATCTTTATGGAGGAAGAAGATGTAGAGTGCGCATGGGCAGGGTTTGAATTTAATGATCACGCTTGATTGTCAGTCTTTAATGATTGAATTTTGAGTAGTACATTAGGGTGTATTTCGATTTTGATGAAGCGTTAGTGTGGAAAAGTTGTCTAAGGTGGCGGAGAGTACCTGTGTTTTTTTTTCAGAATTTTTGGATAATATCTGGAAGTGCCACATTGACCCTGAAGGTCCCCATGTTAATCCTATGGAGCGCTCAAGCCAAAAAAGTTGATAATTGGTTTTTCGCCCCTCATTTCTACCCTAATCACCCGACGAATGTCTTCCCTCGAGTTATGGACTCTATATGATGTATGCTACCCGAAAAAACCTTAATAATAGCCTAAATCCCTTTATTATGTTTTTTTGTATGCTCAAATATCGTCGAAAATCGTGTATTTCCTCGATCAAATTGGAGCCCACAATCAACATAATATAGAGATTTTGGCAATTATTCAAGTTTTTTCGGGTATCATACTTCATATAGGTTAGATTACTCGAGGAAAGACATTCGTCGTGTGATTAGGGTAGAAATAAGGGGTGAAAACCAGTGGCGCAGTGGTAGTGCATCGCGCTTCCACGCCACAGGTCCGGGGTTCAAATCCCGGGCTGGGCAGGGTCCACTCAGCCTTTCATCCCTTCAGTGGGTCGATAAACTGAGGACCAAGCATGCTTGGGAACTAAACACTGGGGGTCTCGCATTGTGCTGACCACCTAACCGGGACATTTGCCTAGCACCCCAGGCCCTACGGTCATGAAAACGAAGATGGGCATCGTAGGCCTTGGCCCACTAGGGCTGTTGCGCCGATGGTTTAGTTTATAAGGGGCGAAAAACCAATTTTCGGCTTTTTTGGCTTGCGCGCTCCATAGGATGGAGAACCTTCAGGGTCAATGTGGCACTTCAAGATATTATCCGAAAAATCTGAAAAAAATCACAGGTACTTTCTGCCACCTTAGACAACTTTTCCGCACTAACGCTTGATCAAAATCGAAAAAAGTTTTTTCGATACACCCTTTATCTTAAATACTTTTTCCATGCAACATACTCGTATAATTTTGAACGGAAAACTGTGCAAAACTAATCACCAAATCTTTAAGAGGGGGTGGAACCTAATAAGAGCTCCCCTGAACGCACACACTTCTGTAATGATATTTTATTAAATAAATTGTTTTAAAAATTTGAACAGGCTACCAATTAAGAACTTTTGAAAGATTAAACCACCCAAAACTGAAAAAATTAGGTTTTTATTTTTCTCCTTTCATGAAACTCAGGGCAGTATTCTGTGCTACTTGATCAGCGGTTAACCACCAATCAAAGAAGGAATCGCCGACACTGATTGGTGGAATCGTAGTTGGATTGCTGTTTAAAAGCTGGTCAGAAAGCACAGAATACGGCCACCTGCAAGCCTTCAATGCCACCAATCTCTCTGCCATTTTTCTTTAACACTAAAGGAAAAACTATTTGTTTACGTAAATTTATTAAATCGGAGTTTTCTGCGCAAGAACCCCTTTCCCCCTCTGCCATTTGTGTCATCTTTATGTTTGTTTTTGGCTTAGGATTTTAACATTGAGTTTTTGATTTGGTAGTTTTTTTCTGTCACGTCACACCCTATAGTCAAAGGGTTCATTGCTGGCAAAGGATTTGTTTTCCAATCCAGAAACCGCAAACAGGGCTGACATTCTCCCGCACTTGACTATTATCGGGTCCATTACCGCAGTAATTGCTGAGTAACTGATTGGTTTCGAATTTGTGACCTATCCTTCACAATATTTAGCTACAGAACCGTGACAGATCACACTCGAAAAGCTTTAAAACATTTCACATGCAAGTAACATCCAATCCATCTCTTTGAATCCATTCCAAAAGAAGAGTCCACTCTGACTGAATCGATGGTCATCCATTACCGCGAATTCGCAAACCCGAGTGACGTCATATGAAGGCATCCAATTACGATTAAATGAATCGTGAGCATCGCATAATCGGAGAACGATTACTGGCTGCCTTGGACCGGAGCGGGGAACATTAGTCAAATGCTCTTTATGAGAGACTGTGTATACTCGCACCTTGTGCTTTTAATGCAGTGTTAAGGTTTGCATAATAGTGAACTAAAATAGAGAGGAAGTGGGGGAAAATATTTAAATTCCATTTCTGATGAACTTCCCTTTTAAAATCCAAGAGCCGAGAAAGTTAGCACGCTCAGCATAGTTAGTATAACAAGAGCAGTTCTTTGTATCCAAATCATGACGTACTATTACCTACATAATAAGGAAGTTGCATGTGTCAGATTTTCCATTCAAGTGTTCCGTATGGTTTTTTGTATGGTAAAATGAAACATCTAGTCAATTTTTCAAAAAATGTACAAGTAATTAAAAATTTTAACTTAAAATTCAAGAAAAAAAACACGTGACTGGAAACGCTTATTGTTTAAAACGTACGATGACGTCACATCCCAAACTCTTAGTGTTTTCGTGAGCTTTGAAAAAGGGGATTTTTGTTAATTTTTTTTGCAATCAAAAAAATTTCTCGTTCAGCTTCAAATTTTGGGTTGTTGCGTGAAGAATCGATTTAAAATTTTTTTTTAAAATCATGCAACTTCCTCATTCTCTTAAAATGTCGCTCAAATTTAGCTGGAATAATGGAGTAAGAAATTCACTGTTTTATGCTATAATAAGGGATATTTCATTATTTTAGGCTATAACATGTATCACTTAATGAACTCGTATAATGAATATAGTAGTCGAGCATTCCAAAAACAATTTCTATCCGGAAAATGTTTTGGATTAAAAAAAATTAAAGTCATTATCCACTTGCATACTTAAATGATATTTTAATAATAAGGGTTTAATCCACAAATACTATTACTGATTCATGCTTTAATTAATACATTAACATTCCCTTTTAGTTTTTGGCCTGACTAAAACTTCTTCCAATAACTATCTCGTTTGCTTGATGTCGAAAGAATACCAAAATAATAGTTTTAATTCCGCAAAATAGAGACGAAAACCCAAATTTGAAAATAAAAGCAAGACTGGTAAATTTTAATTGTTTTCTGTCACATGCTTTTGGAGACAACAAGGGTGTTGAATAACCACGACTCCATCTTTCAATTCAAAGGCAAAGGCCTTCAATCCAGGTGATTTCAATCAATGACATGGATTGATTTGCTAAATCTCTTTAATGCTTCTTCAACCCTTCTGAATAATTTATACCCCGTCACCCAAGGTTCTCCCTTTTTCCCAAGAAAATACCGCATGGAAATCAGCGACGAATTAATCCAGAGGAGGAAAAGCCAGAGTTGACATACGCTAATTACAGACAGTGGCAAGAACGACAGATTGATTTCTTGGGTGTCGTAAGACAATCTGGAAGTGTTGGGTGAGCTTCAGCGTTCACGCGACCTGGCTATTAGCAAGCGGCTATTTGTCATTGGATTTGAATTTGATTTATTTTTTACTGGGTGACCGTCACTGCCCCGTTTGATGACGGCTCCTCCCCGTACGGCTTCCGTTGAGTTTGAGTTATGGACGGATGTGAAGAGTTTGTGTGTTTGATTTATTGCGGTATGTTCAAGGTCTGTATTGTAGAGGGAAATAATATTTTTCTTAACCCTTTTTTCCCTTGAAATTAGACGGCCTTTCATACTGAGGAAAAGCTGAAAAAAGGATAAAAAACAATGTATGTTGTGACAATATAGGTATATTTTATTTTTTTCCTTGCAAATGTAAGAAATATTTTATTTCCTAAAAAAATTTTGTATTTTTTTTTCTTAGAATTTTCTTACTTTAGCACATCTGAATATTTTTGTCAATGGAAGTATATAGTGCTGTCCTTGGGGACACATACCTTTTAAAAAACCGAAATGCAAGGGAAAAATGGTCATTTTTAAAGGGATGTTATTTTTTTAATATTGCATACCTGGATTAGATTTCAGGGTGATATGATTAATCAAACATTGTTTTATTGAAAATATGTTCAACGAAAAAAAATTAGTTTTTATATTTTATTAAATAAAGGTTATTGTAAAAGATAACTTTTATGTCCATTTTTTACTCTGCGCAGCTTTTTGAAAAAAAAATAACTAATATTTTTACTCAATTTTTTTTCTGGAGAAAGAGATGTATATTATCTTTAAATTAATGAACCAGATTTTTATTTGAATAAGAATATTTATTTTTATAAGCATTTAAAGTGATATTTTTTTTTTGAAAATTTTCAAAATTTTATTACTCTTTTGTTATTTAACATAGAGATTTCTTGCTTCATTAATTTAAAGATTATATACATATCTTTCTTCAGAAAAAAAATTGTGTAAAAATATTAGTTATTTTTTTCAAAAAGCTGCGCAGAGTAAAAAGGGGCTTGGAAATTACCTTTTACAATAACCTCTATCTCTCTATATTAAAAAAAAGTAACAGTGACCGCCGCCGTCACCGCCGTCACCGCCGCCGCTGATTTTGAAAATTTTATTTTTGAACACTTTGAACTATCACTACGCAAAAACTATTTGAAGGAATATTATGAAATTTTGACCATTGGTAGACAAATGTATGAGGGTCATTTCAGTTTCCAAACCTAATTAATTAGATAATTAGTTCTGGATTTATTTAATGTCAAAGTCGAAAATTATTTTTTTTCGGCTGCGAGTTCACCCCCAGCAAAATCTATTTACAGCAGAAACATGATTTTTTGCAGACACATACTCTTAGGTATGAAGTTTTGCACCTCGTCGCCCTTTTTTCGAATTTCGAATTATTTTTGGAGTAATTAAATTCTAAAGTTTCGAAATTTTTTACCCTTTTTCTGTTTTTTCGTTATAACAGAAAAACTAATCACAGTAAAACTATGATATTTTAAACACACTTACAATTATTTTTTATAAAAAGATTGGCGTTTTGTTTTTTAAAAAATTCGAATTATTTTTAGAATTATTAAGATTCAAAGTTTCAATTTTTTCATCTCTTTCTGGTCGTTCACTAGAGAAACAGCCGATTTTTATGAGTCTTATTTCTTGATTTCTTTTACTTTCGATGATTCACTAGATACACGTGCATTTTATAAATTTAAAAGATTTTAATGGCATGCTTTTTTTCTCTTAGATGGTTTGATGATAATTAGTAGACTTGCTGGATATTTTTTAAAAACATTTCGATTAAATTATTGACAAGTAAAACAAGGATTATTGACAAGGATATTTCAGTTGCAGTTTTATTTTGATATTTTTGTAGTAATGGTCCGAATTAAGTTATTGATAAGTTAGAGAGATAAAAAGTTTCGATATTAAATGATGATTAACTAAGCAGCCAAGTTCCAGGTTTTACCGGATAGTTAAGATGAAACAAGCGAGCTCTGCTCGCTAAGATCGCGAAGCGATCTTCAAAGAACTGTGAAGCAGTTCCGGGGGTTGGTGAGCGATAGCGAGCAGGGGACAGAGCCCCCTAGTTTAATAAAAAATACAAAATGATTTTTTTTCGTTGAACATATTTTCAATAAAACAATGTTTGATTAATCATATCACCCTGAAATCTAATCCAGGTATGCAAAATTTAAAAAATAACAGCCCTTTAAAAATGACTATTTCTCCCTTCCATTTTGGACTTTTAAAAGGTATGTGTCCCCTTAAAAAAACCACTCCAAAATGTACCCTATAAATCCCATCGAGATATTTTAAATAAATAATTGAAATAATTTTAAATTCTCATGTGCCCTGTCTTTCAATTACAAATACAAATTAAGTCGACCAACTACTTGCAAGCGCCTGTAGTGAATGGATTTAAGCTTTTAATGAAGGAAAAATTAAAAAGTGTTTTTTTAAAGGACAGCACTATTCAGGGTGTATCATTATGAAAGGGGAAAACTTCTAGGGGAGGTAGGGTACATCATAAGGATTCATAATTGCACAGGAATCCATGGTCCCAGACATCACCCTTAGGGGCTAGGGGGTATTTTGAAACTACACACAGGAGCCATCCTTACTTCGTCAAGTAAGCCGGGATCGTGTCGACCGTCTTTCATCATAATAGACACGATCCAATACTTTCCTTCCGCGATCGCAAAAGTTATGATGTAACCATGAAAACTGGTTAGGTTGAATTATGTCGGGGAAGCGATCGAGAAAACGTCGCTGGGAGTATAGGACACCGCGAATAAGCATCGGCATGTCAGAACTTTGGCCACCTCGTTTTTGGTCCCTTGGGTAGTTTCTAGTTTCAATACCCCCTAGCCCCTTAGGATGACGTCTGGGACCATGGGTGCCTATGCAATTCTGAATCCTTATGATGATAATTCTGAATCCTTCTACCTCCCCAAGAAGTTTGCCCCATTCATGATGATACACCCTGTTCATTCACACTGTTCCAATTTCACTGTTCATCCTGAGTGATTAACTCCTTGTGAATCGCTAGTTTCCGTAGAAAAGTGAATAGGTAAAGAGTGAAACTCTAATTCACACTTTTCACTTTGGATGATTCATCCAAGATGAACATCAAAAGTGAATGAGGGTGAGCCTTAACTAGTGATTCACAGGAATGAAGCACTCAGGATGAAGCAGCGAAAGGGAAACAGTGTGAATGATCCTTTACAGCTTTCAACGCAACCACTCTGATGGTTATGGACCAGCAGGTGTTACCAGCGATAAATCTCATCACATAAAAACAGAACACAGGCACTTAAGCATCGCAAACACATTATCGAAAGGTACGCACATGCGATCTTGATATATACAATAGAGCCTCAATGCGAAGAAGCGTTTCATGAATTAAATATGTGCCATCCGATGTCACAGCAGAAGGGCTGATAATAATAAATATGGAAGGCGCATTAATCAACGCGATTGAAACGTTAACCTCCAATTTGGGACGGTAGGATTTGAATACCTCCTTAGCCGTGACAAATTGAGTGTCATGCTAAGGAACTCACGACATTAAGTTCAAGTCGATGCTTTGCAGCCGGGTTTGACTTTGATCAGGGTTGAAATTGGTAATTACGGACCGTTCAAATACTACGCATGCTTTTGGTCATTTTTTTTACCCCCTTGTCACCAAAGGTAAGCAAACCACAACCCTCCTCATAATGGGCAATTCCAGTGTTTGTATTTAATTTTTTTATTGGATATAGGTATCCAAGAGAGGAATATAGGCTCAAGGTTTTTTTTTGATTAGGATGATTATTTGTTTTTTAATTTATTTAATTTCAAAGTTTGACTTTAAAAAAGGGCGCGTAAACGACAAATCTCAAAATGGGACATCCTTTAATCCTAAAAATTGTTTTAAACTATGGTTCAATTGTTTAAACATTTCAAAGCGGTTGTTGGATGTCACTTTAAAGTTAAAGTAAGGCCGAAACAGATGTGACGTAATTCAATCCTAAACAAATGCAAAGTGATTGTCGACTTTTATTTTCAAATATTGAATAAACTAAATTTTTTTTTGAAACTTCTCATGTCGATTTCTGAATTTAGATCTTTTTCCTTTACTGGGAAATTGCATTTTCTTCTGTTTTCAAAAAATGCTGTATTGCCAATGACGTAAGAAAACTGCCCCACCCCTTCTTGTTCTTTTTTTCTACAAAATGTTTAGCTGTTCCTAATAGTATATTGCAAATATTTATGGTTTCATATAAAAACTAATTCGGCTTAAAAGTAAAATTTTGAATTTCAATATGATTCATGCAAGAAACAAGAGATTTTCGACTATACATTGTTTGTAACATCTAACGTAAGCATCACTCATACCACTTTTTACGCCAAGGGCAAACCATCTACCTCCAATTAGGTGCTTATACGCAATATTTTAAAGGATCTAAATAGTAGGAGAAAACTAGTGATGGGCTTGGTATCGATACCAAATACTTAAGTACTACTATCGATACCTAAAAAAGTATCAATACTTTATTTACAAATTCTTAAAATATTTTTTAATGAAAATATCTTAAATATACATGCCGTTGATTTAACGCAGCCTGTTCTCATTTTGCAGCTCAAAAACTCTTTTTCCTCAAATCCTCATTGAGTCACGTCAAAGAAATGGCATATGGTATCGATGCTTTTTTCGATACGAGTGTTTCTGGTATCGAAAACTAACTTATATTTTGAAGAGAAACAGAATTTAAAAAAATAAGTAAAATCAATTTTTAAAAACTACCATCCACATGAGATAACGTCAATTAGACGGAAAACTTGTATAGTACACCTGAGTAAAACTAAACTCATTCGAAAATAACGAATACCAACTGACTCCATTGGCTTTCAATTAATTAACACTGGACATAATAGAATAAGATTCAGTAGCTGATTGTTTGAAAATTCAGCTGCTTTCAAAGGTTTCGAAAAACAAGGCCCTATTATTTGGTTTATTATGATCCGTTATTCTGAGACTCGAGACTAGAATCGAAAATGAGGGAGGAATGACCTAGATATCGTCAGGTAAAAATATTTCAGCAAGTTTTGGGTGAAGGAAAGATAAATTACAAGCACTTATTTTATCTTCAACAGTTATTTTCATTGTTTCTTTTAAAAATATGATTTGATTATTTTTTTTATTAATATCTCTTTATCATTCAAATTTTTTTTTCTCCCTTTCACCACTGTAAATGGATTTATCTGTTGTGTGTGTAAATATTTAAATAAATAAATAAACTTAAAAAAAAATATCTTATAATATGTATCTTTATCATTCAAACATTGTTTGTGGTTATATAATTATTATTTACTATTACTAGGGAGCTACCGCCCCCTGCTCGCTATCGCTCTCCAACCCCCGTTAACTGCTGACGCAGACACGTTTAAACCTCTTCGCAATTCCTCACAAAACCCTGCTCACTGCACTTACTCACTTTATAAAACATTCTTAAAACAGGGTTAGTACTTCTCCGGGGTATTCTTTCGAAAATGGTGGATATACATTCAGTAGCGGAAATTTAACAGTTCCTTTATGGTAACATTAATTGGCGGGTCGCCTTATAATTCCAAGAAAATTAACAACAGAGCAATGTAAACATTCTTTTACTATTTCCCCAAGGTAATATTTTTTCACAGATTCATTAAGAAGCACTGAGACATCTCAGGAATAAATTTAACTTTCTTAAAATTTGTAACTATTTTCATCGATTGGCTGTGAAAAATGTAGTAATTACCGTAAACATCACGAAAATTTAGAATTTTATCTTCATGAGAACAAACAAACGTCGAAGTTGTGTCAGTTTCATAGCAATGACACGAATGTTTAGACTTCAAACATTTTCGATTTTTATCTTAATTTCTAAAACAGTCCCCCGTGTTATCTAGTTGTTTGCGTTTTGGCATTATGAAATAAGGTGTCACATTTTACTACCTTAAAAAACATACTTGCGAAAGAATATAAAAATAAAAATAATTGTAAAAAATAAATGCAAAAGTTCAAAATTTCCGAAAGCGAGTTTATATTTTGTTGTAAATATGGTAATGATTAGGTTGCCACAACGACAAAGATAAATGTAAAAATATTAATTTGTTATAAAGATAAATTATTTATACATAAGTTTTAAATATAATTAAAACCGTTTAAACAACAGAAATATAAATATTGTTAAAAATAACCCAAAATATATTTTTTAAATTCGTGTTATAAATAGAAAGATGATTATTTAATTTATTTGAATATTAAAAACCAGTGAAATATGTTTAAAATTTTTCTTGAAATTTATAGTTTCTTGCTTTATAACTGCAACCTTATCCGTAATCTAAAAAAATGGAAATATTTTAAAATTGAGATTTTTTTTAGAAATTCTAAAGGCACTTTGCACATCCTCAAAAGAATCCGGACAGTTTGATACCAAATATGTGTTATACGGATCAGTAATTAAAAAGCCTTTCCCTGGAAACCGTTCACCAAAAACTTTTTTTTAGAATAGAGAGATTTATAGGATCTAGTATAATATGCTTATAAAAGATTTTGTTAAAGTTTAATAATGAATCCCCCAATAAAGTTCTATTGTATGTTTAAAAATGTTCTTTATGTTCTTTTTGTTGTTTCTTAGCTAAAAGTATATAATGTAATAGTTTTGATTCATTATGACATTTGACCCTTTTTAAAGTAGATTTTTCAGTAATTATTTATCAAAACATTTTCTGGAATCATTAATGTCATATTTAGAACATTAAATCTATATGTTTTGCCCTCTGCTTCAGGGGGCATCCTCAGAGGAAAAAAACTACTTATAAATATTGACTCTGCGAAATTAATATTGACTCTGTGGATTATGATGGTATAAACTTAAAACTACTTAAAATGTTTGCAATAAGTAACATTAATTTTATTTCTAACTTTATAAATCAATCAATTATATCATCTGAGTTTCCCGATTCACTTAAAAAAGCCACCATAACTCCAATATATAAATCAGGTAATAAAAATATATTGTCTAATTATCGCCCAATTTCCATCTTACCTTCCTTTTCTAAAATCATCGAAAAAACTTTATCCATTAAAATGTATAACTTTCTGAATCATATTGAGTTTTTTGCATCAAATCAGCATGGATTTATTAAAGGTAGAAATACTGAATCGGCTCTTTTAGAATTCAACAAATTTCTCTATAATAGTATTGATAATAATAAAAAAACTGTTGCACTTTTTTTAGATATATCCAAGGCTTTCGATAATGTTAATCATTCTTTATTAATTTTGAAATTGGAACACGCAGGTTTTAGAGGAAATATATTAAATTGGTTCATATCATACTTGTCCAATAGAAAACAACGAGTAAAAGTGAGGGACACACTAAGTAGTTATTCTATTTCAAATCGTGGCGTGCCACAAGGATCCATTTTGGGCCCCCTTTTGTTCTTAATTTTTATTAACGACTTCTGTAAATTAAAACTTTTTGGTAAAATTATAACTTATGCCGATGACTCCGTGTTACTCTATTCCTGTGAAAACCTTTTGGAACTTCAATCACAAATTGAAACTGACCTTATAGAAATCAGAAAATGGTTTTCTATAAATGACTTAACTTTAAATTCAAACAAGACTAAATATATTTATTTTAATCTTAGACTGACATCAAGTAATCTTAATATTAAATTTCATTCCGATCTCTGTCATAGTTATTTTAATTGCGATTGTGAAATACTAGAACAAGTTCATAGTATAAAATATTTAGGCTTAATAATAGATTCAAATTTAAAATGGAAAACTCATATCAAAGAGCTGGTAAAAAAATTGCGTTTTGTTTTGTGTAAATTTTACCACCTCAAAAATAATATTGGTGTGTCTTTTCTTAAAACTATTTATTATTCTTGGTTTTATTCCTTAATTAATTATGGTGTTATCATTTGGGGTGGTGAATATAGATCCAATCTTCAACCAATAATTTCAATTCAGAACAAAATATTAAAAATTCTAAATACTCAAATCAGCCCCAATAATTTTAGATCCCTTAACTTACTCTCCTTTCGACATAATGCATACTTCCGTATCATACTTTATATTTTTCGCCATAGTAATTTGTGTGATTTTAGAGAAAGAACATATAATTCTAGATCAATTCAAACTTATCAGATTCCTAAATTTTCTAAGGATATCTTTACTAAACATTTCTTTTACCTAGCTCCCAAATTATTTAACAGTTTGCCTCTAAATTTAATTAGTATAAATAATTTATCTTCTTTTAGACGAAATTTATTTAATTTCTTAATAAATATCGACGATCCTGATCTATATTTTCACCTCATTTGAAGCAAAATCATTTAAATTTTGCCCAGCTTTTTGCCAATTTTTTAATTTATTAAATTGTGTTTGGTTTTTTCCTTCTTTGTTAATCAATTCATGTAAGATTTTATTTTTAGGTAGCCTGAACGGGATTTCTGAATTTATCCCCTTGGCTACTAATATGTTCTTAATTTCTGTATTTGTTTTTCTGCCCTTGTGAATAAAGATTATTATTATTATTATTATTATTATTATTATTATTATTATTATTATTATTATTATTATTATTATTATTATTATTATTATTATTATTATTATTATTATTATTATTATTATTATTATTATTATTATTATTATTATTATTATTATTATTATTATTATTATTATTATTATTATTATTATTATTATTATTATTATTATTATTATTATTATTATTATTATTATTATTATTATTATTATTATTATTATTATTATTATTATTATTATTATTATTATTAAAATAAACCGAATCAAAATGATAATAATAAAATAATAAATGTCTAAGTGAAAACGAGGCATTAAAACTGCAACTGAGATGCTCTACTATTTTATTCCTCCGAAGAAGAGGACAAACGTAAAATTTTAAGCTTATAAATATTTTTTTTTGAAATGTTCCGTACCCCCTAATATTTCTATGATAAGAAATAGTTGGACCAATCCTTTCTATTTTGCACCCAGAAATTTCACTACGATTTGATCCATTTTTCTCTGTGTTGCTTACTCTTTCAATTCATAACTCTTTAATTGGGTTTACCCTACAATAAATATAAAACAGTCGGTGATACATAATAACCCCATCTAATCACAAGGTGAGAAGCAAGAAACTTGTAGCGTGAACATTTAAAAGGAAAAGCGCAGTAATGATTGTCTATTCAACTAATAGCAAATTCTATTATATAAATATTTCTCTTTCAGATAGTTAAATGAAAACTGAATTGAAATAATAATTCCCAAGGAGGTTTTATTATAATGCCAGTGGTAGCATTTTAAGCAGGCGGATGTAGGTCAAATTTCATTATTAAACGCGATTTTCTTTCGTTATTATTATTTCAATCGCATTCGCAAACTTCTCATTCGTTGAATGAACATTTGCTGAAAAGATACAATGAAATAAAGACCTTCTTTGAAAGTATTATTAATGAATGAACGGTGTCTATCCAATTAAAACTGGAATTGCGATTCCTATGCTGCATAGAAACAAAAACAATGTGTGAATATACCTGAGATCAATGTTTTGATGCGGAAGCAAATATTGAGCGAAGGTTATTGTCAGTTAACCATATCAGAGATGTAAGGAGGCTCGAGGGTGCAGAAGAAAATATTTATAACATTGTTTGAATTTTATAATAATTACGGAGATGGTGGAGAAAATTAATAGTCAAAATCGGATGGTAATTTTTATTAGCCGCTTTTAAAAATCAAGCAGCGTTTTCCATCAAAAACTGACCATCGTTTGGAGATAGATCGGAAAGGGAAAAACAAGTTTTAATCATATCCATGATCATAATTTTAAATAAGAATCTTGGCTGGAATTCGTAATTCTAAGATATTTGATTGTTTTTTTCTCCAGATTTTCTATTTTATTAATAAGTTTTTAAGTCCTTAAAAACCTTTATAGTATCCTCTCCCTTTTTTAGTGTCTCTCTGTCAAATGTCTTTGTCTGTCTGACTCTCTTTGTCTGTGTCTTGTCTATCTCTTTTTCATTGTTTGGATCTTTCTGATTGTCTGTCTGTCAGTCTCTTCTTCCGTCTGTCTCTTTGCCCCTCTCTCACTACCACTTTTTCTGTCTGTTTCTCTGTTTGTCAGTCTCTCTCGGGTTCCTCTTTGTCTGTTAGTCTCTGTCTCTACCCCCTGTCTGTCAGTTTATGCCTCTTTGCCTGTCTCTTTCGCTCTTTATGTCGCTTCCTCTCAGTCTGTCACTATCTGTCTCTTTGTCTGTTTCTCTCTATATGACTGTCACTCTCTGTTGGTTTGTCTCTTTCTATCTCTCTGCCTGCCTGTCTCTTTCTTTGCTTCGAAAGAAAAGTATCCTCGCACAGCAATTCATCACGGAGACTCTCCAACTTGAAAAATTCGTCCTAGGAGCAATTAAAGAGAGAATCAATATCAATTCTCCGCTAACTAATGTATCCCCAACAGGTGCTGACCTCGCCTGGCGATTAGGCGCGTTCGAGAACGCCCCTTCGATTGCAGACGATAATGGATGGAAGGGGAGATGCCCTCGGGCGACGCACGATCTTGGCAACTCCCTCCGCAGAACGTTTCTGCGATTGCTGGGTGTGAGAGGACGTTTAGAAAGAGGATTTATTGCGGTTAATGGTCATCATGAGCAGTCAACGTACGAGAAATCACAGGGGCTACTCTAATACTAACCACTAAATATTATAAAAATATTTTGTGTTGTACATAAGTACATTCTATTTTCGTTGTGTATTACATAAGACAAAAATGTTATCTATGGTTAGAAATTAATAATCATGAATAGGGAACATTCATAAATTACGTAAGGTCGAAAGGGGGGAGGGGGTCTGGTAATATCCCTTGTCAACTTTTAGGTTTTAGAAAAAAAATGTATAATTCCCTTATTTTTTAAGAACATGTTTAAGAAAAATTAGCAGATTGGTCAAGACAGCGAAAAAATAGCCAGTTACTCCTGATAATTACAAGTTGGGACCATGGTTTGGATTTTAACATGGATTTGTATAAAAGCTTTTGCAATGTGTTTGTTAAATTAAATGTGATATGCTGATAAGACGAAACAAATGTTGCTATACTTCACAGCAACGTTTCCTGAACCCAGTACGTCATTACACGAAAGGATAAAGTGGGTAAAAACACAGACTCATGGGTTGATAGGAGGTGTTTCGGTACGCAAATCGTGATAAAAAGACACTTTATATGTAAATGGGTTCAACGAAATAAAAGTATTTCAAAATTGACGTTTTTCGTTTCACTCGAAATTCAAACTCCGCGAAGGGAACTACTTTGTTTGTTAGTGACGTAGTAGGGTCAACTTAAGTTGCTGTCTAGTATAAAAGATATAAAAGAAATAAAGCTAATTTAGTGATAGGGAAAACTTCAGGTGAGAACTTGAGGGGTCCATCAAAAGATCTCTCCAATGGGAAGGAAGGGGTCCAAAATTAAGGAAAAATGCCTCACATAATTTATGGACGTCCCCATACAAAGATAAATTCAAAATGGAATCAAAATTTTTATTTGCCACTTTCAAAAATAATGCAGTTCCTATTATACAACATGTATCACCGCTTTGTGATCAGAAAAAAAAAGAATTTGCTCCATAATCATTACTGGTGATCTTAATTGTAATGATTATCTGTGAGCATTTATCTTTTTATTTTCAATTTTCGTTCATTCATAAAATAAAAATAATTTTTTTCACTCGAAAGATTGTAAAATCGCCAATGGAGAGATATTTGGATTACTCTGAAAATACTAAGGGGAACGCCTATCCTCTAAAAATCGAGAACGATATGTTCTTTGAGTACTTGTTTTTGAGTTTCTTCGATATTTGGCGCTGTTCTAATTTTATCTTTTATAGAAATATTTTCGATCATAAATTATCGATTATTATACAGAAAACAAATACAGAAATTAAGAACATATATATCCCCTTGGCTACTAATATGTTCTTAATTTCTGTATTTGTTTTCTGTCCTTGTGAATAAAGATTATTATTATTATTATTATTATTATTATTATTATTATTATTATTATTATTATTATTATTATTATTATTATTATTATTATTATTATTATTATTATTATTATTATTATTATTATTATTATTATTATTATTATTATTATTATTATTATTATTATTATTATCTGAGTAACACCGAATCAATTAAAAGTTATCATAACTTTTAATCAAAATCAATTAAAAAGAAAATCTGATCATGAGTTTTATGCCTCGAACCAGGTCCAATTTTTACGATTAAAATTTACTTTACGATTAAATGTATTTTATTTGTTTTTTTTATATTTTTATTCAATTTTATTTACGATTAAAATTTAATCATAAAATAGGTTTTTGGTGTTCAAATGGGTGATCATTAAAATCCAAACCCTGCTTAAAACATCCTCCTAATTGAGCTCAGCCACTGTAATGTGTTTTCAACTTTTTCTTTGAGGCGGCTCTGTATATCAGCGCTTTTGCAATTCGTGGAATAAACTTTAATATCGTTGTATTTACCCTCAACAAATAAATAATTCACGCAACAGCGAAATTAGGTTTCTTTTTCATGTAAATCCACTGTTGACAATCCCCTTTTTGATTGGCCTGTCAAAGAGACGTCAAACAAAGAGATTGGCAATAAGCTTCGATATGGCATGTGTACGGCATTGATTTCCATTTTGAATTATGTGCCTCGAATGATACCTGGGTGATATTAAGCAAGGGAAATGACAAAGGAAACACGGATAAATATATTCCGTATTTCCATTGAGAGTAATTTTAAACTACAGATGATGGCAGAGTATGTTGTGTGACCGAAACTTTTTATTGCAGAGAAACAGCTGTTTCCGAGTTGCAAACACTCGGTCTCATAATTTATTTAAATGGTTTTTTACTCAAAATGTTGGAAATATTGTCGGAGTTTAGAAGCTGATGGGTGTAATTTGAAATTCCTTTCTTTGAAAGTTAGTCAGTAAATAAACTTAATGGAGCCATGCAGACCTGCGTCTAAACTTTTGTTTCGGGCACTCACGCGAACATTATAGGATAATTACGAATAATTTCCGAACACTATAGGAGTTTTTAAACACTTACGGATGAAATTTGAATCGGGGGGGGGGTAAATCCTTTATAAACCCTCACTCCTAGCCAGGGGCGTAACCAGACTTTTGTTTCGGGGGGGGGTTACTCGACATTTTTTCTGAGGTATCTCCTTCAGAATGCTAAGTTTTAGGTGAGATTACTTTGTAGGACGTAGGATTTTAATTTTAGTGCACTTAATTTCAAATTTGTGTAAAAATGTGAATCCTATGTAAAAGGGGGTCTGTGGGCCCTACCCCAGAAAATTTTGGAAATATGCCCCTCAAAATAGTGTTTTAGCTCATTTTGAAACCCTTTAGGTTGCACCCAAAGAGCACCGCTCATTGTAAGAGTCAGAATTTTCAAGGAAAAAGTATAATAGTATTATGAATGGCAAAATTTCTAGGGGGTTTTGGGGTTCCTACTCAAGAAAAAATTTTGAATTTTGCCCCTAAAAGTGGCATTTTAACTCATTTTGAGACACTTATTTGTCCAGAATTTCGAGGGAGGTTTGAAGTCCTCCTCCAGAAAATTTTTGGAATTTTTACCCTTAAAAGTAGGGTTCTTATTGGTCTGATTGGTCAAAAAACTCCTTTTGAAACCCATTGGGTTACACCCGAAGAGGACCGCTCCTTGTGACACATAATTTTCACGGAGAATAACAGTATAAAAACTGATGTCAAACTTTCGGGAGGGGGTTTTAAACCCCCAACGGGGGTTCAAACTCCCGTTGGACACGGGGGACAACAAACAACCCCTTGGATACGGCCCTGCTCCTTGTGCTGAAAATGCTGTACTTTTTTTGTGCTAAGAATAACCACACTTTGTATTGTTAGCTAGAAAACTGTTATAATGTTCTGAATGCGTTTGAAAAGTAGTGTTGTTATCCAGTGTTATGTATGCCTTGGACATAAATATTGACGAGTTCACTAAAAATATTCAACATTTTTACTCCAGTAAAGCACCGTTAATACGTATTTCAAGCGAATGAAAAGACGTATAGTTGAAAACATCTTTGATTATTAGGTTTATAATGATCTTAATGCATATACGTAAATACAATAAATTTGAGGTTTTTCTGAAAGCAAAATTACTTTAAAACAGTTTTTAAACTGAAAATATAGTAATTAAATTTTAAAATATTAAAAAAAATTAACGTAAAAAGGAAACAAACCATACTTTTATATTTTATCCTAAATATTTATTTTATTTTTCATATCTTGAATACTCTATTGCACATCCCAAACACCACATCCGAATATATTGCATTGTAGTATATGAATATTAAATCCTCAATTTAATAAAATTTTTTGAAAAAATCCTTCATTAATACATTGGGAACGACGTATAACCGATATTGCGCTTGGTAGAAACGTAGAATTTTTGTATTAAAATTAATAAGAATGAATTGAGACTTTGCGAAAACGACGTATAAATAGAGAAGGGGCCGTTCAAATATTACGTAAGCACTTTTTTGGTCATTTTTAACCCCCCTCCCCCTTGTCAGCAGAGATAAGCAAACCTCAAACCCCCACTATAATTACGTAAGAAACTGCCGGACCCCCCCCCCCCGAAATTTTGATATTCTTTTTAGTAAGTACCGTTTTGTTTTTCTCCTTGAAAATTAGGTGACTTATACTACAAGGAGCTGTCCGTTTTGGGTGTAATACTAAGGGTTCAAAATTGAGTCAAAACACTAGTTTTCGGGGTTAAAATTTCAAAATGTTTGGGGGGTCCATTCCCAGAAAAAAGTGCTTACGTCAAATTTCCGAATTCAATTTTTTTTGTTAAATTTATTTTTGGTTGAGTTTTGAAGTTATTTAATGCAAAAGACAGGAGATTTTCGAAAATGCAGAGTCTTACGTAAGCATTACTCATATTCCCCCTCCCCCCCCTTGTCAGGAAAAATAAGCAAAGAGCAAACCCCCCTCCCCCCTTAGGTGCTTACGTAATAATTGAACGGCCCCGAAGTCGTATAAACGAGAAACGTATAAACGACACTACTACTTACAAAAACTACCAATACTTTTTTCTTTAATAAACAACATTAATCCAATTTTTAACACTTTTCAAACACACTGAGAACACTATCCCCAACCCAATAAAATGTTCTAGAAAAAACGCAACATCCACCTAAAAAGTGGATGGTTGATGCAAAAAAAAACTCCTTCAACATAGAAGAATTTTTTTGGGGCAACGGAAAACAGCTGAGAGAAAATGAACACCCATGTTCTATACTTTAACCCTTTATCTACTGCATTATAATTTCCTGCAATTTTTTTTGTGCAAATATTCACGCTTCTCACGAGGTGAAAATGAAAAATTTTCAATTTAATGAGTAAAGAATACTTTTATTCATTTATTTCAGTCATTAAATTGAAAATTTCTTACTTTCGCTTCGTGAGAAGCGTTTTAAGACGTAAAATCTACGTAAATTCAACCTAATTGAGCGTGCGTTTTAGGGGTTCTATTCAGGATATTTTTTTGCTTAAGGTGTCTTTTCAATCTAAATAGAGGCTGCTCTACAACTTTGTAATTGACTATTTTAGCAAATTCCTAATAGTTTTTAAAATAAAATTTATAACTCCTAAAATTTCAGCTAGCGGGCACTGCGGTCTCTCACTTTCGGTTGCGCATAGTCACTTTCTCACTTTACTCCTAAAATTTAAAATCCATTACCTTGACTACATACATTTAGCTTGCTCCGTTAGCAATTTATTGCAGGGTAAAGGGACTTTCCTTTACACCCTGTATATTACGTACTACATAATTCATAACTCATCTTTAGGAAATTTAATCCGCTAGAGCTAATTGATTAAATTCATACTTTAGAGTAGTACCTTCAGTACACAGAGGGCTAAAATATTCTCGCCATACAAATAAAAAAACATGTGGAATTCTATCGCAGCTTTAAGTCTTAAAAAAATAACACACTTTCCATTTGACTTTAACTACTTTTGAGGGAACGAAAATGAGACAAGCATGGGAATCCGATCAATATGGCAGCTGAAAGCCCAACTTCAGTTTTGAATATACTATTCGCATTTTCCGCTAAAATACTCATCACAGAACCCGTGCAAAGTATGGTCAGTATTAAGGATGTATTCAGTCGTAAGGATGCTTATTCCATGTAATTTTAAAGTGGGTGGGAATTGTAAGTAACCTGTCTGTAGATAATGGGTACACCTCTATTCCTTGATGAAGCCCTATTTTAATATCGATATTTTTAAAATTTATCTAAGGGTCTAAACAACAAATTCCAGTTCCTTAGAATAAGAATAAGAAAACATCTTTGGTTGAGTAGCAAATAGGTTAAATATTTTTCGACATTATGGATCAGTGGAAAATTAATAACACGGGAATATTATCTTTAGATGATTCAAGAATTTAAAGAAATTTCTTTCAACCATAGCAGTCAAACACTTGGGGAGAGTGGGGTAATAAGAAATTGGGGGAATAAGAAACATTTAATTTGCAGCTTTGTGTGTGGGCATAAAAAATCTGAAAAAAAATCACAGAATATCTTCAAGACATACTCTATATCCGCAAAAAAAATTTATCTTTTTAGAATCATGACTTCAGTGAAAAATTCCCGTTTGAAATAATCAGGTCAGCAAAATCATCCACCTAAAGTCATGCTTTATTTCAATTTATCTTGTTTTTGCTATTGAATTAAAATGGAATTTTACTAGTGAACTTTTAAGGAGGTTAAACGGGCTATATGATTCACCTTTTGTTCTTCAATTTAGGGTTGTGGATCATTCTTAAAAGCGCCCTGTGTCTTATTACCCCATTTAATCAAAATTATGGGGTAATAAGAAACACTAGCATTTTATGCATGAAAATTAATTTAACGAATTTTTCTCTTTATTATATTCATATTTTATTGTTCTTATTTCATTTATCAAATTAAAACTTGTAAATTCAATTAATTTTATTTCTACTTAATTTTCCTGAATTAGATGGGGGTGAAAGACAACTTTTACTCACCACTCTAGAGTTTGTTGTAAAAGTTATAAGTAATTCCATCGACAGATTTTTAACTTAAACGTTTTAATTTTAGTTATGGCGAGTAAACTAAAATATTAAGTCGTTTTTTAGGTACTTAATTTTCCATGAAATTAATTAAAACGATATTGAAACGCACGGGGTGGGGAGTGGGTTCCAGGGTGTCTTCATAAACTTCCTGAACCATTCAAACTTGAAGAAATAGGGTAGCGCTGAGTTTATACAGAGAAAGTGGAACCGACCTTAAAAAACTGAGCTTGCAAAAAAAATTGAGTTGATTTTGGGGGAGAATAACCAATTTGTATCACAAAAGGAAGTAAGAGAAACACCATTTTATTAATTTTGTCATGATTTTCAAATATTTAGTGTAAAAATATAACGTTGCTTATAACTTTCAACTTGTACTTTACTTACGACTAATTTTTAACTAGGCATATATCGAAAGGTTTTTAATGAAAATTTCTGAAAATTACTGGGGTTATAAAATACTCATTAGACCTTCATTTGATTTTTAATTGTTTTAGTTAGCATATAACTGACTTGTTTCCTATTACCCCAAACGGGGTAATAAGATACAGTCGCTTGGGGTAATAAGAAACAAGTAAAAACTCCCCTTTTACTTAAGAAGTTCATTATTTTTTCAAAGAAAGCTGTTAATGATGCAAACATTCTGGAAAAAAATCAGCTTCATAAACTTAAAGGAGAATCCTGTGGAATTTTTAATGTTTCTTATTACCCCATTTGAATCTTATCACCCCTCTCCCCTATTTCAATAATAATCCAATGCAGTCACTAAAGTTAGAAGATTAGAAAGCAGCCAATAAAAATGACTGCAACTAGTAAATGGATTGATTTACTTACAGGGTGATCAAGGGAAATTATAACTTTTTATAGTCACCACTCAAATAAAATTTTTTTTGTTTATATATAAAACTAAGAATGAAATGTTGCATACTTTTGGATGCTTTCAACTTCAAGTCATTGAGAAGCTGATGCTGATCAATATACTTTTTAATGAAGTATTAGTTTGTACTTAGTGTCTGTATAGTGCACTTAGAAATGACTTTGACGGTCGAATTATGAGCCTCTGGTAAGATCTACACTAGGGGACTAGGGTGTCCTTTTACGAGCGAATTTGATAACGGGTACCCTCTACTTTTTTTTATAAATGCCTTGACCTATTCAGATATAAAATTTTATCTTTCTACGATGATATAAACATGAGCAAAATCTCAATTGAAGATAGTCAATGTGGTTCTTTTACGACAGAATTGTTTTCTCTTTGTGAATTTAAAGAGATACTGTTGAACCAACAATACTATACGGGTCACGTGATTTTTTGCTTCAGTATTTTTTATTTTATTTAAAATATACTGATTTTTTATGTATATAGAGGGTATAACTAAGGTTAGAGGGAGTAAATGTATCTTCCTCTTTCGGTCAACTGCCCCTCAGCTTCTTCCTTTCTCCCCTCCGAGTATGTCAAAATCACGTGACCCTTTTAGTATCTTTGGTTTGACAGTACCCTCTACTTTTTTTTCAATGCCTTGACCTACACAGATATAAAATTTCATCCCTCTACAATTAATATTAACCCGTGCCGAATCTCAATTGCAGATGGTCAAGCACGAGCACACGCCTGGTAATACCACTTTTTTTATTTTTTCCGGCTTTTTGTATATTTTTTTATATTTTTGGTCATAGAAATGTAACATTAATCGGTCGGAATTGTCGTCAGCCGCTAAAGTTTAACTGCACGAATTTTAAAATACAGCACCACAAAAAATTTTCAATTGTACTTGTTACTTTGATCCAGTAATATGGTGACTAGAATCGCCAACTAAATAAATTGGTTTACCTTCACTTCGCTAACTTCTTTTAAAAGCATGAGACGACACTTTAGATTAGACCAGGGGTCGACAACCTTTTGAAACGGAAGATCCAAAAGTAACAGTTTACGAAATTTCCCAGTTTTTAAAGAGCCACTAATTTTTTTGCTTCAAATGTTATAGTATATGCTTAATATATATTTTATTTTAAATTGGGAGGGTGATTTTAGTTGGGGAACATTTTTACCCAACATTTTTCTGTTTGGTAAAAATGAGCCCCAACTGAAATCACTATTTCCTCCTGGTACTTTTTTACATCAAGTTTTAGATGACTTACGTACACATTGTAAATTAATTTTAGAGAACTTAATAAAAAATTTTGTGTAAACGATGTGAATTCCTGGAAAAATAAGAGGGTCTAGGGGTCCCCCCAGAAAATTTTTTGGAAATTTCCCCTTCAAAATCACATTTTAGCTCATTTTTGCCTTTTTCGATTGCACCCTAAGAGCACCTCTCATTATTTAAGTGGCAGAGTTTTCAAGGAAAAATAGAAGTTATAATAAACAGCAAAATTTCGAAGGGAGTGTGGATCCCACTTCAGAAAAATTTTGGAAAATTTTCCCTAAAAATAGTGTTTTAATTAGTTTTTATATAATTTATAATTATAACTTATTAATTAATAGTAATAAGTTTTAATTAGTTAAATTTCTAGGAGTGTTAAGGAGTTCTTCCCCAGAAATTATATGGAATCTTATCCTTAAAAGTAGTTTTGATTTTGACTCATTTTGAGATATTTTCTGATTTCTTAAAAGTTTTGATTAATTAATTGTTCATTTTTTCGTATGGAACTGGAGAGCCGCAACTTTACATCGAAAGAGCCGCATGTGGCTCGCAAACCGTAGGTAGCCGACCGCAGGATTAGACCGATTAATTACCATTTCTATAATCTCAAATGTAAAAAATTTATAAAAAGCCTTGAAAAAATAAAAAAAAGTGGTGAGTATTAGCAGACACATTGAACATCTTCAATTGAGATTTTTCACCTGTTAATATTATCGCAGATGGATATAATTTTATATCTGAATAGATCAAGGAATTTATTAAAAAAAAGTAGAGGGTAACCATTTTTAAATTCGCAAAAAAAATTTTTTTTGGTCATATAAATAAGGGACACCCTAATAGCATACGGGAGCTGGCGTTTTATTTCATCTGCTCTTATAAGGTAGTACAATGTTTTCTGCAATTACCATCACTTAAAGTTAAATAATCACAGATTTTTCCAGCATGAGGGGCAACCAGATATGTAAGGATATTGATCTTATTACGCTGAACCACCAGAAACTATTCCTTAGCTTAGAATGTGAGGGGTCTTTATATTCCGTAGATAGAGATGCTGTTCGATACCATTACTCCACATCTTCAAACCTGACACTCAGTTCTTCCTGATAACATCTTACTTTTTCTGGAGGGTACAAGGAACACAAAATAACCCAATTTTTGTGCATGGGGGAGTCAGATTTGAAGATGCGGAGGGATGGCATCGAACAGCATCTCTATCTACGGAATAGACCCCTCACATTCTAAGGAATAGTTTCTAGTGGTTCAGTGTAATAAGGTCAATATCCTTACATATCTGGTTGCCCCTCATGCTGGAGAAATCGGTGATAATTTAACTTTAAGGGATGGTAATTGTAGAAAACATTGTACTACCTACCTTAGTGAATGATTTCCTTCAGGATGAAGAAATCGCTAGAAAGGGATCGACCAGCACGTTTTCTCTACAGGAATCCAATAGAACAAGTCTAGTACATGCTTGAGAAACGAATTTCTGCTCTTCCAATACCTCCCAAACAGTTCAGGTACTGGAAAATGCTCTAAAACGGGAAATTGGAGAAAATACCCCAGCCCCTCATAAATAACCAAACAAATCTTACGGAAAACAGACCCACAACGTTGTTTTAAGTCAGGAGAAATCATACCCCAAGCGAAGCGAATTGGGTTTTCAAGTAAGTATTGATAGATTTTTTAGTTTTTTTCCTTATCCACACAAAATGTGCACATTTTCCATTTTTGATAAAAAAAAAAAGTAAAAATAAAGTTTTCTCCTTTTGATAACTGCATGAATTTAGCTTTTAAATGACCCTGAGTTTATGAAAAATGCTTAAACCACTGCAAATTTGTTATATTTGCTTGTGCCAAAATGTGTAACAAAACCTCCAATATCCTTTAATTCTTTTGAGCAGTGTATGGATTAGTTGGAACATAGATTTGTTAGATTTGGCATTCAGTAGCATACTTGACCAACGGTTATTAACAAAGATTTGTTAGTTAACAAACCGGTGATGAACAGATTATGATTTAAGTTGAACTATCAATCAGAATCGAGTATGGCAGGAGCTTTTTTACAAAACAAATATGGCATTCTCTTGCTACAATACACTTAACGTTAATTATCAAAACAAGATTATTATTTGAGAAATTAAATATTCTTGATTCTCAGTACTCTCGAGGTGTGTTTTGTCTAGTTCAATGTTTATTAATATTTTGCTCTTACGTTTTATAATTTTCAGATGAAATCTAAAGATCCCAATTTCTGTGCCGTACTCTTTCGAAAATTTCTTTCTTGTCCTATTCATCAATCTGAACGATCACGATTGAGCTTTTTTTTATCGTCAAAGAGGTTTCGCTTGTTCGCCAGCTCTGGTATACAGCTGAAAAACTTTGGTTAGTTGATCAAAACGCTCAGAATGCCAAATCAAAGAAACGCAAAAGTTAAACAAATATTTGTTGATTAGTTAAACGGGCGGGTTAACCAGAGAGCACAGAATATGTCTGTTAGACTTCTGTCACTTAAGCAAATTTGATTCCGAGTCTGTTTGAGAAAGTGCAACATTAAGATTTGAATATTTTTTACACAGTTTTAAAAAAGAGCGTGCCTAATTTTTTTTACATTTCAAATGATTTTTCAATATATTTTTTTCCAACTTAAAATCCAAAAAAATTACATGCTTACTCCTTCAACACAACAATTAAAATGTACATCAAATTATTGAATTAATTTACTTAAAAATGTTCATATTTTTTAGCATTTCCTTAAATTTGGAGCCTTTCTAGTGTTTACAGTATTTATAAACGTTCCCTTTATCAACCAACAGTGATTCAATCTAAAGCAATACAATTTAAAACCCTTCATCCCCCATTGGACCCCCCCAATAGCGCTTGAAACCCATGCCTCACGTAAAGGAACAATAATCCTCCAAATCGTTCGACTATCACTGTCACCCCACCCTGCGGAAGAACAGGGGTTAATTCACACCACAATCGATACAATCATTCGAGTGTTCCCCACCTTCGACCTCCCCCCTAGAGCCGACCCCCCCCCCCAAACAAAAGAAAAAAAGCCAAAAAATCAAAACCCATCACCGACAATTAAACTCAGGAAACCGCTTGTTGTCGGTCGTCACCACGGTAACCGAGCCACGCCTCCCGGCCAATCAAGCGCCGCGTAGGCGGGATCCGGCAAGTTGATTGACAGCCGAGGTGGGATCCCTGGAGTACCGTTGGATTCGGACAGACGTACGCGGATGTTGACCGTGATCAGATTTTTCCCGGATTATCATGCGCGAGGTCCGGCCAGAGGGGATGGTGTGTCCGGTGTTCGTCCGGTGACCATGTCCGGTCAAGGAGGTTTTTGAGGGTCTTTTGACATTTTTGAATATCCGTCCATATCGTGGTGATGTCATATTCTCAGTTCGGGTACACCTATCCAGCTTCATCGCAGGTAAGAGATTTTTTTAAAGATATTTTTTTAAAATTACTATTACAGAATGACAACGCGTTGATTCTAGAACTTGACTATTGATTGCATTTGTACGATTGTGATTGAGATATTTTAAATATCTTATGGGTTAAGCTGAAAAACTCGTTAAAAAGTTTTTGCTCTTTGCATAGATTTTATATTATTTCGCTTGTGAATAACTTACTTCAGATATAGTCCAGTCAAATTGTCCTAAAATAAGGCCATTTTGGGAAAATTTTGGGGTAGAAGATATTTTTTGCTACCTGTATGTTTTTTGGGGTGCTGAATCCGAATCTGAGGTTTGCCAACAAAATTTCGTGACGGAACATTGTGAAAATTCGAAAAAATGGCAAAAATTCGCCTCTTTTTTTCGTTTTCGGCCCCTAGAAAATTACCTTTGCGCTTCTGAGCTAAACAGTCAATCCAAAAAATAAAGAACACTAACCAAGCTACAAAAAAGTCAATTACAACTTTTCTCTCAGACGCATAGTTTCGCCGATAGAGCACGTTGAAAAAGGGGCTATTTTCGTTCGATTGGTAAGAAATCCAAAAAATTTCACTAGTATCTCCAAAAAACCGCATTTTTGGAACAGGATACTATAAAAACTACCTCAATAATATTTCACATGAAATTAGCCATCTAAAAACTCCAATAATGATGATAACTAAATGCATTTTTGTTCGGTGATTTCTCTTAAGAACGAAAGTTCAACAGGAGATAATAGTATTTCTATAACTAAGTTGCTTCTTCGAAATTGCATGCAAAATTTTTCTATTGACTGTTCTATATGTTTTTGAGGGTGCTGAATCTGAATTTGAGGTTTGCCAACAAAATTTCATGACGGAACATTGAGAAAATCCGAAAAAATTCCTAAAAATCACCAGTTTTGTTCGTTTTCTGCCCTTGGAACATACACTTTTCATTTCTGAGCAAAACAGTCAACACCAAAATAAAGAAGAGAAAACAAGCTACAAAAAAGTCAATTACAACTATTCTCTCAGATGAAGGGTTTGGACGCTAGAGAACAATGAATATTGAGAAGTTTTTGTTCCATTGGTGGAAAATTCATAAAATGTCACTCGTATCACCGAAAAGCGGCCTGTTTTGGAACAGCATACTATAAGAACGGCTTCATTTATGTGTTACGCCCATGAAATGAACGTTCTGCATACTCAAATGTTAATTGATAAATAATTAAACAACAATAAAATACGACCATTAGGAACATTTTGGGATTACTGTAACATTGCTCATTGTTAAAGACGGATTAATTTTTCTACGGTGGTAGAGGATATTTTACGCTTTATCATTTTCTCTTTATTTATAATAATGAGTTGCTTAATGAGTATCACAAAATATTTATATTAATATAAACCACATAAACTCACATGGATGCATAAATTAATATTTCTACACCATGGTAATGGTCTCATATTAGGCACATTTTGAATTTTAATTAAAATTGATTTTTAGGGTAATCGCAATTTGTTTTCATAATAAAGGGACACGTTTTTTGCATTAGGAGTGTACACAATATACAAAACCACTTTTAGTTTTTTAAAATAACTTTTATGGGTAAGAGTAATTTGGAATAGCAAAAGTGGTATCCCCACATTGGGGCACTTTCCCCTATTTGAATTTTGAAATTATTTAAGTACATACTAAGAAAAAAAAGATTTCGAAAATGCAGTTTAACCTCTTAACTTAAGCACTCATATTACTAGGTACTAATTCGCTTCAAATTAGAAGATACTTTAATCAAATAGTTTCTAATTAGTGTGAAATACTAATTGATAAATCAATAAATATAAATGCGAAACTACTTTCAAGGATTTAACTATCATAAACTTTTTAATGGTTCCACTCTACTCATAGTGCAGGTTGTGTTAGTCTATTTGAACATACAGTAAAAAAAGAAGGTTGCTACTTTAGATTGACACAAATTACTACTTATTAATTAAGGAAAGAATGCCAAGAATTGAGGAGAGGCGAATAAATTTTGGTTTCAGTATCTGGCTTAAATGTTTATAAGAACCTCATAAACAATCACCACTTTTTATCTTAAATTCTTTTAGAAATATAAAATTTGACAATACGCTAATTTTAATTGTGTGTGTTTTTTCGTGATCAAGTAAAATGCCATCAAATAGATGGCTTGTTAACTAAATAGAAGATAGTGTAATGTGATTACGTTTTAACTTATAATAATTTAAAAAGTTACCTAAGACAGGATCAAGCCACTTGGTATATTCTGATTCTGACTTTCAACAGGATCCTCTAATTATTGATCACGAGAAGATCAAAACTAAACATTAAATGTTACTAACCTCAAAAAAGAAAGTTTAAATATTACTACAATTTTGTAAAGCGTTTTCTCGAAATAACAACTGCTGGGGTTGGTCCACTCTGGCTCTCAGCTCCTCATATAACAAGTAAAGTTTAAGTCAGTGTGGTCCAGCCCGCGGGCCGCATGCGGCCCTCGAAGAGATTTTCATGGGATTCGGCCCACCACAAAATGTAATGTCTTGATCAGACGAAATAGAAGGGAATTAATTCACTTTTCAGTTTTTTTTACAACGTGTTAAAAACTCGTTTTTTTTTAAACTATTTAAGTAAGAAAAATGATTGCAAAAATACACAGTATAACCTCTTACGTAAGCATAACTCATAATACTAGGTACTAGTTCGTTTCAAATTAGAAGATACTTTAATCAAATAGTTTCTAATTATTGTGAAGTTAATTGATAAATCAATAAATATGAAGCGAAACTACTTTTCGAGAATTTAATTATCATAAACTTTTTATTGGTTCCACTCTTATCGTGGTGCAGGTTGTGTTAGTCTATTTGAACATAAAGGGGAAAAAAGAAGTTTGCTACTTTAATTTGACACAAATTACTGTTAAATAAGGAGAGAATACCAAAAATTAAGGAGAGGAGAATAAATTTTCGTTACAGTATCTGGCTTAAATGTTTATAAAAACCTCATAAACAATCACCACTTTTTATATGTTAACCCGTAGCAGGGGACGTGGGGTCTCCCAGACTCCGCAACATTTTCCTCCCCTCCCCCCTACCACATGCTTGGTCAAATTGAATGGATTCTTCCGCTAGCTTCACCTTTCGTGACCTTGGCCCTGACCCTTTCTTATCAGCAAGTTTTGACAAGTGCGACTGTACGGAAATTCCACAAATTCTTTTTCAGGAGTCCCAGAGACCCCACCTCCTCCGCAGCGTAACAGTTTTCGTCCAGAGTTAGTACGCATGGTATTGAAGCTAGGTCCGCGGAGATTATTTATGATTATCTCTAATCCACGTTGTGTGGAAGAGTTTTTTTTTTTTTTAAATAGATGAAATTACGAGTGATTTCAGTCGGGAAGAGACTGTGAAGATGATTTCTGTGAAAATTTTTTAATTGTATGCTTCCAAAACAATAGTAAACAACTGATATTTCAGGCACTGTCAAAAAATTTTTCTATTGTTCTACACAGAATTTTCTCTTATTAAAATTTGCTGTATATATTAAATCCTAAAAACAAAACAGTTAATTCACAAAAGATGCGTTTTTATTTTTACGTTTAAAGAATTTATTGCACCATATGGTTTCCATCGATAATTTTAAGTCTATTGGAAAATTGTCAGGAAAAATGTTTATTTCATCATAAAGTTAAAGAAAGTATTTTTCTATCAAGAGATAAATGTTCAAATAACAATGTACTGAAATATCAGAATCGTATCTTAATTAGACGATTTTTAAAAAATAAAGAAAGTTGCGGAGTCTCTGAGACCCCACGTCCCCTTGTATGTTCCAATTTTTCACCTCCCCTGTTACGGGTTAAATTCTTTTAGAAATATAAAATTTGACAATTTCATATCGGGAATACTTAAAAAAGTTCTAATCAGGTAAAAGGCCATCAGATAAATGGCTTGTTAACTAAATCGAAGATATTGTAATGATTACGTTTTAATTTAAAATGATAAGTTTAAAAACTGCCTAAAATATATAACAAGTAAAGTTTAAGTCAGTGTGGTCCAGACCGCGGGCCGCATGCGGTTCTCGAAGAGATTTTCATGGCCCGCCACAAAATGTAATGTCTTGATCAAACGAAATCGAAGGGAATTCGCTTTTCAGTTTTATTTTTAAAATGTGTTAAAAACTCGTTTTATTAGTCGCATTTTCAAAAGAAAATTTCCGGGGGAGAACCCCTTTGAACTCTTTTTCACCTGACTTAAAATTCAAAAGGGCTATTATGAGTGCATCAATCCAGTTGTGGCAATAGTAAAAGGAGTTATTAAATCATTAGAAGCTATGAGTTGAAATAAACATTTAATCTAGTCAGTGTGATTTCAGAAATTTCACTACAGGGTTGCAGTTTTTGTCTATGTATTTAAGAACCCAATTTTCGTTCTCAAAAGTTCCTACAATAGCTTGAGAAAAAAATCCAACTTCTTTGGATATGAGCTGGATGATTTCGCTTTTACTTGTAAATCACTAAACCTTTAAATACTTCTTACTCTTTCATTTTTAAAACCTTCTAAACGTGCATCTTAAATGTACAAAAGATATTTCTTAAATAAATGCGTCTTTATAAATCTTTATAATTGAAGTAAATGTTTCTGTGTTGATATACAAGTTCAATATGCACACATTTGCCTGTTTTAAAATTATAAAATGCAATTTTTACTATCTCTGGCCCTTGCCTCCCTATAAAAAGTTTAATTGGCACTTGGGTAGCTAAAGTTTGGACCACACTGGTTTAAGTAAATACACTGAGAGATGATAAGAAGTTTTATCAACACTCAGTAATCACTTTTAACTGTTTAACTCCCAATATAAATTTTTAAAAATGGCAAAATGAATTTTTGCGCTTAGAAAGAAAATTCCCAAGCTTTATTCTCGTACGAGAATAATAATAGATAATTCCGTTATAATAATAATAGCGAAAAATTAACCACCCTCTAATAACAGAGAGATATATCCCCTTCAACTTTGGTGAAATCGATGTCCATGAATTTTATTTTTAATAAATTAGTGAAAGTAACGCGAAATGTTCCTTAATTTTCTCATCTTTTGAGGGCAAAAAAATAGTTTTTAATTTAAAAGTGTTGTTACCTTTAGTTATCAAGTGAATGTTAAAACTTCATTGATATTCACTTATACTCCATTGATTACTGCCTTAAGGACTCTGTTTCGAAATAACTTTTAATTTTATAGGTCTTTGTCTTTCTTTTTTCATTTCTGTGCTGTGAAATAAGCATAAATGTAATTTAATTGTAGATTAAAGTAGTGTTTAAGATTATTTTCATTCAGCTAATTGAAGAATCACCCCGGAACAGGAGCAATTTCAGCTACATGATATAATCCAAAATCCTCTAATAATACAATCCTATATGATTATATAGTTAGTGTTACACATGATTTGAGCAAAGAAAAATCAATTTTTAAATATTTTCAATCTTTTTGAGCAGAAATAATACCAATTTCTGCTAATTTCCATATGCAAGTTTCAGGGTGATTCTGGTCCATGCCACCAATCCAAACTGTTAGATAACTTTGTAAATAACTTCCCCCAATGCACCTTTTCCTGCAAAATTTAGTTTAAACATCATACAGGTTGCAAAATAGCGAATTGATAAAAGAATTAAAAATGTTTTAATTGGATCTTAAACAGTGTTAAAGTAACAAAGCAATATTAAAATATTTCGGATTAGAATGTTTGTAATAGTTATGAGAAACAATTTGACCCGACAGACCCGACTTTACTATCTGAGTTTGCAATGCATGCTTAAAACCATGAACAATGAGAAATGACTTTAAAAGGGTATTTCCCATTAAACAGTCAAGATAGTATTTTCTAATAAGCATTAAAATCTTTTCTAATTTTTAAGTTTTACCAACCTATTTTAAATTTTAGTTGACTAGTCAGAAATTTAAAATTTGCAGAGCTTCATGGTTAATTCATATTTTTTCTATAAATGCAGTAAAATTACTGATATTTTTGTTAGTAGCAGGGAATTTGGTTGTTTTTACATATTAATTTCAGTCATAATTCATGTTAGCTGGGTAACTATTGCTTTCATAGTAGCTAGAAATGGGAAAATTTAATGGGGAATGCTTTTTTTACCGACACACTACCGAATTGAACTAGCTGTCACAGTAGTTCAGTTCGAACCGCGAAAATTGCTCAAGGGTTCGTTCAAATATTACGTAAGCACCTAAGGGGGGAGGGGATTTGCTCTTTGCTTATTTTTCCTTATAAGGGGGAGGGGGAATATGAGTGATGCTTACGTAAAATACTGCATTTTCAAAAATATCTTGCGTCTCTTGCATAAATCAATTCAAAACTCAACCAAAAATAAATTTTACAAAAAGTTGAATCAGGAAATCGGACATAAACACTTTTTTTTCGGGGGATGGACCCCCAAAAAATTTTGAAATTTTATCCCTGAAAAGTAGTGCTTAACCCATAAAGAACAGCTCATATAAGTCATCTTAATTTTCGAGGAGAAAAAAAGGGTACCTACTAAAAGTGATGTAATTTTTTTGAAGGGGGTCAGGCAGTTTCTTACGTAATTATGGTTGGGTGGGGGTTGAGGTTTGCTTATCTTTCCTGACAAGGGGGAGGGAGGGTTAAAAATGACCAAAAATAGTGCTTACGTAATATTTTAACGACCCCCAACCACCCTTTGAAATTTCTCACCTCATTTCCTAAGGGCAACGCACTATAAAGCAGGAATATTGGCTGACAACCAGCATCAAACAACTCAAGATCCTCTAGAAATCTGAATGTTATTACATCCCTTGATTATAACATACGAATCAAAAGCAAGTTCGGTTTCTGCTGGATTCAAAACTTTATGTAATTAGTTAAACTATTTCAAGGATGTTAATTTCAACATAATAAAACATAACTATTAATCCAAAAATCCAGGCTTTAACTTTATTTAGTGTTGGCAAACTATTTGAACTTTAGAGTTCGATTATCAAAATTGAAATCGCGAAAATGATGGTTTAATCGTCTGTACGATCTACCTTGTCAATCGGAGACACAAAATTGAGAATGAAGTAACACAATAAGTAGGTAGTTTAATTTCAGAGATTGGTGATAACATTCAAAGAGACAACTAATTCAATCCTAAAACTTTTAAACCCACATTTCTACATTTCAAATATTTGTTTTTGAAACACTCTATTCAAAGTAGTTATTATGACCTTCAATGAACAGAATAGAAGCCAGTTATTTCACTAAGTTAGCCAGCAATTATGAATCTTTCCCACCCAAAATGATGATTGGAACTCGAAAGTTTTTCATTTGCTTAGGCATCAACAACTTTAGAGAAAACAAAGTACTACGTGAAAATTGAGTTTTTGACCTTAATGCATGTGTTTAGTGAACAGATAGAATGTCAGAGGAATGAAATACGCAGTTTAAATTTAAAATCGCTTGCAGTATCGGATGAAATCTCTTGGAATTCAATGATGAATGGCTCTTTAAATTGCAATTAGTTGAGTCGGAAGAAATTTAATCTTGTTGGGGAATCTGAAAAGTTGAACTCGGGTTTCGACCTGTGGGTGAGATTAACTTAAGGTTGAATGGTTATCAAAATGTTCTTGGACAGCTTGAAATTTCAAGGATTTTTTGTTGGTAGTAATTACAGTGTTGATAATTAGAAACTAAAAAATGAATCATAAATATTTTGAACAAACATGACTTGTCATGACATTCATAAAATAGAAGACTGTTCTTTTTAGCTGAAAGGCTTAGAATGCAAGAAGGGTATTCAAAGTTTTTGATATGTCTAACAAATTGATTACAATTTTTATTGTGGGAGAGAGGTTAAAATTAATAAGAAAAGAAAATATTGGCTTTTTCTTAAATAAAAACATTTAGGAAGTTCAAGAAAATTTTAGGTTATAATTTTACAATTTAATTGCAATTTTTAAAAAGAAGAGAAGTAAAACATTATAGCTATAAATAGCTACTTCTTAAAAAGAAACACATTTAGGAACCTCAAAAGGAATCATTCTGTAGTAATAAAAATAGTGTTTGTGAATTATGTTTTTTCAATAAGAAAAGAAAAACTATTTTGGTTTACTCTAGAAATCACAGCATATTAAATACTTAACGGAAATTAAAATAGAATACAAAAGATATACGATGAATAAAGTAGGAATAAAACACTTGAAATTTATTTTCACATTTCTTTGTTTCCCTCTAAGAAAATGCATGGTCATGTTTTTGAATCTTGATACAACTTGTTTAAAGCCACACTTATGGGCATTGATCCTGTCTAAACTAGCCTATTTAGTCTAGACTAGACCTACTGACAAACCGCCAGGAGAAGAGCTATGAACAGGGTTGCCGTGAGTGGACGAGTTCAAAAGAAGAGGGAAGCTGGTATGAATTGAACTGCAATATTTGGCATTTTAAGCGTACATTTGGTGATTGAGAAAACTTTTATTTAACTACATTAAATTATTGGTTACATTTGAAATTTCTCGTCAATAAAAATCGGGAATACTTTTTCGCATGAAAATTTTTTACCGTTTAGTATGCCATTATATTGCTATTTTTAGGGAATTAGTTATATTCAGTTTTATATAGCTGATATAACTTTAGTTGTGAATTTTATAACTTAATCATCATACTTGTGAAATTTAAATAAGGCGTTAGAAACTTGTGAAGTGACAAAATATAAAAAATATGTATTCATTATCTTTTTTATATTTTTTTATAAGATTAGGGAGCTACCTCCCCTACTTGCTACCGTTCACCAACCCATGTAAGCTGCTTACATAGGACCTTTTGGATCGCTTCAAAATCCTCACAAAAATTTTATTCTGTGCAAACTGAACTTAAATGCAAAATTTAACAAAATATCTAATTTTAGATCAGATATGGAATAGATCATGCCAGTTGATGTAGATCAGATAATGACTATAAATCCAAAAAAAAATTACAAAATATCCAAAATCAAATCAGGTAAGTTGATGTAAATCATATAATATAAAATTAAATTAAATAAATCAAATTATGTGAAATAGATCAGATCAGTTGAAATAGATCTTATCAGGTGTAATAAATCAGATTAGATCTAGTAATGTAAAGAAATTCTCCCATCCGTGACTCTAAAATCGAAAGAAGTTCAAAGCTGAAAGATAGCCCCACTCAGATTTGGAGCAAAACATTTATTTCAGCGCCAAAAGAATTATCCTCACACCCAAAATTCAGTGGAATAATCCGTTTCTATAACAACCGCAGCATCATCGTATGAGGTCAATAGCTCTTCTCTTGGCGGTATGTCAGTATATATCTTTACAAAAAAACCATGATCTATATTTAAAAATTGACGAAAATTAAAATAAACAAAAAGGAACACAATATGTGGGAATAAATATCAAGAAATTTAAAATTGTATTTTAACACTGCACCCTTTAAAGAAAATAGTACAACGCGGAGTTAACTTTACATTGTGTTGTTTTTTATTCTTGATACTTGATACGCCATTTTATGTATTACGAATGTAAAGTTAACTCCGCGTTGTACTACTATTTTCTTTAAAGGGGTAATAGAATATACCCCTCAGTTTACCTCACAGTTTAAATATGGCCTCTATCCCACATACAGGAAAACATTAATATAACAGAATATCTAAGTTTATTTAAAAAATACTTTAGTATTCATTACATTATTCAGTGCGAGCCTGTTATGGAAACAATGACAGAAGGAAAGAGCTCAGAAACATAACTAAAATTTGAACTGAACTGTTATACTGTTACAAATATATACTGTTACAAAAGACATGACATATGATTCTATATAGCACATAATAAATCACATCAGAGTATATAGGTAGAGTCCATAAGAAAATAGACCGTTATATTTTAACCTCTAGTTCAGGATTCTCTTGACAAAAAAATCTCAGTTAATTTATCGTCTGGTTTTTGGCACTTGCCCATATATATTTGTATCAAAACGTACGTATTTATGAATCTAATGGAACATTAATTTTGTCACTTGGGTCCCTATACATAGACAAACTGTGATTAATACTTTCAGATCCGAATGTATGTTTTTGGCGCATTTTTGGATAAGTAATGTGTGAGAAGTTATGTCACGACGGCAGATGATGGAAAACTTTTACGAACGTAGCTTTTGTCATTTGTAAAGTCGAAGAAGACAAGTACGGTTAAAAAAGGCCATAGAGTTAAAGGATCAGGGCGTTTCTGTTACTCTAAAATCATATGATTTTAAAAAAGTTCCGTGACTCTTCATTTGTTAAAATATCCGAAATCACAAGTTGAAATTATGTAACATTTAGGTTGGGTTAACATTAACGTTTTGTGTATTTCTTTGGTTTTTGACAAGTGCTTTAGCCAAGGTGCGGATATATCCTCTCCCCTAAACTCAAAAAATTTTTTTACCATACTTAAAACTACACTTATCCTTTACGATTTTTTTCCTGCCGTAAGGTTTTACGTAATCACGACAACAGCAGTGAAATGCTCGGAATGCGTCATACCGAAACACACGAATCCTTTTGAAATCTGAATCTTCTTTATCTAAGACACGGTGTTTCAGCTATGAAACTTTCTAGACCAGGGGTTCCCAATAGGTGGTCCGCGGACCCCTGGGGGTCCGCGAGCTGTGTCCAAGGGGTCCGCGAAATGTCACCGAGAAATTAAGTATTTTTTTATTTTCCTTAATTTGAAGTAACCAATCCTACTCAGCAGTTCATTCGTTAATTTTTTCAGTTAATTGTCACTGTAGTACAAATAGATTAATGTAGGTGGCGCAGCCTCTGTTTACCACCAAAGATAATATAATCCATGTTTTGTTTCTTGCAATTTTTTTTTTGACTAAAATACGATAGTTTCGGTTTTTAATACATCGAGTTTCGGTTTTGAAATCAATTGTTGCCTGAAATCGATTGAAAATTTAAGCCTTTAAATTCAAGGGGTCCTCGTCAGTAAATTAATTGTAAAGGGGGTCCTCGGCAAAATTTTATTGGGAACCCCTGTTCTAGACAAATGCAGCGAGAGCTTTTAGCACATTCAAACAAGTAACATTTACAATTTAGTATGTATTTAATGTTTTTATGTAATAAAGTGGTGAGTGCAAAAGACATTAAATGTTATACTAAATTTTAAAATTTATTTTTATGGCCCCTCTCAAGCTTGGATTATGAGTCAAATGTAGCCATTTACAGAAATTGGCAGAAGCGCACAATATAATTATATTCAGGAACGGATGCCAGCACTAAAGGGGGCCTAGGGGTCATACTCCCAGAAAATCATCCCAGAATTGACCCTTTAAAATAGAATGTAAATTTAATATGTGTATACACCCCTGCAGGAATGTTTTCAATCTTAGTGCACTGAATATAATTTTTTTTTAGTTTCCGGCAAAAACTGTGGTATGGGGATTTTTTGGTACCAATAATATGCGCCTTGTGAGTCCCAACCGCCTCAATAGCCCCTTCCGTGGATCAAGCCACAGAGCCACTGGCCCAAACAAAACAAAAATTAAATTGACAGGTGAAAAACCTTTGTAAATCGCAATCTTTCCGAAATACTATTCAAATCAGCAGTTGTGCATGTGATGACAAATTTTTAAAATTGACTCCATAATTTAGGCAAGGGGGACAAAATTTAGTTTAATTCCTGCTTTTAAGTGTCAAATTTACGAAACATTTTCTCTAGTAGGACCCTTAATTTATCTTTTTGCCTGTTGGAACTTTATACTATAATCCCAAGTTTCTTGTAGTATTTTAAGTTAATCAAACTGCAACTGCATACTACCTTCAAATTTTCTAAAAGCTTCATTTCTAACGTTTGTATATATGCAAGCACACGCAAAAAACAGTTCTGCTCTCATAACGGAAAGTGCGTATCTCCCAACCGCACCGTTCTGTCGCTATAGGACTGAACGAACAGCGCGTATGCAGTGACCGCACCGGTTCGAATGGGAGTGGTGGGATTGCGAGAGTCGAAAAGAGCGGTTGTGACTAACGGCTTGCGAACCTCGAATTCGTTTGGGGGAAACATACAGAGCGGTTGGAGCAAACGTTGTCAATACGATTGGCGCAAATGGAAATAATACGGTTGATATAACCTGAATATACGGATATATACGGATTTTCTTTATACAGGATAGTATTTTTAAATTTAAATTACCCATGCTTTTATATTTCTAGAAACATATTTGATACTTTTTTTTAACCATACTTATATTAAATATTACAAAAATATCCGATGGAGGTTTCTGTTTACATGTTTTGTTTACTATATGTTACAAACTTTTAAGAATTTCTTTTCAAAAATTGCAATCGAGTTTAAAAATAGAAGCTCGTAGGTACTTACCTTGCATTTAAAACTTTATTTTGTGTCTTTACTTACATCTTTCATCCAAATTTTGAAATAGCTAAAGAGTGAATTTTAAAAGTTGAAATTGTCACATATGGATCAGTCGCTTCTATCCATCATCTTCAAATTCAACCAATAAATACTAGATTCAAAGCATATAAAACTTCAAGATACTATTTCAGATTTGAGGATACCTACTTAAAGATTAGCCGATGCAAAAGTCTCTTCAATCCAACAATGTTGGCATGTTTTTATTTACACACATAAATTTATAATAAATTATCTGAATTTACCAGCAATTCTACAAATTGGTACATTTTGCTTTCTTTTTGTTCTGATAACTTTCATAATTCCTGAGTCTAGCTAATCCTGAAGAATTTAAGAATGTTTTGATAGTTTTCAACTTTGGGAAAATCAGTTCAATTAAGATATCAAGTCCAATTAAATACTACCCAAATATTTTGGATGCCAAGTATTACCTAATTTTTATTGCTGTCATTGATATAACTACATTTCAATTGGTTAAATTAGCAGTTTTGGTAAAATTTTTGTAAAGAATTAAAAACAGATTGTGGACATTTAACAGGACAGAATGGAATTATGATTGGATGTATTACCTCAATATCAACCTTCAAGTTTATTTTAAAAATAAATAAACCAAACAGTTTTTCAGTATATAAAAAATTAATTTTATTTTTATAATTTCTTTTTGAAATATTCAGAAAATGCAAATATCTTTGTCACAAATTGTGATACTTTTAAAGAACACAACATATCAATTCTGTAAAATACTAAATTCAAGATCAAATTTAACACAATAAAATCATTTAACAAGAAATGCAGAACACTGATGAACAAGAAAAGAGAATAATTCAGATAATTAAAGGTAAAGATATGATTGAACCAGATGAAATTGGAGCTAAGCTTTAAAAAATTTTCTTGTGTACTTTTTGAGGACTCAAAGTTAGAAAAAATTTGAAAACTTTTCAAGTATGTAAAATAGGGTATTTTCATTAAATATGCAGAATATCACTATTTTTGACTTTGTTTACCTTATAAACCCTTAACTTTTTAAAAAATATTTGAATGATTTCTAATAGAAGTAAAAAATAGTACAGTAAAGCACCATTTATACGTCTCTCATTTATACGTCGTTTTCGCCAAGTCCCAATTCATTCAAATAATCAAAATTGTTTTTAAATATACGTCTTTTCATTTATACGCGGGTCCCTTGAAAGACGTATAAACGGTGCTTTACTGTATCAAAATAACTTTTAAACATATTAAGGCAGTTATGGCTTAGCAAAAACAGGTAAATTATTGAATAATAAATAATTTTATTAATTAATTTTTTTTAATGTGAATGAATCATATTTAAACAAAAAATTCAAATTCAAATAAACTTATTTTATTAACACCAGAGAGAAAGATCACATAAATGCATATTTTAGTTTAAAATATTATAAGCATTAATAACAATAAAAGTAATAGGAAAAAGTACCTTTGGTCAGATTTATAGCAATATTTATGGGTGTAACTTCCGATACGAGGGCACTATTACTGCATTGTTACCCTGAACTAGAAACACTCGTCCTGCAACACAAGTGTTGATGGTGCCGACTCTGGTCGTGATGGATACACCTCTAGAACACTGTCACCTGAGCGGCGCACACTAACAGCTTCGGCGAAGGATTTTCAGTCGTCTAAAAAAATGTGGCGCCCGACTGTGAATACCAGTGAACCTGGAGAACTTTTTGACGAGTCAACAGCATCTACCAACGACAATCACGCAGACTTGAAGAAACAAGAGTACCAGGTTTCAAGCTGTCAGATGAGAAGCAAGAGGACACAGAAGCTCCTTGCCGTCGTTTTCCAGGGAGTCCCGAGAGGTTTTCCAGCCCTGCCAGGATCCTCGGTGTGAATGTCAAGCTGGATAAGAAGAGGCCGAGAATGGCGGTTTCTGGGGCACCTCGCAAGAGCTCGGAGAAGCAGTGCTCCATAAGTTGCAGTGGTGAACACGCGCTTTGCGACTCCATATTCTGATGCGGTTTCCTGCATCCATTGCAGCTGTGAGGGGCACCTTGCCTCATGGAGAACGAGCTGAAGCGGTCAACCCAGAGGATCAACCAGAAGCTCTGCCCCAGACAGATGTCAATCGGGACTGAGAAGCAGATCCAGCAGTTGGCAAGAAGACGGCCCCCCCTAGAGCAGCTACAATAAAAAAAATTATCATATAATATCACATACTGAAATAATAATTAAAACACTGCTGGCATCCAAAAAACTTGTATCTCAAATTTAGGGAGTCAACAGAGTATAAGATAATTGTTAAATTATTCACACTAATGAATGTGACAATGAAAGGTCGGAATCCTTGGTATAATGCATTAATCATTGTGTGAATAGTAATAAAACTTGACCCATATTGACACCAAAGAGGGAATTGTTGTAATAATCCTAGAAATACAAATACAAGTAATACTGCATGGAATTACTTAGTTTTTGTTCTACTTTTCAGAATATCAAAATCCATTTTCATTGCCTGAGTAAAAATATCGTATTATAACACCTACACTGGTGTGACTAGAAGTCGACCAGCCGCCATGTTTACTCACAGCTCAAATTAGATCTATATTGTTGTGTGTCATCATTTGAGCTGTGGGTAAACATGGTGGCTGGTCGACGCTTATCCTAACTGTACCTTGAATGTTTGTGAAAATCTGTCTCGTACTGTATATTCCCCAAATCTGGGATACAAGGTTTTTCGATGATGCCAGTGACAATATAGGGGCCGTTCAAATATTACGTAAGCAGCTAAGGGGGGAGGGGGGGGTTTGCTCTTTGCTTATTTTTGCTGACAAGGGGGAAGGGGGGATATGAGTGATGCTTACGTAAGGTGGTGCATTTTCGAAAATATCTTGTATCTTGCAAAAATAATTTCAAAATTCAACCAAAAATAAATGTAACAAAAAATTGAATTCGGAATTCTGACGTAAGCACTTTTTTCTGGAGATGGACCACCCTAACATTTTGAAATTGTAACCCCGAAAAATAGTGTTTCGACTCATTTTTGAACCCTTAGGGTTACACCCAAAAAGGACACTCCTTGAACGAGTCACCTAATTTTCAAGGAAAAAATAAAAAAAACAGTTCTTACTTATAGGGATGTCAAAATTTCGGGGGAGGGGGGGGGTTGAGGTTTGCTTATCTTTGCTGACAAGGGGGGAGGGGGGGTTAAAAATGACCCAAAAAAGTGCTTACGTAATATTTGAACGGCCCCATATAATAAAATTTGGCACAGCTTCGATAAGAGTCTACCAGCCGCCATGTTTACCCACAGCTCTCCAACCCCAGGGAGATAAGGCCTTCCCCTGTTTAGTTTACCATTACCGCCAAACGAGCAGACTAACTTTAAACATAGCGGCCGGGTTTTCAGCCGGCGCCAAGATGGCGAAGCAGTTGCCAAAAGCGGACCTTTTCTAAAGCTGTTCCTATGGTACAACTTTAGAATAAGTCCGCTTTTTTGCTGTCGCCAAGTTGGCGGTATATCAAGAGAGTATTTGTTTATGAAGAGTTTTAAGTTATTGCCAGATCTAGTTCCCAAAAACAAAGCAACTAAATAAACAATGTTTTTTTACTTAAAATAGCTAAATATAAAACTTGAAAACAGGATGAATAGAAAATAAGATAGAGAAACTATATTTTTATTTCAATTTTAATAACAAAAATAGTGAAGTCACCCATAATTATTATAATATTTAATTATAGCATTTCCCTGTGGCTTTGTAAAGTTTAATTTTTGAATTTGATTGTTTAATCAATAGAGTAAATTTTGTATTCCGATGTTGTTAAAGTCTAGTGTTCTCTTTGGCGATGTTTTCAAATTAAGCGGCATGGTCAACCGCTCCTACGTATGTACCCGGACCTGGAAAAAGTGCCTGAACCTACAAATCTGATTCGGGGGAAGCCCCTTCTAGCTTCATAGGAGTAATACGTAAGGTTTGGGAAAATTTTATTAGGTTCGGGGAAGGTTAAAACTTTTTTAAGTCCGAATGTACCTAATTTTCAATTTATTCATATTAAAGATACTATTTGTTTTAAGTTGCACATTGGTTTGTTCAGTACTACTTACTCCAGAATCCCGTCAGAATAAAGTCACGAATAATGATGCAACAGCTGGTAACCCATGTTTGTTTCCGAAGGTCATTTGAGTGAGCAGCTGTCGCCAAAAAATCTGCTCGGCATGATTTCTGAAAAATAAAAAATCTGCGTGAAAAATCTGCGGCAGGGTTTTCAGCCGGCGCCAACAGCTGACCTATTCTAAAGCAGTTCCTAATATTATGTTAATGATTAAGACCTCTAGGGTTGTCAGTCATCATTTGAGTTGTTGGTAATACATGGCAGTTGGAGGACTCTTTCTAAAGCTGTACTCCCAAAACATTTTGATTAAATACTTGAAATTCAAAATTACACCTACTATAATTAGGATTTTCTGTGGCTCAGTATTCTAAGCCACAGAAAATCCTAGTAGTTTTAATAACATAAGCAATGTGTTTATCACATGATAAATATACGTTATAAATAATTGAGAAGAGATCGGGAGCTGTCTCAATTTCGATATCAACCATGATCATAAGAAGCAGAAATGACTCTTATAATCATATATTGTCTAGTTTAAAAGATTCAGGTAAGTGATTGCCAAATAAATGTGCGAGAGAAAACTTTAATTGCCATGACTGTCTTAAAAATAGAGTTTTAGAGCATTCCAGAAGATTCTAGACACTACAAAAAGTATAACTAATAAAAAAAATGCAATACCTATAAATTATACATCTAACTCACTAGGAAGGAAAGCAGAGATGATTGCCTGTGTACTTATGGCAATTTAAATTTTAAAAAAAACCCAGTATATTTAAGAGAATGGGGGCAAATTTCGACAACATTAACCGATATATGTGATTCACATAACACTATACGTAGTTCATTTCAGTTCAACTAACGGATGGTAAACATCCAAACTATTACGATCATAATAAACTCAAGACTACAAGCACATATTTTTTGTTGAAAAATTACATAAATACTAGGAAAGAAATCTTTTACGTACCTTCATCTCCATAAGTCTTAAGCTCTTAAGCCTAATGGGATGGGTCCCATCGTTGGCAGATTTCGGGCGGGATCGATAGGTGGCGCCGCGCAAATGGTGTAGCAAACGAATCAGAGCGGTTCTCAGGATCGAACTTAGTAACCGAATGCCTTGGGTTGAAAGAAACGGACCGGCGGGGTTTCGGGAAACGGTAGGCCCGGTTTTGACAAATAAACACCTATCAACCGAACTTGGTTTGGTTGATAGACGACCACCATTTTTTTGCGTGCACGAATGGGGGAGAAATTTGATAGGAAAGCACGATTCGCAGGATATTATTACTTAGATTATTTGCAGGCTATTATTTCTATATAGATAGTATTTTTTGGCTCTTCCGTAAAAAATCTACATAGGCCAATGATCAATACTTCTCCTAATATTTGATTCATCAATTCTAACATAACTCGACAAATTCGCCGGGCAAATCAATATGCTTTTCTTCCAATTTTTCATTTTTCGCTCTTACTCAGCTTCCATCATGGATATTCGATAGCGATTACTACACTCCGCAATTGCTAACTGCTTCGATGATTTTATCGATATCGTCACGATTTCTATGAATCGTCAACGGTTCTCGGGTCCACATCCGTGACCGAACGCATTTGGGAAGAATGTAACGGTTACCAGATATTCGAATGTTAATGTCTCTATATCCTCATTTGTCACATGATATATCAACTCATGCGGTATAACATTTGTTGCATTGCTCTGAGAACTCATGCACAATAACATTCTGCACAAAGTTTTTGCGAACTTATTTAAGTAAATCGATTGACTGATAGAAGAACCTTATATAATAATGGTAGGAGGGTATTGAGCCTGTCTGTTTTGTAAGATAGAGTAATTTTATGCACAATGTTATATTATGTAAATTAAGAACAAGTACTCGTATTTTATGTTGAAGTAAACTTGTGAGGATAATAGCCGGAATGAACTATATTGTCTGTATGTAAATAACAAAAGTTTCAAAACTTTTTTTGATAGATTAAGGTACAAAGGTGTGCATTGGGTTTGAAAAATAGAATGAGGGTTTCCAGCTGTGTGAATAAAAACGCATTCCTAAAATTTCAAATTTGTACTCCATCTAGTGAGTTATAAAAACTACGTTTTAAAAGGCAGTATGTGTTTAGGTCGATTTGTTCAAACTAAATAAGACCTTCATAAAAATATAGGCTTTAAAAACTGACATTTTTTTTCAGTTTGTATTGATTTATCTAATAAAGATGTTAATAAAAATGAAAAAAGTCATACTTTAAATGAAAATATCTGCATATTTTGAAGAAAACGCAACTTAACTTTATTTCAACTATACTTTTAACTTAGTACTTTTCTTCTTACCATTAAGATTAAGGTAGTTTGTTTTTCATATTCAATAAATCCCCTTATTATTTACCTTCAGTAAAGTAGGGTGAATTTCCCAGTGAATAAACCATGGAATAAACAGTTAACTGTACATAATCTCAAATAATAAGGAATTTGATTCCTCTGGAGGCTCACAATAAAATTCTGTATATGCAAGAAGAACTCCAACATTTGAAACAATTGTTCATTCTAGTATAATTTTTGAATTGTAACTGTGAAATTTAAAAAAAAATATCCTGTATGATTGAAAAAGATACCTGCAGGTTAAAAGAATTGAAATATTTCGGTCCTATTTTTTTCTGAGTTTTATTTGGTCAGCTTATGCCTTTTCTTGTTTTAATCAATTAATTAAGTGTTTCCTTTATTAAACATTAATGTAAAACGCTACATTTTGAAAACAGGGAGATAAGGGGGTGTTCATTTAACTAAGTGAATGCCCGTTCCTTATCTGGGAAAAAGGCCTACCATGTTAATCTTGGTGTTTTTAAGCTTAATCTATAATGATGTAAGCCAAGAGAGATGTAATGCCCAAGGCTTAAAAATGTGCCCTTACCATTAATGAACGGGGTGTGTGGATCGAAAGTCTATAGTACTATACTAATACATGATGTTTAGAAAATAAGCTTCACAGCTTTTGTTTTAATCAAATACACCTCGTTAAGTCTTGGAAATAGGGTGAAGTGACCATTGTGAATGCATTGAGTTGGTTTACAGCGTTCTTAGCAGGCCAAATAAAAATATATTTAAAAAATTAACGATGGTAACAAAAACTCCACTAGTGAAATTTAATCACCAGTTTTAACCCCTTAACAGTGTCGCCCGAACTGAGCTCGGGCAACTACTACGTGCAGAATTTGTGATGCCCGAGCTGAGTTCGGGGTGGAGAAAAATTAACGTTTCCGTTTTGTGAAGCCCAAACTGAGTTCGTTTTGATGATAATAGTGATTTTTCTTCGTTTAGAGATTAGGAGACATTATGTTTGGATTATATCTTCCTCCTAATTTAATAAGATGTGTGTAATCCAATACTTTTTTATGTGTATGTTAAAATAATTAATACACTTGTAATTTCATTTAAATTCTGATTTTTGCTATAAGATACTATTTTCTAACACTAATAATAATATAAGGAACAAAATTAAACAGTCAAAAAAATTTTCCATTTTTCGTCAATTTTTCTGAAATAAATGTCACTGTTAAGGGGTTAATATTTTGGAAAATTTAATAGGAACTGCTTGGTGCCTGATCATTTCGTAACCACCATGGCAAAATTGCACATCTGCATTCGTAGTTAGAAGATTGGTATTTTTGCCATGGTAGTTCTGATATATTAAACAAATGTTCCTATAAACTTTTCCAAAATAATAAACTGGTGACTACTTTCAGAACTGACTCGCTCGCTGGGAATAATGGAATAATACGGTGTTGTTTATATTGAGGGAAAACACTGTTCATTTATTTTGTAGATGGGTCATTCTATGTGAAATCAACCAAAAATTCTCAATTTTCAACCTGACCCTCTCCAATTTCAACAAAAATTTCAGGAATTGTTCTCTTCTATGATATAAATGAGAAAATGTTTTTATTATTCAATTTTATCAATAATTTTTTATGTTAAAATTTTTTGAAAAAAGGAAGAAAATGCAATTTTTCGCTCTTTAATGTATCATAACTCCAATTTTATTTGTCCGAGAAAATTCTATTACCCCTTGTTTTAAAGAAATAATTTATAACGTTGCTAAATATCTGTATAATTTTCAAAGAAATTAAAGGATACCAAAATTGTTTTTTAAAAGCTTTTTTACTTAAAAAATCAAGAAAGTTAATTTTTTTTAATGCACAGTCAAACTTTATACCAAACTAAGCGCTGAGACGCTAGACCCGGGCTTCGCCCGGGTTTCAGATTTTTAATAAATATCACCTGGTAGGTTACAGATGGCCTTCCATTCCATTTTCGCCAGTCCCTTTTTAAAGAAAATTATTCTAGTGTGTTACAGATGGGCATCGCCAGTCCATTTAAAAAAATTATTTGGTGTGTTACAGATGGGTTCGCCAGTCCAAATGGGGAAATCCTTACTATTATAATTGTGAAATGTTTGTCTGGATAAATGAAAGGAGAATTTCACCATTTATTGCTGGTTAAGCGGACAATAGGTGTAATCTCACAACTCTCAAGCGTCACCTCCAACCATGGACCGGTTTCGTCCTTGTTAGGACTCATCAGCACGGTATAGGATGGTAACGCAAGAGAGCGGAGGGCAAGTACTAGTCTAGCCGACTATAACTGAAAAAGTGGTGACCATTGATCAGTCCTCCACTCATCTGCTGGAATGACAATGGCATTCCTAGGAGAATGAAAGGAGAATTTCACCATTTATTATCAGCAATAAATGGTGAAATTCTCCTTTCATTTACCTTGCCTTTCTGGAATTAAATCTGTCCTAGGAATGCCATTGTCATTCCAGCAGATGAGTGGAGGACTGATCAATGGTCACCACTTTTTCAGTTATAGTCGGCTAGACTAGTACTTGCCCTCCGCTCTCTTGCGTTACCATCCTATACCGTGCTGATGAGTCCTAACAAGGACGAAACCGGTCCATGGTTGGAGGTGACGCTTGAGAGTTGTGAGATTACACCTATTGTCCGCTTAACCAGCAATAAATGGTGAAATTCTCCTTTCATTTACCTTGCCTTTCTGGAATTAAATCTGTCCTAGGAATGCCATTGTCATTCCAGCAGATGAGTGGAGGACTGATCAATGGTCACCACTTTTTCAGTTATAGTCGGCTAGACTAGTACTTGCCCTCCGCTCTCTTGCGTTACCATCCTATACCGTGCTGATGAGTCCTAACAAGGACGAAACCGGTCCATGGTTGGAGGTGACGCTTGAGAGTTGTGAGATTACACCTATTGTCCGCTTAACCAGCAATAAATGGTGAAATTCTCCTTTCATTTACCTTGCCTTTCTGGAATTAAATCTGTCCTAGGAATGCCATTGTCATTCCAGCAGATGAGTGGAGGACTGATCAATGGTCACCACTTTTTCAGTTATAGTCGGCTAGACTAGTACTTGCCCTCCGCTCTCTTGCGTTACCATCCTATACCGTGCTGATGAGTCCTAACAAGGACGAAACCGGTCCATGGTTGGAGGTGACGCTTGAGAGTTGTGAGATTACACCTATTGTCCGCTTAACCAGCAATAAATGGTGAAATTCTCCTTTCATTTACCTTGCCTTTCTGGAATTAAATCTGTCCTAGGAATGCCATTGTCATTCCAGCAGATGAGTGGAGGACTGATCAATGGTCACCACTTTTTCAGTTATAGTCGGCTAGACTAGTACTTGCCCTCCGCTCTCTTGCGTTACCATCCTATACCGTGCTGATGAGTCCTAACAAGGACGAAACCGGTCCATGGTTGGAGGTGACGCTTGAGAGTTGTGAGATTACACCGTTTGTCTGGATGTTTGTTACTCTTTCATGCAAAAACTACTGAATGGATTGTAATGAAATTTTACTATAATGTAGCTTATACATCAGAATAACACATAGGCTATAATTTATAAAGAGAAAATCGGTCCTTCATTCTTTTTTTCCAATTTTTCTTCTTTTTTCACTTATTTTTCCGTGTTTGAAAACCTGTTTTACCAGTCATACAACGAGTTAAAAATAAAACATTGTTTCAAATGAGACAGATCACTAGACTTTTTCATTTACTAGATCTTTTATTTTAGTTTTAAACACTGGTTTTAAATTTGTTAATTTGTTCACTAGACTTACTAATTTACTAGACTTTTTATTATGGTTTCAAATTTGTTATTTTATTCACGAAATTCCTAAATAAACAAACAACCAACGGAAGTGACGTCACCAGGTAACTCAATCTTCCGGTTTGTCTGATATTTACATTGAACAACATTACACTACGGCGCGTTTGTTTTTATAATTTTTCTTTTCTTATTTTAAAGCGTAATTTAAAGGAGAAACTCAAAATATGAGTTCTCCCTACTTCCGATCATTATCTGAAAATTGTAAAAAGAGATATCTTGATAAGTTATCTGTGAATGGGATTGATTTACCACACATTTCCTATTCCTATTCACAGCATGGGAAAATGATTATTTTTGGTGATTTTTATTAAAATAAGAGCCAAAGAAACTCAGTTCTCAACTTCATAAAACAGTTTATACTGGACACAATTACGAACATGTTTATAGGTTATCAAATGTTTTGAATTAGAAAAATAATTTTAACTCAATAATAACCGATCAAAAATATGAACCTTGAGGTCTACAACGATGTGCTTCAATCTCTCCTCTTATTGATTTTAATTACTAACTTGTTTAAATGTAATTAAAATAGCTGCTGATACAAAGAAAACAAAATATTGAGCAAATATTCAATCATGAAAACTTTTCAGAACATTCTTGTTGTGATAAAATTAATATCGCTGTTCTGCTATGTCAAACTTGAATATCCATTGTATCAAAGTAGTTTATTTATTTAGAAACTGAATTTTTATTGTCTTAAAAATATAAAGTACATAAAAATATGGAAAACAACGGGCTAAAATCTAAGAACTAATTAATTTAATTTAATTATGGATTTATTCAAAATTTTAGTGCATTTACCTTTAATGATCCTACTACATTCCAGTCAGCTTGTTTATTTTATTTTTATTTGAGATTCAGAAATAGTATTCTTAAAATCGTCTGTCACTTTAATTATCTTTTTAAATATTTTTATGCGTATTTTTTTAAATAAGTGGGTGATTGTATTCATAAGTTTTAAAACAAACTAAATAATGAATTTCAATAATATCGGACGGACCCAATTAATCCTGATGTATCTACGATCTGTTGCAATGGCGTTGATTGTATTAGCTGAGATTTTCGTCCAATGGATCGGGTAAATCAATCGTCCCATTCACAGATAACTTATCAAGATATCTCTTTTTACAATTTTCAGATAATGATCGGAAGTATGGAGAACTCATATTTTGAGTTTCTCCTTTAAATTACACTTTAAAATAAGAAAAGAAAAATTATAAAAAAACAAACGCGCCGTAGTGTAATGTTGTTCAATGTTAATATCAGACAAACCGGAAGATTGAGTTACCTGGTGACGTCACTTCCGTTGGTTGTTTGTTTATTTAGGAATTTCGTGAATAAAGGCACCAAGATATTAAACATTATCAGGAACATCGGGATTGTAAAAAGTGACAAGATTGGAAAATTAGCGAGAACATCGGGATGGAAAAAATTACCGGGTTATAAAAATTACCGAGAACACTGGGATAGGAAATTTACCATAAAGACACCGGGAATACCGGAATATAAAAATTACCGTAAACACTGAGATAGGAAAATTACCGGGACCGCCGGGATTAGAAAAATTACCGTGACCACCGGGATAAGATTACCGGGAACACTGGGATAGGAAAGAGGTGCCTGAGATACCGGGATGATTTGTAATATTGCTAATTTACAAAATTATAAATGTATTTTAAGAAATATTTAAAAAAATAAATTTATAAACTCCCCCCCGTGCAAGGCCGGGTGTAACAGCTAGTAGTTAAATAAAGGAGCCACTTTTATGTTTATAATACAAGAAAGGATTTTAAACTGCAACAATCAAGAATATGCCTACAACAATTAATGTTACATCCTCTCTTGTTATATTTACAACATTTGGTACACCTAATCCGGATTTTGGAAGTACATTTTCAAGAATTTATTTTCCATTTTGGTTGAATTTTTGCATTTTGACGAACTTTTAACAAAAAAGTTGTAAATACTAGAGTTCCAAAGGGGAGTTTGAGGGTCCTCCCCCAGAAAATTTCTTGAAATTAGACAGGATTTAAATAGACCAAAAACAGGACTTTAATTCGTTTTGGAGTGGCTTTTCCCTTTTTTCCTCCCCCGAGTTTCCACTTCCCTGCTTCTTTCTCACTTTTAGTGCTTATTCCTATTGGGGGGGTTTAAGCAACCCGAAGAGCACCACTCCTTGTAAGTCCGAAAATTTTCAAGGAACGATTGTAATAATAGATTTCAAAATTTCAAGGGGGGTTGGGGCTTCTCCCCAAAACCAGCTTTTAGAGATAGTAATCACATTTTAAATTTATCGTCGTATTCACACTGTTTCACTTTCACTGTTCATTATCGAGGAAACACCCAAACGGAAAGGGTGTGAATGTCATTTTCATCAGAAGTGAAAATGAAAAATGTGTTTACTAGTCTTTCACAGGAAGGAATCACTGCGATGAACAGTGAAAGTGAAACAGTCTGAATGAGCCTTTAAGACTAGTTCGTCGTAAGAGCTGTCTTGGAAGGTACGGAAGAAGTTTTAAAGGCGATACCTTTTTCCACATCTTTCATAATTGATTAATTTGTTTTAGGCAGTAAACGAATTTTGATTGCTCGCTGCTCTTATTCTTAAAGTCCAACAGGTTTATAATTACAAATTTTCTTTCAAAATGACAAAAATTGGACTTGAGCTGTTTTCCACTCACCGATTCAAACGTTTCGAGTTATTCATCATTATTTCATTCATATGTTTGTTGTTAAAAAATCTTCAAGAACTGGCTGAAGAACAATTGGTTGGATTTTATTAAAAGATACATTACGAGAAGACTATTCATTGCATAAGCCCACCATTCAACACACCCCATCAAACTGATTGGTTCCACAAAAAAAAACCGAACGTTACCCTAGAAACCGATATCACCTTATAACCAATCAATCTTTCCGTGTCCCAGAACATCAGGATTTACATTTTACAACCGCAAAAACCCGTTGGGAACACAAAAAAGATCTCTCTCATTCCACAAAAGGTACACAAGAATCGCCGATGGAACCGATCGTCAACCAGTTCCACTCATTATTCAAATGAAGCCCATAATTCTCTCGTTAGGGACCGAGATGAGCTGTGTTCATGCACGTGTTCTGTTACCTGTTCCAAACACAGGGAGAAGATGTTCGACACGCGACATCGGTTAGGCTTAGAGCTGAACACAGTTGAGCAATATGGCTCTCGCATCGTTGTTATTGTTATAGAGTTGACAAAAGGGGCTTGATGACTTTTTGTGGAGGGGGAAATATATAGCTAGCTGGGCTTAGAAATAGTTGTTGGAATGAGCTGTTATTGTCAGTTAATGGTTTTTGCTGAAAGAGAAAGTCGTGAAAATTGTGTGCACCGAATAAATGATGCATTTTTTGTCACCAGTAAAATATTCAAAACCATATATACATTTAATGCAGTAAGCTACCATTAATTGGCTAGGAATTCTTTATCGTAAATCTCTTTAAAGGGTGGAACTGTATTGTACCGCCCTATGCAGACGCAGACTTGATAGCTACCACATCAAGTGTTTTTCCTTACTCGCTTATAAGTAGCGACATCCTTTTCCCCTGTGTTTCCGTGCCGCTTTCGTTTTGGATTGTGTTGTGCGGTGATCCCCAAAATGGCGGACAATTGAACTCTTGTTGTTACTTGAGCGAGGAGTGCTTGTTCCATGCTTATTCACAAAGCCAGCAAGGGTTTTATACTTTGATATAATTCGCATTAGGGTGTCCCAAGAAAAAATTTTCTTGCGAATTTGAAACGGTCACCTTCTACTTTTTTTATAAATGCCTTGACCTATTCAGATATAAAATCGCATCCCTCTACGATAATATTAACCCGTGCCGACTTTCAATTGAAGATGGTCAAACAAGCTAAATTACCAGCACTCGCCTGCTAATACTCACCACTTTTTTCTTTTCTCCTACTTTTTCAGGCTTTTTTATGTATATTGATATTTTTGGTCACTGAAATGTAATATTAATCGGTCCGAATATTGTCGGCTACCGTTGAAGTTTAACTTCACGAATGTTAAAAAACAGCGCCTCAAAAATTTTTGTATTATACTTGTGATAACTTAGATCCAGTATTAAGGTGACTACAGTCGCCAACTAAGTAAATTGATTTACCTTCACTTCGCTAATTTCTTTTAAAAGAGGTAGTGGGGAGCCTAGTGGTTAAGGTATCGGCTTCGGGATCGGAGGGTCCCGGGTTCGATTCCCGACACCGCTAAAGACCCACCGAGTATATGCGGAGTACGTGCTCGTTAAATCTGTGGGTCCGAAAGTCCTGTGGTCCGTCATGGAACAGTTTACAACGGGTCCAGGTGTCTGGAGACTATTTCCATCCCCTTCAGATACATGGCAAAATTGTGGAGGTGGCGATAGATAGTGGCAGCATCAATCATCTCAAGAGGCAGAAGTCGGACTCCTGCCATTTATCGGCCTCACTTTCTCAGGAGCCGCATCCCCTTTGCCTTGAATCCTTCTGGAGCTTGGGTATTCCAAGTGGCACACGACAACAACGACATTTCAGACCGATTAATATTACATTTCAATGGCCAAAAATATATACATAAAAAAGCCCGAAAAAGTAGGAAAAAGAAAAAAGTGGTGAGTATTAGCGGGCGCGTACCGGTAATTTAGCTTGTTCGACCATCTTCAATTGAAAGTCGAAACGGGTTAATATTATCGTAGAGGGATGCGATTTTATATCTATATTGGTCAAGGCATTTATAAAAAATTAGTGTATGCGTTTCCAAATTCGCAAAGAGAAAAAAATTCAGTCGTAAAAGAGACAAAAAGAGACACAGTGACCATCTTTAACTAACATTTTGCACAGGTTAATATCATCGTAGAGGGATACAATTATATATCTGAATAGGTCAAGGCATTTATAAAAAAGTAGAGGATGACCGTTTTCAAATTCGCAAAAAAAATTTCTGGGACACCCTAATGCGCATGCGTCACAAAGAAATAATATCTAATAACTAATAAGTTTTAAATTATTGAAACCCCGCTGGATGGAGCAATGGTAGGATGCCTGAGTAGCATGCGGCAGTTCGTGGGTTCTATCCCCAGATAACATTTTATTAAAATTTCCAAAAAACAGCAAAAACATGCGCATTGTTATCAAAGTATAAAAACCTTGCGGGCTCTGTGAATATGCATTCAGTCCAGGGCTATAACTTTACTGCAAGGCAAAATCTTCTGTTCATCTGTTTCTGTTTGGGACTCACAGGGTCTATTGTCAGACATGTAGGAGATAAGCTAAGAACAATGAAGCAAGGTTTGTATTAGATGATAAAAGTTTAAGTCACTGAGTACTAGAACAGAGAGTCCGTGGTCATAGGCGTAATCCAAAAATTGGATGGATGGGGGGATCTTTTGGCGCTGGAATCGCATCTACGTCACGAGAGGCGTGGAAAAAGCTTGATTGGGCGAGAAACTTTTTTTTCCTTCTCCGAAAATAGCGAATTGAGTGAAACGTTGAATGAACACGTCATAGACAATCTCACAGGTTTGGTCACCAAAATGTATTGCCTATCTCTCTGTTAATCATTTAGTTCCTCGTGGCGCCCTCACATCCGTCGAGAATTTGAAAATATCGTTTTGGATACTCTGTTAGGATTTTTCTCTGATGTTTAAGTATAGTTGGGGAGAGTGGGGCAGCTTTCAACAGTTTCGTTTTCTTTTAAAATCGTTTTATCTAGTTTGTAATGCGATTTTGAAATGCAACAACAGGCGTGAAGCCCAGCAAGGTTGGTCCATTCAATTCAAACTTCGAAATTCCCAGTATTTGTCAATTTTATCCTTAAATTCCTTTACTCCAACATGGTGTTAAGTACTAATGTTTCTCATTAGGCTAAGCGCGCACTGGAGACTTCCGTCACGGTGACTGGAACATAACTGTCACTCGAGAGCAATGGATTTCTATGACGAGATTCTTGGCAATCGGCAGAGCCTGGGAGGGCATTTGGGGCACTTACCTAGGGCCCCCAAAATACATTAAAAGCTAAGAAAATGAGAAAGAGTAAAATATTTTTTTAATAAATGGATTTAAAATCAGTATGGTATTAAACTTTTAATTTTTATTTGGTGTTTATGTTACGGGAAAAGTGATAAACCGGCCATTATTAATAATGCCGAAGTGAGGCAGGCAAATGTGATAAATTCAATGGCATTTATTAATGAGAATTTATCACTTTGCCCAAAATACACGGGTATTGTTAATAATGCCCGGATATACACTAGCGGAAATAAAAATCCCAACACCAAGAAGGAAAGGAGATATCAAAGTCAAATTTGTTTCTATGATTGCACATAGTATTAATGTTAATTGATTAAAAAATGAGCCTTCCTGTATGTTAGGGGGCCAAGAAAATCGCTGAGGAGTGTTGTCTCCATAGGTGTCCATTACAGCCGTCACACGTCCTGGTATTGAGCGACAGGGGCTCTAAATGACTTTTGAGGGATTGGAGGACCATGTTGCCTCCTCAGGTAGTCCAAATTCATATGGTGCACCAGCGGACGTTGCATACCGGGCTAGGTGATTTCTCCTCATTGACCGGACCTGTTTTGTGGGTGTTGGTTCTAGAGAACGGGAAAGACGGGGTAAAAATGCAACCTAGGAGGTTAAGAAGAAAGCTTAGACATTGCATACAACATGTGGTTGCATGGGCGTAGCCAGGGTTCCACTTAAGGGGGGGCAAGCAGGGTTGATGTTTTTATGTTTATGGAGAACAATTTTAAAGCTCCGTGAGAGAGGGCCGTAGCCACAGAGTATTGTTTCGAGAGGGGTTTTTGACCTTTAAGGAAATTGGTGTAAAAGTTTTGTGGGTAGTATAGAAACCAATGAAGTCTCTTTCATCCATATTAATAGGTTTAATGTAGTTTTTCAACATTTTTAGGTAGAATTTGCATCCAAGAATAATTCATATACGAAAGGTTTTTAGTAATAAAGGTTCAAGTTTCAAAGGGGGGGGTCTGGGGGTTCTCCCCCCGAAAATTTGTGGAAATTCGACCCTAATAACAGGGTTTTTAACTGTTTTTTAGTACACTTAAACCCAAATTTGGACAAAAAAATTTTAGATAGAATTTTGATTTTAATTAACTTAATATAAAAAAGTGTGAATAATAAAGGTGTAAATACTAAAGGGGGGGGCTGGCTTTCTACACGCAGAAAATGTTTGGAAATTTGATCCTCAGAACAAGGTTTCAAACACGTAAACCCAAATATACATTTTTAGGTAGAATTTTAATTTTAATGAACATATTATAAAAAAGTGTGAATATTAAATGTTTTAACACTAAAGGGGGGCCTGGGGGCCCTCCCCCAGAAACATTTTGAAAATTTGACCCTAAAAAACTGGATTTTAACTTAACTAAAAGTAAATTACTCAGGACTTAGGGGGGGGCAGCTGCCCCTCCCTGCCCCCCCTTGGCTACGCCCATGTGTGGTTGTGCATTTTTCTCTTGAAATTTGTCCCCAGGACAGGTCTGAAGGTAAGGACGGTCTACCGGCTGCAAAATCTCAATGACGCAGCTCTGGTTGGAAAAAGTACTGGTGAATCATACTCAGGAGTAGCAGAAATGGAATCCAATGCATCACCACTCCGTTACCCTGCATCACCACTCCGTGGAATGATTAGAAAATCATCAGCTGAGTGCGCTCTCTCCATTGTGTCTTCAAACTCATACCCAACCGTCGTGGTGCTCCAAACCGAATCAGGATTCTCTCATAAACACGATGTCATGAAATTGGGATTTTCATTCCCTTATTTCGTGCACTATTGGAAACAGAAATGCCCATTTTCAGTGATTTATTGACAAAGATGTCCGTCCTTACCTTCAGACCTGTCCTGGGGACAAATTTCAAGAGAAAAATGCACAAACACATGTTTTATGCAATGTCCAAGCTTTCTTCTGAACCCCCTATGCTGCATTTTTACCCTGGCCTATCCGTTCGTAAGAACCAACGCTCACAAAACATGTCCGGAGAAAGAGGAGAAATCACCTAGCCCGGTATGCAACGTCCGCTGGTGCACCATATGAATTTGGACTACCTGAGGAGGCAACATGGTCCTCCAATCCCTTAAAAGTCATTTAGAGCCCCTGTCACTCAATACCGTGACGTGTGACGGCGGTAATGGACACCTATGGAGACAACACTCCTCACCGATTTTCTCGGCCCCCTAATATCCAGGAAGGCTGATTTTTTAAGCAATTCACATTGATACTATGTGCAATCATAGAAATAAATTTGACTTTGATATCTCCTTTCCTTCTTGGTGTTGGGATTTTTATTTCCGCTAGTGTATAATATTGCCCGTAACAATTACATTTAGATTAAAAATGATTGTTTTTGTTTTATGTTTTCTTTTAAGCCATGCCGGGGGGCCTCCAAATGGTTCTTTTGCCCAAAGGGCCTCCAAACTTGTATAGAGTCTCGTCGCCTAATGCGCGCGCTCTAGCTTCTGGCGATAGCCCGATTAACAATTATGTTCCAGGCATCGAGACAAAAGTCTCCAGTGCACGCCTAGCCTTAAAACAACATCTGTCAGTGGTATTCCTATGTCACTTTTATGTTTTTTGTAATCATGTGAAGTCGCTTTTGACGCCTCAAAAGTAACTTTGAACTTATTTTAACGAATATAATTTTACTCACTTTTATTAAATGAGATGAGTTATTTTTACATTATTATTAGTAATTCAGGTATATAAAACTTTAATGTATACCTTTTTAAACCGATGTTTTTATTCTGAAGTTAATGAGGGGTCTTGAACCGTGACGGACGACTAAAGGTGGGGTAGGTTTCAACACTAAATTATACAGAAATGCGTTTGCTTAGTTAAGTTAAAAAAATTCAAGAACTCTGAAGTTATATATCATAAAAACTAATTGAGCTATAAAAATTCTATTTTCAATTAGCTGACATTTGATAGCACACCCGCTTTGCACAGGCTGACCAACAGAATTTTTCTTCCCTAGAAGGGTACTACAAAATACATAATTTTCAGAGCTACGTTTTTCTAGTTAAATGTTCATGTAGGTCTTGGACTATTAAGGATTTATGAATAATGACACAAATCTTAATTCCTAATCAATGAATTTCTTGAGATCTCCTAAAAGTGGGAAGTTGTAGTCTGAAATCAAATTACCCTTACAATAGATATAGGGGGTACAGAGGCCCTCCATAGGGATCTAAAAAGTATTTCGATTCTATTCAGAAGGTTCGATTCCAACCTGGAATAGATTTCATGCGGCCAGAATCGTAAAAGTAGAATCGAACATATCTATTTCAATCACAAATATAATATAGCAATTATTATTAATTTAATTTATATAATCAGCAAAATATTAATTTTATTATCAAAGTATCAATTAATTAGTGAACAAAATTGTTTATTTATTAGATTTAGTTAGATTTAGATTAGTTTATTCTGTATTAGAAAATTAAGTACGATTACTAAGATTCGATTCCTTCTCTCAATACACATTCAAAACGGTTCCACTGTTATTTTGTGTAGGATATTACATTAGAATTCATGCATGATTTAAACGCATGGAATACCTTTAAATAGGATTTTTAGGCAGTATTAAGTGACTTCCTAAATCTTCCTTTTGGGCGGATTTTAGCTCTTGGACGTATTTTGGCAGGTGATTTAATTCCAATTAATTTCAATTGAATTTGGTGAATTGCCAATTGAATTAATTTAATTCCCAATTGGGGGATTTTTATTTCCCAAATAGTAACATTCTACACGAAAAAGGCCTGAGTTAAAATTTCCCTCCGAACTCGCCAAAAGCAGCAACACAACAGATCCCCTCGTGAGCGTTTCCCCGGCGGAGATGGAGCTCTTTCCGGCCGGAACACACCGCCCAATCGAGCGGAAGCCCAGGTGGCCGCAGCAATCGAAATGAATATTAGCATAATTAATTCGAGTGCCCATTCGAGCACGGAAGACCCTTGTTGTAGTCGGACACGAACACGTGTTTCATCGAATCGGCTTCCGTGACCACTTGTTGTTGGAGGATAGAGACGGCGGTTTCCTCGGGGGTGAATTTTGTGGAGAGTGATAATGGTTATCACTAACTTTTATAGTACAGTTAAAACATTCATTGAATTTGTGTGATTGAATTTTCACACGAATTTAATGAGAAGAAAATTTAAATATGCACTTTCCGAAGCAGGCAATTTTCAAACAGTAACGGCTATATTCACCACTAACTTAACCTAAGGTTAACCTGGAATCAAGCTTTCTTGGCAACTCTGATTGGTTTAAAACTTGTTTCCCTTTTTCAACAAACAATTAAAAACTTACTTCCAGGTTAACCGTAGGTTAAGTTAGTGGTGAATACAGCTGTATAAGGGTTCCAAATGGGCCCATTGCTTTAAAAAATCTTGCAAAGAGTGGTTCTAAAGTCCGTGTAAATAAAATCGGCCGCTCGTCACCATATAGCAATTCATTGGGAAGTGACTAGTAGTGAACCGCCAATTTTATTTACACAGACTATTATACAGCTACCTATTGGTATATTTTTTCAGAATTTTTCAATTGAATTTAACAAAGAGATAGGCTTTTCTGAAGGTGTCCCATGTGCGAATGTGACCCCCTCTCCCTTACCCACTATTTGTAACAAGGATAAACTTGTTTTTCTAATTTATAAATTTCTGTATTCCAAGTAGAATCGCTTCAGGAAGATGTTGCATTTTACTTGGAAATTTTTGAGGAAAATAAATTAATTTCTTTCACTAAAATTTATAACCTTGTTACAGAGCTTAACGGTTTCATATGTTATGCTTAGGAATGTAAATTACATTCCTAGTTGAATGTTGCAACTTTTCGTAAAAACACGACATAAATAACCTTGATAGTGATTGAAATATCGAAAGTGTACCAATGTGCCCCTTGTATCAAATTGTCGCGTTTTACCATAAGTCGAAACATACACTACAAAATATATTCACACAGTTATGGCAGTAAAAGTTTTCAGAAATTTCAGGCAGACAGACTCTCTCTCTGTCTCTCTCTCTCATTTTTAATTTATTTTATATGTAACTACTAGCATCTTTAATACAAATCCCTCCTCTATCCCTTCTCCTTATTCTGCTGTTGTAAGAGTCTTCTTTAATGAGCACCTCTCTGACATTTGCCGGATTTCCTTTAAGAGCTTAAACGCAGTCATGTTTTAAAAATTCAGATTTGATCTTGGACGTTAAATATGAGTCCCCTAGAGCAAGTTCAAAATAAATATGTGGATGATGGTTTTATTCTGGGATGTGGGATTTGGCAAGAAACGTCTTGACGAAAGACACCTGCAGATTGAGCCGGCGCGAAATCTTCATGGAGAATCCAGGACTGGCTAGTTAGAATTTCTAATCAAATCAAAACAAATCCAATTTATCATTACAATAAACAGGAATACAAAACACTATGACAAAAAAGTTTACAAAAAAGAAAAAAAGAGGGAGAAAATTCATAGTTCCTAATATTTATCCCAAAAGAGCAACTGCTCGTCCATGGGTTACAGGAATTTCAAAAATAAATTTCTGATAAAAAAAGTGAATGAATAATTAATTATTTATTCTATGCAAAATTTGCCTTGCACATTTTTGTCAATTCAAATAGTGTCAGTAATCGCACAAATAGTCCAGGGTCGATAATTTTTGAAACAAAAAAAAATAATAGTAGGATGAAACCCATTGGAAAAGGAAGAGAATATAACAAAAAAGAAAGGAAAAATAAATAACGGCCGATCTGAGGTCGGGAAAAGGAAAGGGGGCGGGTAAAAACGGGGTTTTTTAGAATAAAAAACGGTTTATCTCGATTTCCGGCAAAACTACAAGTCCTATGGAAAAAATTTAAACAACAAAGTTGTAGGTAATAAAAAGATCTACAATTTTCGTATTCACACTTTTTTCACATAACCTCAAAATTCATGAGAAAAATTCAAATAATCAATTTTTTGATTTTTTATTTTTATCTTTTACAAAAAAAAATTTTTTTCACGAAATTCGGTGAAAACTTACCTTTTGAGGTCCCCAACCCACTTTAATTTTTTTTTATTTAAAATATTTATTTTTTCTTCTTATTTTAACTTGATATCGAAAAAGCACCCTAATTTTCAATCGAAAATTCTCACGTCAAAATATCTGCTTTTTTAAAAAAAGTCGGTGGGCTTTTTGTTCGTTGAAATCTCTAATTTCTGATGGTTTAAAAAATATATGCATCACTATGGTAAATGTTCCCAGAAAATGCAATGAAATGACAAAAGCTCGAAGAGAGTTCAATAATAAAAACCATACAAAAATACCATTTTTGCAAGGAAATACCAGAAAAACAATGCAGAAATGATACGATATTTTTGAAGGATTCATATTTGAAACTATTAGACATGAAAAATAGATATATTACATTTCCATAACCTGGCTTGAGAAAATAAATGTCATAATTATTTGAATTTAATTTATTTAAAAGGACCAAAATATCAATATCTTGTCCCACAACAATGACAGTTTTATTAGTATCTCTGTCAATTTCTATCGAAGTCTTAATTATGTCAGCTTGTCTGCATTTTCTTCTGCTTGTTTAAAGGAAAATCCTTGTGACTGTAATCTTTTTATTAACGGTTTTATTATTTTGTCCTTGTTTTTCTCGTTAGATAAAAGATTTTCTTTCAAAAATGGTATTTTTGTATGGTTTTTATAATTGAACTTTCTTCGAGCTTTTTTAATTTTTTTGCATTTTCTGAGAACATTTACCATAGTGATGCATATATTTTTTTACACCATCAGAAAGTAGAGATTTCAACGAACAAAAAGCCCACCGACTTTTTTAAAAAAGCAGAAATTTTGACGTGAGAATTTTCGATTGAAAATTAGGGTGCTTTTTCGATATCAAGTCAAAATAAGGAGAAAAATATAAATATTTTAAATAAAAAAATTAAAGTGTGTTTGGGACATCAAAAGGTAAGTTTTCACCGAATTTCGTGAAAAAAAAATTTTGTTTTGTCTATATATATAAAAATCAATGTCTGTCTGTATGTTTGTATGTATGTTTGTATGTATGTTCTTTATAGTTTTAAACTTTTCGAACCTACATTAACTATTAAACTATACCACGTTGATCTACTCCCTCCAAGGAAGGTTTCTGAAGAATAATAATTTAAAATCGATGCATCCTAATAACTTTTTTGGTCAATTTTATGCTCAAAAACCCATTTTTCGTGCCTAACTTCAGGGCAAAACCACATTGTTGTAAAGAAGATGTAACTTTAATTGTTGCAGGCATATTCTCGATTGTTGCAGATTGAAACCGATTGTTGAAGTTTAAAATCCATTGTTGTAACATAAACATTAAAATAGATCCTTTATTTAACTATTTCCCCATTTGGACTGGCGAAGCCCATCTGTAACACACCAGAATAGTTTTTTTAATGGACTGGCGAAGCCCCTCTGTAACACACCTGAATAATTTTCTTTAAAAATGGACTGGCGAAGCCCATCTGTAACGCCCACCTGATAACATTTATTAAAAAACGGAAACCCGGGCGAAGCCCGGGTCTAGCGCGTCAGCGCTAGATTGTTGTAGGCATATTTTCGATTGTTGCAGTTTAAAATCCATTGTTGTAACATAAACATAAAAGTGGCTCCTTTATTTAACTACTTCCACATTTGGACTGGCGAAGCCCATCTCTAACACACCAGAAGAATTTTTTTAAATGGACTGGCGAAGCCCATCTCTAACACACTAGAATAATCTTCTTTAAAAATGGACTGGCGAAGCCCATCTGTAACGCACCAGATGATAGTTATAAAAAAAATAAAACCCGGGCGAAGCCCGGGTCTAGCGCGTCAGCGCTACTGCGCCCGGGCAAAGCCGGGTCTAGCGCTTTAGCGCTAGTAAGAGATAAAAATTAAAAATCCAAAAACTAGATTATTTGAACTCTTCACATAAATTTTGAGGTTATGTGAAAAAAATGTGAGTACAAAAGTTGTAGATCTTTTTATTACCTACAACTTTGCTATTTAAATATTTTCTATAGGACTTGTAGTTTTGCCGGAAATCGAGATAAACCATTTTTTATTCTAAAAACCCCCTTTTTACCCCCCTTCCCCTTCCCGACCTCAGATCGGCCGTAATTTATTTTTCCTTTCTTTTTTGTTATATTCTCTTCCTTTTCCAATGTGTTTCATCCTACTATTATTTTTCCTCATTTTTTACCATTTTCAAAGGCTTCAGCACTGGTCTAAAATACATAAATGACTGTTAAATTGAATAATATTAGCAATAATTACTGTAATTTCAACCATTTTTCCAAGAGAAAAGTCATTTTGCATTGTAAATCTTTTTCTACATCTTCGCAGCCATCTTGAAATCCCTTAAACCCCTCAAAAACTTGAGTACATGACAAATATGTATTCCTATAGCTTTCGCCTTTTTTCTTCCAAGTTTCCTGTGAAGTTTAACGACAATTTTTGTCGCTCTGTTACTATATGCGCTACTTTTTTTACACTACGGGCAGACTAATTTGTTTACAAACATGGGAGTTGTTGCATTTAAAACAGACTATACTAAGAAAACTGTGCAATGTTAAAACTTGTCAAATGCTTAGTTTTTTTATGGGAGCAACAGTCTCGTTATTTAATAGCCAGCCTCACCTCACATAACAGGGGAAGCTTCCTATGCCAAATTTTCTAAATCTGTCTCTGACCAGGACCACTCACCCATTTACCCCATAACTATAACTACCGAAACTGAAGCAAATCTTTTGGCGCCGAAACTTGTCGATTCCTTGAAATTTCTCACGCGCGGGGCAGGTGAGAAGCGCTAATGAAACACCTGCTGCCAAATTGGATTAATGAAAACGGTGCTTTGAAACCCAATCGAACATTAATGGAGACCATTTCTCTTCACCTCCCAAGCAGCTTTTTTTAGGTCAGCGATTATCGTCTTATTCTTCTCCACGAGCGAGATTTTTTACCCTTATACGTTAAGTGAAAATTAGACAAAGCAGTGCTACTGAAGCCTATCCATCTTATATTTGACACTTAGCTCAATGTTGTAGGACAACGGTTGTTTTTGAAATCGGGAAATTCATAAGCCATGTTAATGTGAAACTTCGGTGCGAGATAGGATAATGGTACAATTGTACCATTATAGTAGAGAGAAAAAGAGAGTTCTGGACCATGTGGATCTGTGGAGCAAGTGCACTCTTAAAACGACAGTCTCAAAAATGAGTAAAAATTACTCAAAACTGAGTATGTCACGCACTCATTAAGGCTCCGATCCGAAAAGGCCATAGGTTTTTTTTTATTAATAAAATTCTTCAACTCCTCATGCTCCACATGGTATAACATGAGACTTACAGATGTAAGTAGCTAAGTACAAATTACAATTTAAAAGAACAGAGCAAATTTAAAAGCCTAAACTATAAACAAAATTCCGCAGAGAGGCCATAGGTTTAGGATATTTTTTTTATTTTAACATTATTTTTTAAGCATATTTTACGTTTAAATAAATTTAATTAAGGTTATTTAAAATTTAAGTATACTCCCTATTGCTAACAGGGATAAACTTGTTTTTTTTTTATTTACAGATATCTGTATTCCAAGTAGAATAGCTTCAGGAAGAGATTTTACATTTTACTTAGAAATTTACTTTTGGAAATTTTTTACGAAAAAAATTTAGTTTCTTTTACTAAAATTTGTATACTTATTACATAGCTTAACGGTTTCATATGTTATGCTTCGGCATATAAAGGCAACTTTTCGTAAAAACACGACCTAAATATCCTTGATACTTTTGGAGGTCTTGAAAGTGTATCAATGTGCCCTTTGTATCAAATTGCCCCTTTATACCATACATAAATAATGGTCAACATTTAGAAACAATTAGCAGCTTGCTTTGAAGTAGCTTATAACCATAATAAAAGGATTATAATTTAGTTCAAAATTTAAAAAAAAAATTAATAAAACATATTTATTATGGTCAAATGAAGATTTAGTGTTAATTTTTCCACTGCCTTATTTACTATATCTGCATCATATATCTGTATTCTGTATTCATCATCTGTATTCTGCATCATATACTATACTCGGTACTACTACTATAACTGCATCATATATCTGTATTCTGTATTCATCATCTGTATTCTGCATCATATACTATACTCGGTGGGCCTTCAGCGATGTCCACCGGTCGCGTGACGCAATTTAAAGACAATCCATAAAATTTCGTGTTTTCTAATCTCAAACACGATTCTGATAATGCTATTATTCGGTAATTATAATCAAACACGATACCAAAAAAGCGGGGTTAAAAAACATTTGTCAGTTTCTCACAATCACGCCTTCTCCTAATGGTAACTCCGGTAACCACTCCTTTAAACACGAGTAAACACCCACTTTCATGCCATTTTCAGTTGCCACACTGAGCAAACAAAACTTAAACGACGAAAACTCGTTAATTCGAGTGCGGTCACTAATCGAGAGGACACCATAAAACCGCACCAACTAATGGCAAGTCACGTAACTTCGTTGCATTTCGGAGCGATTGCTAATTGGCATTATCGGCAGATCACTTACTTCAAAAAATACATATTTCTGCTGAGTAATTACGCTTTCATCGATGGCATCACCTGAGGTAATGACGTCTGGTCAACAAGGACCAATCGGTAAAAAGAGGCTAGTTGTGTTTACTAAGCTGTTTTTAAATGTGGAATAATGTCTCTAGAGTGATTGGACATGAAGTAGAATTAGAAAATTATCGAAAACATTGGATGTTTTTGAGATTATTAAGTTTTTGCTGATCATCTGATTCGTTATGTAGCATACGGTCTAGTTCTAGCATAAAATTTTAGTCAATCTTTAAACTTGGGGAAAACAGAAATTAAGGTCATACGGAGTAAATGCATTAAGGTTTCGTGAGGTTTATGTTTCGTGAGGTTTATATAAGTTGTAAATTCTTATTGATAGGTCGCTTTGAAGCAACTTAATAAAATAATATTAATAATACACTGTTTTTTAATCTTGTTATATTATAAATTGTTTTATCTGATATGATTTAAGATTTAAAAAATATCTTTCTTAACTTAGGAAAATGATATTGGTCAAAACATTTTAGTAATTAATTATTTTTTAATTATTAAAGTATTTCAGTATCAACCAATTTATTAAACTTTTTATTTTAGTTACATTTTGGTTAGTTTTATGCCGATATAGATTACTTGAAATAAGTTTTCTAGGGGAAGGTGGGGTAATAAGATTCAAATGGGGTAACATTCCAAAATTCTACAGGATTTTCTGAAGCTGATTTTTTTACAGAATGTTTACATCATTAACAGCTTTCTTTGAAAAAATAATGCACTTCCTAAGTAAAAGGGAAAGGGGGTTTTAGCTTGTTTCTTATTACCCCCAAGCGACTGTATCTTATTACCCCAAGTGGGGTAATAAGAAACAAGCTAGTTATTTTACTAATTAAAACAATTAAAAATCAAATGAAGGTATTAATGTAATCTTCTAAGAGTATTTTATAACTCTAGTAATTTTCAAAAAATTCATCAAAAATCTTTTCATATATGCCCAGTTAAAAATTAGTTTAAAAAAGTTACAAGTTGAAAGTTTTGAACAACTCTATATTTTTTATATTTAACATTTTGAAAATCATGAAAAAATAATTAAAATATTGTTTCTCTTATTTCATTTTGTGAGACTAAAATTATTCTGACTGTTTATTTCCCCTAAAAATAAACTAAATTTTTTTAAATTGAGATTTTGTGTCTTATTACTCGCCGTTTTCAATAAAATGAAGTAAAAATAAACTTAACTGAATTTAAATTTTAAATGAAATAAGAACAATAAAGTATTAAGAAAGATTAAATAGTTGAAAAAGCATGACTTTAGGTGGATGATTTTGCTGGCCGCATTATTACAGAGGGAATTTTTCACTGAAATAATCATTATAAAACAATAAAATTTTTATAGGATAAAAGTATGTCTTGAAGATATTCTGTGATTTTTTTTCAGATATTTACGCCAACACACAAAGCTGCAAATCAAATGTTTCTTATTCTCCCAATTTCTTATTACCCCACTCTCCCCTATATATATAAAGATATTAATCTGGTTAATTTTAATTACTAGGTTGATGCTAGTTTAATGTTCTTAAAATCCACTAAAATATAACCCAGGTAAATTTAAATTTGTTGAAATTATTCATTCCAAGCTAAAAAAAATTGTGTAGTATAATTAAGCTCGTACGCCTTTTCCTCTTTTTTTCATGTTTAGACAAATTCATCCCTGGTCCAGGCTTTCTATTTACGTGTAACAATTGCAAGGCGAGATTATCGGATCTTCAGAATCCTAGAATCACAGTTATTATGCTAAGAATCAGTTACATTTTAAAAGAAGGGGACCGTTTATTGAATTTAAAGAGCATTTAAGAAAGAAATGTGTCATTGTGTAAGAAAGGTATGTGTAAATTCTTACATAATTTTTTTTTGAAAAATTTAAGTTCGCAGAAAGGTTTTTAATTTATATGAGTTTGATCATGGTATAATACAATATTAGTGAAGTAGGGAAGAATATTTCATGTCAAAAGTAAATAATTAAAACAATTAAACATACACAATACTTTTTCCTCTTAAATCTTTGTTTTTAAAGTTTAAACATTTATGTGCTCATTTGAATAGTCACGCTAACCCTCTACTGCATTATTAATTTTCTGTATTAAGATATATATGTTACGGGCAAAGTGATTAATTGGGCATTATTAATAATGCCCGGACAATGTGATAAATTCAACGAAATTTATGAATGAAATTTATCACTTTGCCCGCTTCCACTCTAAGCATTATTAATAATGCCCAATTAATCACTTTGCCAGTAACATATGCATAAACAAAATAATCATCTTTGGGAAATTTAATCTGATAGATCTTATTAATTAAATTGATACTTTTGAGTACCGCCAGTACACTGAGGGCTAAAATATTCTCACAATACGAACAAAGCATGGAAAGGGCTTTTTCATCGCATTTTTAAGTCTTAAATAATGATACACTTTCCTTTTGACTTTACCTACTTTTGAGGGGGGAAATGACAAGCATGGGAATCCGATCAATATGGCAGCTGAAAGCACAACTTCAGTTTTGAATCTATTCGCATTTCCCGCTTAAATACTCATCACAGAACAGTTTTATTCTGGAAGAGTAAACCTTAACGAGTGTTCTTGCAAAGTATCGTCAGTATATATTCGTAAGGGTGGTTATTTTGTGTAATTTTCAAGTTGTTGGGACATGTAAGTTATGTCAGTCAGTAGATAGAGGGTTATATTAAAAATCAATACCTCATTGGTCAAGATAAAAAACATTGGTTTCAGAATTGAATAGTGACCCAGGAGGTGCGACTGCCCTACTAGATTTCTTAGATGTAGTTAGAAAAAACTTAATTTTAATTAAAACTTAAGGTATCCGACTGGTCTGAAATCCTCGTTTTTTTTTTCAAAAAAATGCGAAAAACATTTTATGAACCATTCTTGAAGCCAGTTTAATAAGGTTTCCAAAAATGTCTTACTTTTTATCCTAACTAAATTATAAAAAGAGTTATACCAATTTTAGTATCCAAAAAGCTATCTCATACTGTGGCCCGAAATATCTTTACACGCGTTTTGTGAGGAATGGTATTTTTGAGCAGTAGGGTTCACGGTAAACGTGATTTCTCCTATGGACTATTCCATATGAACAGGGACATGATCAAGAAAAATGAAAAAATAAAATAATAAAATTTTCTAATTATTTTAGGGAATAATTATGCACTATTGATCTAATTGTGTTTTGCATTGCTTAAATTTTGTGTAAAATTATTTTTATCTGAATGTCAGCATCTAAAGTCAATATTTAGAACTGCTTGTTTTAAAGGTTAATTTGTTGAAAAATATATGTTTTATTTAGAAAATTAAAAATAAATCAATTATAGTTTTTACAACTTTTTTGTTAAATATACTCAAAAACTTTATAGTAAAAATGAAATAAAGAGTTTAAATCAATTTAATTAAATTTATATTCATGAATAGCTGAACGCTTATGCGCATGTAGCGTGAGTTAAGAAGTACTGTAGCGTGAGTTACGAACCAGCTTTCTATATTTTATTTTATTTCTGATTTTCTTAAGTATTCCCAGTAAAACTGTTTGCTATTTTAGAATAAGGGAAGTATATTCAAACACCTGACAAGCATATAGAATTATTGAAACACTATTTAAGCAGAAAACAAATTTGAATTTTATACTCACAAATCCATGTCTTTTTCTTGTAGCGTGAGTTACGACTCTATTTTAATTAATATTTAAAAAACTAGAATTCTTAAAAGATTCACAATACTTATTTTAAATTATTAGCATAAATTTCAATATGCATGATTTTTATAGAAAGAAAATAATAGTTATTTCTATATTTAAAAATTATTTGAAATTGCAATTTTGAAAAAAATGTAGCGTGAGTTACGGTGGAATTGTGATGATTACAAAAAAGTATGATTACAAAACTTTCTGAGTTTGTTGTTCATATTATAAATGTTTTGTTCTATTATCTAAAGCCAGTTCTTAAATAAACTTTTTCCAAGTAAAAAATTTTTTTCCAAGTGGTTTTGCATAAAATATCGGATTTTTTTGGTAAATTTCCATAGAAGGTGGTTTTGAACATCTGTATCTCTGAACCTTGTGTTAATATTTTAATTTCTGTAGTTCACAACACAGATGTATATATAAATGTCAGTGTTTGCAAAACAACATGTTTGTATCTTATTTAGAACTTTTATAAACGTGTTTGGCGTAACGTGAAAATTTGCCTTTATTTTCGTACAAATGTCTCAATATTTTGAAAAATTATTTTTTAAAAATTTTGCTTTTTAGTTTTTTTGTAGTTTTGAAACATATCCTATTACAAAATGACCTTTTAAAATTTATTTAAGGTATATTTTAAAAAAATGTCTCCTAGACCAGTCGGATACCTTAATCTCTCATATAAAAGCCCACGTCACTCACTGACTCACTGACTCACTGATTCTGGAACGCTCGCACACTATGATGCCATCTCGCAATAATCAGAAAAATAAATAAATAAAAGTAATTAAAATTAAAATAATATAATAGCTTTTAAATATCTTTCAAGAAAGTTGGTTTACTTAATAAAGGTTAAAAAGTTACTTTTAGGGAAGTTGGTTTCTAATTCAACAATAATAAATCTAATAAATAATCGTATAAAAAGCGCTTTTTGATTTTTTTTTTGGCAATAATCTTTATTTACTTTCGGAAACGAAAAATTAATTATTTCTTAAGTAAGTAAATACGAAGTGTATATTTGGACGGCCAAAACGGCCAGTGGCGCATGCGCTGTAGGTCTCGTGATGACGTAGCAGTCTCGGCGCTTAGTGATGGAACCAATGGTACGCCTAGCCGTGGAAGTTATAGTAGAGTTTAGTTGAAAAATAGCCGTGCAAATATACAGTGCCAAGTAAATAATTGAATTTTATTTATTTTTCAACTGATTTATATAACTTATTCACTTTTAGAATCAGCTTTCAATAGTAATCATCTCAATTTTTACTATTCATTTTTTTCTTTCTCATAGTCATTGTCATGGGTGATGATGAAGATCCTACCTCAAAAAAACGTCGCTTAGCTAAAGAAAGAAAGCAAAGATGGCGTGCTAGACCTAAATACGTGGGCGCCGTAGGCGCCCCATAACAAACTATCTTCAAATAATGAGGCAAATTAAAATCAAATAATAATTTAATAATGGAATGTTTGGGGAGAATGCCATTTAAAATGAGTTTATATAAGGGTAGTAAGATTTGATTTAAGAATAAATTTGCCCAAATCAGCTCGGTGGTGGTCAGCCGAAATTGAGTGACTTATTTGAATATGATAAATTAGTGATATTTCAGCGGTAAGATAAAGAAGTTAAACTTCTTATTTAATGTATAATTAATAGGAACTTGAAGTAGTAACGAGGGAAGCTCGCATAAAAGGCTAGCCTAGCTGTAAGACCCGGCTTTGCCGGGTCGTAACAGCTAGTAGTAAAATATTCACTGAATAACCACCAAATTTTTACTGAGCATTCAGGATCCTATTTAGAATACAGAACGATCATCGAAAATAATATAAATATGCTCAAAAAATTGTGTATACTGTTGAAAAAAGTTAATACACTTAACCTTTTTCAAACTCATGAAATTATCACAGCTATACAAACGTAATGACTAAAACGTGTTTTTTTCTTTTTTGATGAAAAATGCTGCTTGTTTTTTAGTAGTGGGAGAAAAAAATTTAATATGCTTGAGTTTCTTTCTCCGTCTTCATTGTTATCAATTTAAAACCCAACTTAAAAATATAAATTTAAAATATGGTGTTGGTGAGTTTCGACACTTTTTGAAGCAAATGTATTTTTCCAGTAAAATTATTGTATGCGAAAAGTTTTAGAAAATTTTAAAATAAATATCAATTAATCGTTTTGCATTTGTTTTGGATTTGAATGACGTCAGATCTGTCTTGGCCCTACTTAAAAGTTAAAATCGACAATAACTTTCAACTCTAAAAACAATTTTTGCTGTTTTCGCGTTCCAATTTTTGCTGTTCCAAGTACTGATTTCGTGCCTTTTTAAAGTCAAACTTTCAAATTTAAGAGTAAATTTTCATCGCATACATTGCTCTCTCTCTAAATTTAAAAAAAAAATCTGGGATTTGCCCATATGCAATAGTTATTTGAATGATCTAATATCTACCAGTAAATAAGTAATAAAAAAATATATTTACACCTTCAAAAATTTACTTGTAGGCATTTGATTAGTTTTATATTGAGCTTTAATAAAAAACAGTGTTCCTGTAACTCTGTTTGAAACTTATTAACTAGATCTAAGAAAACTAGAAGAGCAGTTGCATCTCCTGGCTCTATTCTGACTTAAAACGATGTTTTTTATCGTGGCCAATGATGCATTAATTTTTAATTTAACCCTTTATCTACTGACGGTACTTACAAGTCCCGTCAACTTTAAATTACATAGAATAAACATCTTTACGAATATACTGACGATATTTTGCAGGAACACTCTTTTAGTTTTAGTCTTCCAGGATAACAGGCAGCAAGTGTTCTATGATGAGTATTTTAGCGGGAAATGCTAATAAGATTTAAAACTGAAATTGTGCTTTCAGCTGCCATTTTGATGGGATTCCCATGATTGTCATCTTTGTTCCTTTAAAAGTAGTTAAAGGAAAGTGTATTATTTTTTAAGGTTTAAAACTGCGATAAAATGTCACATGGCTTTTTGTATTGTGAGAATATTTTAGCTCTCATTGTAGTGACGGTACTCAAAAGTATCAATTTAATTAATTGGCTCTAGCAGATTAAATTTTCCGAAGATGATTATATTATTTATGTATATCCCTTAATTTTCAATTTGGTAACTCAAAACAATATTTGCACCAAGAAAATTATAATGCACTACAACTAAATAAAGCATTATATAGTACATTAATTCTCAAAATTTTCAAACCGCGAAACTGAGACTGACACAAAAATGCTTTTTAAATCAACCGAGGAATTTTCCTCCTAAAAACCTGAAAATCAAATGTCTCCATTGCATTGTTTGAATTTGATATTTGAATCGCTTATTTCTGAAACATGTCAAACGCCACTTTTGTTGTTTTCAGATAAACGAGAAAAACTGTATAGAAGCTCACTACATTTTTTTGAAGATGTTTAGTAATTTGTTTTCTGGGGAGTCGGTACCTTTGATATCTTCAAAAACTTGATTTTGAGATTTTGAATGTTTCAGATTCTACATTTCATGACCTTAACAACGATGCCTCATTTATGCAAAATTTCAAAGTAGAAGTATTATTGAATTGTCTTTTTAAAACACGAGAACTCTATTTCATATGGGAAGATTTTAACATTAAATTAACATTTTTCTAAAAATGAACTTTTTAAAACTGGGTGTACCTTTTTCTCAGCATCTACTGTATGTACCATACTACATATCAGCATCAATCTACATATTTGCACCACATGTTCTTGACATTATCCGCATTTTATCCGCATAAAATCCGCATTAGAACTTTTTTGTTTAGATTTTAAACTTTCAGTTAATATTTTCGAAGACCAAAGTTATGATATTTCGGAAGGGAGGAAAGTTATCTAGGTATGATCGTTTTTTCTACCAAAATTCCAATCTAGAAATAGTTAGCAAATATATTTATCTCGGCGTTTCCTTTTCGTCTACGGGTTCTTTTTTCACAGCCAAAAAACATTTTTCTGATAAATCTATTTCTACTGTCTATGCAATGTGGCCAATTCTAACGGGGGCTAGCGGGTTAAATTAAGGTACCTGACTACGTTTTTTTTTTAATTGAATTTAAAATCTCCCCATGCTCCACAGAGTATAACATGGGGCTTACAGAAGTAAGTTACAATCTCAAATAAAAATAATAATCAGAACAAAACAACAGAATCAAAAGACACTTTCAACAAAATTAACAAATAATGTAAAAGTTTCTCTATTAGATATCATAGCAAAAGGAGATGCTGGCCAATTAATGTGCAATTTTCTCAAGGCCAATCTCAAAACTTTTCTTTGGGATGAAAATCTAGGGCAATCATAAACAATATGATGGACATCTTCTTCACCAAAACCACAGTCACAAGACGAAGAATGAGCCAAACCAAAACGATGAAGATACCTCCTGAACCCTCCATGACCAGTTAGAAATTGAGTTATTTTAAAGTTAGCATAGAAATGAGCACAAGACATACGATGGCCAATAGTCGGGAAATATTTCCTTGTTAATTCACCCTTCTCTGAACCACCGTATTCATCTGACCAGGTTTCTATAATGCTCTCCTTCATAATCCTTTTGTAATATGACTTCGGTATATTAGCAGGTTCAAACTCAATACTTAAATCTGTTGCGGACTTAGCCAAAACATCTGCCCTTTCGTTTCCAATCACGCCCGTATGCCCTCGAACGAAAGAAAAATACACAAGAGTCCCATGATCTCTCAAAGATTTTAGTTGCCGTTGTATGTCTGTGATTATATCGTTAAAAGAATTTATGTTTTTTAGAGCGTCTAAGGATGAAAGGGAATCGGTACAAATAAGATATTTCAAAATAGGAAAATCTTGCTCCGAGATCCACCAAATCGCAAACTTCAAGCACAAGAGTTCCGCCAAAAAAACAGTGCATTCATCCCTGATTCTAAATTGATAATGCTCAATCTCAGAGCCGTTTGCAAAAACTGCAAATCCAAAACCAACCTTGCTACCCAATTTACTACCATCAGTGAATAATACCAAAGGGAAACCATCAGTAACAGTGAGATTAAATTTTATTACTGTGATAGCATCTCTCTCGGACGGATGAGGGAGCTCAGAAGGAGGCAAAATTCTATCGTAGCTAGAGGTAGAACAAACTGATAGTCTTTCTCTGAAGGAAATGTTATGAAGAATTACAATGTCAATTGGAGGAAAGCCAGAAATCACATAAACAGCTTCGTAACTTATAGTCCGATAACCATAGTACGGGAGCTGGCGTTAAAATGAAAAATTCATCTGCTCGTACACGATTTTAATATGACAGGATAGTGTTAGTGGTGCTAATCACGAAATCGAGCGTCAGCTGGTCAGGTAGCGGTGGGTTGAGCGTGGGGAGGGGGTCAAAGTTTCAAAAAAAGTGAAAAATAAATTCATCTGCTCGTGTATGAAACTTGGTGTTGATGGTAGTTTATGCCTTCCTGATTACAAAAATGACCGTCAGCTGGTTGGGTGGCGGTGGAATGACCATCAGCTGGTCACGTGAACTTGCAAACAAAAAATTTATCTGACAATGCATGGAACTTGGTAGGGTTGTCAATCTCTGTTACATGAAGTAATAACGAGTCACTAGTCTTCAACTTACACTAGCAACTCATGAATTCATATCTGTGTTGTACTAGTAACTCGTTATTATTTCTGTAACAGAGATTGACTTTCTACTAAGTTTCTTGCTTTGTCAGATAAATTTTTTGTTTGCAAGTTCACGTGACCAGCTGACGGTCATTCCATTGCCACCCAGCCAGCTGACGGTCATTTTTGTAATCAGGGAGGCCTAAACTACCATCTCCACCAAGTTTCATACACGAGCAGATGAATTTATTTTTCACTTTTTTGCAACTTTGACCCCCTCCCCACGCTCAACCCACCGCTACCTGACCAGCTGACGCTCGATTCCATGATCAGTACCACTAACACTATCCTGTAAAATCAAAATCGTGTACGAGCAGATGAATTCTTGAAATTTAACGCCAGCTCCCGTACTACCACGTATGACACGCAATAATATTCGTCTTTGTATTCGCCTAAGGTATCTAACATTAATTTTCTTTTTTAGCATCATACCCCAAACTCTTGAACCGTACATTATAAAGGGCTCAATTCCTTGCTTATAGATGAGGGAGTAAACGCTAAAATTGATACCATAAGTGTTACGAGCAATTCGACACAATCCCTGCTGCAGCTTTTCACACTTCTCTGATATGTAGGTCAAATGCTGTTTCCAAGAAAATTTGCTGTCAAGAATGACCCCAAGATACTTCATTTGCTTAACAACAGCTAAAGGAGTTCCATTAAGATACAAATGGTATGGATCATAGCAAACGTTTCTTTTTTCAATGAACATCACTTTCGTCTTGTTCGACCTGACTACGCTTAAAACCGATTTTCGACCAAAATTTCGAAAAAAAAATTTTATGTGGTAATCTAAAAATTTAGACATTCTCCTTTCTAAAACAGTCTTTTGTTTGTCTCTAGACAATCTAGAAGCTGAGATATTTGGATTTAAAAAAGGCTTTTTGCCAGCTTGTTGCCAGCTTTTCCAACTTTAAATGCGTTTTTCTCTAAATGTTGTTTTTGACCAAATTGACTCACCGTAACAATGATTACTTCAAATATAATTAATATATTTTCATGAAAATTGGTATGATTGTTCCTATAGATTTTTAGTAGTGGCTGAAGCAGGTTTTTATGTTTTACTTCAATAGAAAAAATTTTGGAAGACCTTTTCCATTTTATCATTGTTGTGAAAAATTTCGAAGTTGCATTTAGTATTTACGTAATCATTTCAATCTTTAGGTAAAAAAGAATTCAACTTTAATCCTGCTTCATCCACTAACATATATTATGAAGACTATAAATACACATTTTTATGTTAAATATTTAGAATATTTTGAAAATTAGAGCATTCTTCGTACATACTGTTTTTTGACGAAAAAATGACAGTTTTTGGGATTTAAAAAGAAAAAATAATTTTATATTTGCAAATTTTTTGGTTTACAATGTGTTTTTAAGTTCATTTAACTGTTTTATAGAGAAAAATTTGATGTGTGAGAAAAAGGGAGGAAAAAGCCCCCCGAACGTAGTCAGGTACCTTAAGGAGCCACTTTTATGTTTATGCTACAACAATGGATTTTAAACTACAACAATCGATTTCAATCTGAAACAATCGAGAATATGCCTGCAACAATTAAAGTTACACCATCTTCTCTTATGATATTTACAACAATGGGGGGTTTCCATGAAGTTAGGCATGAAATGTGGGTTTTTGAGCGTAAAATTGACCAAAGCAGTTATTGGGATGCATCGATTTTAAATTATTTTTATTCAGAAACCTTCCCTGGAGCGAGTAGATCAACCAGGTATAGTTTAATAGTTAATGTAGGTTCGAAAAGTTTAAAACTATAAAGGACATACATACATACATACAAACATTGATTTTTATATATATAGACTAGGGCTAAAGCGCTAGACCCGGCTTTGCCCGGGTTTCCGTTTTTTAATAAATATCATCAGGTGCGTTACAGATGGGCTTCGCCAGTCCATTTTTAAAGAATATTATTCTAAAGTGTTACAGAGGGGCTTCGCCAGTCCATTAAAAAAACTGTTCTGGTGTGTTACAGATGGGCTTCGCCAGTCCAAATGGGGAAATAGTTAAATAAAGGATCTATTTTAATGTTTATGTTACAACAATGGATTTCAAACTACAACAATCGATTTCAATCTGCAACAATCGAGAATATGCCTGCAACAATTAAAGTTACATCTTCTTTACAACAATGCGGTTTTGCCCTGTAGTTAGGCACGAAATATGGGTTTTAAAGCATAAAATTGACCAAAAAAGTTATAAGGATGCTTCGATTTTAAATTATTTTTATTCAGAAACCATCCCTGGACCGAGTAGATCAACGTGGTATAGTTTAATAGTTAATGTAGGTTCGAAAAGTTTAAAACTATAAAGGACATACATACAGACAAACAAACAAACATTGATTTTTATATATATACTAGCGCTGACGCGCTAGACCCGGCTTTGCCCGGGAACAGCAGCGCTAACGCGCAAGACCCGGGCTTCGCCCGGGTTTCAGTTTGTTTATAAATATCAGCTGGTGCGTTACAGATGGGCTTCGCCAGTCCATTTTTAAAGAAAATTATTCTCGTGTGTTACAGAGGGGCTTCGCCAGTCATTAAAAAAACTATTCTGGTGTGTTACAGATGGGCTTCGCCAGTCCAAATGGGGAAATAGTTAAATAAAGGATCTATTTTAATGTTTATGTTACAACAATGGATTTTAAACTTCATCAATCGATTTCAATCTGCAACAATCGAGAATATGCCTGCAACAATCAAAGTTACATCCTCTTTACAACAATGTGGTTTTGCCCTGAAGTTAGGCCTAAAATATGGGTTTTTAACCATAAAATTGACCAAATAAGTTATTAAGACTCTTCGATTTCAAATTATTTTTATTCAGAAACCTTCCTTGGAGCGAGTAGATCAACGTGGTATAGTTTAATAGTTAATGTAGGTTCGAAAAGTTTAAAACTATAAAGGACATACATACATACATACAAACATACAGACAGACAGACAGACATTGATTTTTATATATATAGACTAGCGCTGACGCGCTAGACCCGGGCTTCGCCCGGGTTTCAGTTTTTTTATAAATATCATCTGGTGCGTTACAGATGGGCTTCGCCAGTCCAAATGTGGAAATAGTTAAATAAAGGAGCCACATTTATGTTTATGATACAACAATGGATTTTAAACTGCAACAATCGAGAATATGAATATGCCTACAACAATTAATATTACATCTTCTCTTGTTATATTTACAACAATGAAGTTTTGCCCTGAAGTTTGGCATGAAATATGGGTTTTTAAGCATAAAATTGACCAAAAAAGTTATTGGAACGCTTCGATTTTAAATTATTTTTATTCAGAAACCTTCCCTGGAGCGAGTAGATCAACGTTGTATAGTTTAATAGTTAATGTAGGTTCGAAAAAGTTAAAACTATAAAGGACATACATACATACATACAGACAGACAGACAGACATTGATTTTTATATATATAGATAGACTAGCGCTAAAGCGCTAGACCCGGCTTTGACCGGCGCAGCTGGTGCGTTACAGATGGGCTTCGCAAGTCCATTTAAAAAAAATTCTTGTGTGTTCAAGATGGGCTTCGCCAGTCAAAATGTGGAAATAGTTAAATAAAGGATCCATTTTTATGTTTATGCTACAACAATGGATTTTAAACTACAACAATGGATTTCAATCTACAACAATCGATATCATGCCTACAATAATTAATGTTACATCTTTTCCACAACAATGTGGTTTTGCCCTGAAGTTAGGCATGAAATATGGGTTTTCAAGCATAAAATGGGCCAAAAAGTTGTTAGGATGCTTCGATTTTAAATTATTATTCTTCAGAAACCTTCCTTGGGGGGAGCGAGTAGATCAACGTGGTATAGTTAAATAGTTAATGTAGGTTCGAAAAGTTTAAAACTATAAAGGACATACATACATACATACAAACATACAAACAGACAGACATTGATTTTTATATATATAGACTAGCGCTGACGCGCTAGACCCGGCTTTGCCCGGAAACAGCAGCGCTAACGCGCAAGACCCGGGCTTCGCCCGGGTTTCAGTTTGTTTATAAATATCAGCTGGTGCGTTACAGATGGGCTTCGCCAGTCCATTTTTAAAGAAAATTATTCTCGTGTGTTACAGAGGGGCTTCGCCAGTCATTAAAAAAACTATTCTGGTGTGTTACAGATGGGCTTCGCCAGTCCAAATGGGGAAATAGTTAAATAAAGGATCTATTTTAATGTTTATGTTACAACAATGGATTTTAAACTTCATCAATCGATTTCAATCTGCAACAATCGAGAATATGCCTGCAACAATCAAAGTTACATCCTCTTTACAACAATGTGGTTTTGCCCTGAAGTTAGGCCTAAAATATGGGTTTTTAACCATAAAATTGACCAAATAAGTTATTAAGACTCTTCGATTTCAAATTATTTTTATTCAGAAACCTTCCTTGGAGCGAGTAGATCAACGTGGTATAGTTTAATAGTTAATGTAGGTTCGAAAAGTTTAAAACTATAAAGGACATACATACATACATACAAACATACAGACAGACAGACAGACAGACAGACATTGATTTTTATATATATAGATTACTGTGATTCTCATTAATTTAAGACTGTTGTTTTAGTTATGTTTATAATGTATGTATGTGTTACGGTGAATGTCCGAAATTGGAGATTTCTTCTTCTTCTGTTCTTGACATATAGTTTTAACTTTTAGCTTTTTCAATATTTTCAGTTAAACATGTTTTAGAGCAGTTTTCGTAGACAAAACTGACGTTTTTTCAGAATTTTTAAATGAGGCTCGGTCATTATTTTTTTTAAATATCTAAACATTATAATGATAAAAGCTCATGTATGTTTGAAGAGTAATGTGTATTGATTGCATATAAAAAATTTGAAGCTTTTATGTTCAATAGTTTCTGAGAAAAAGGTACATAAAATTTGTAGATTTAGCCTTGGTAGTCGGTACAAGGTACCGACTCCCCTTAAAGTAGACCTTATTTGGATATTTCACAGGCAAAAATATTTTTTTAATGATTTTATTCTTTTGATAAAAAATTATTGAAATATTTGCATTTGACAGGTTTCTGTAATAAACAGAGTATTCAGGCCTATTTTCATAGCTTAACTCTAATTTATTTAAGGATTTGTTAATAAAAGTAGGAGTATTAGAGGAAAATAACATTTCCTTATTAACCCATAAAATTTTTATAGAATTCTGTTTTTTCTCTCTTTTGGTTAGTAGATGTATATAAATACCTTATTTTTATAAATGATTTCAACTTTAGACTCAAAAATAGTGGTCAGCCAATTCAAAATGTTAATAGACACATCTTCGAAGTCAATTAGATAGTTGTTTAGAAGTAACTTTGTGGACAGTAAAACTATTTTGCTCTTTAAAAGCCTTCAAAATCAGTTAATTAGTTCAATATTATGATCTGGGGTATAGATTTGATGTCCCCTTTTAAAAAAGTGATTCATTCATCCAAAATCTCAATCACATGGATGTAATAAAGGGCCACAAGCATGGATATTTTAGATATACAGCTACCAAAACGTCCTTAGTCTTGAGATTCGTACAAAAACTTTAAAAATATGGTTTTTACTATGGCTTGATGGATCTCTAACCTCTAAAGAATGACTTTTCCAATGGCATATAGTGTTTGTATGAGATTAAATAAAAAAAGCCGTCCTTAAAAAAGCTTCAGATGAGACGGCATGAACAAAATTTCCCTCAGTTTAAGTGCAGAAACCAGTCAAGCGACGTCGTTTGACATGTTTCTGCACTAAAGCTGAAATTTAACATGCTGGAAAACTATTTTAAAATCAAGTTAGTTTTAGTATTCTTACACTAAAGAGTGCGTTTACCCCTATAGAATCCCATGACACTAATGACTCATATTTGAAAAAAGTGGCGTTTGACACGTTTCAGAATTAAGCGATTCAATTAAGACAGTGGGAAACGACATTATATAACATAACCGATATTGTGCGTCGTATAAACGAATTTTTGCATTAAAATAATTAGAAATATTGGAACTTTGGATTAATGGAATTGGAACTTTGGATTAATGAGAAAGTCGTATAAACGAGAAACGTATAAACGGTGCTTTACTGTAATTTGAAACTATGGATCTCTTAAGTTAAAAAAATTTGCATAAGGAAAGCTATTTTAAGGGTGCAAACTGAAACCCAAGTGATACTCAGACCAGCTACAACAAGAAATGTTCCGGTTTTATATAGTCACCAATAAATAAGTTAACATATTTTATTTACAATATCAATAGCAATTGGCTGAAGTAATTCCTAATGCTAATGCTTGATCCAAGTTCCCTAAATAGCAATGTCTTAATAATTGACGTTGCTTAATTTTGTAGCGAGATGTATGATCTTAATTATTTATACTTAGAAAAAATTTTCACTTTTAGAATGAGCGTTCGTTCTTCTTTAATAACACTGGCACCTAAAAAAGAAGTGGAATGTACTTTGGACCAGACCTACCTACCGGCATGTTTTTCGACCCGCTGAATCTGAATTTCAAGTCCGTTAGGCCCGGTCACCATCCAGTTTTGAGTAAAAGGCCAAAAATTACAAAACACTGCAGTCACAGCAATGAAAACATTTTTGTGGACCCGGATCACGTATGATTTTTGTGTATTCTAAATAACTGAATCTAAATCTAAAAGTTAATTAGCCCAGTGAGCCGTCCAAATTTGAAAAAAGAAACGAAATGAACCATGAAAAAATGAAATTGGACCATGAAGTTAGACACCAGTTGAAGTTTTTGAAAAAAATTTACAAGGATGTTAATTAACCATACTTATAAACTTTTCTCAAAAACTTCAACTGGTGACTATTTTCAAGGTTCATTTTCATTTTCTCATGGTTCATTTCGTTTTTTTTTCAAATTTGGACGGCTCAACGGGCTAATTAACTTTTAGATTTAGATTCAGTTATTTAGAATACACAAAAATCATACGTGATCCGGGTCCACAAAATTTTTTTAATTGCTGTGACTGCAGTGTTTTGCAATTTTTGGTCTTTTTTTGCATTTTACTCAAAACTGGAGGGTGACCGGGCCAAACGGACTTGAAATTCAGATTCAGCGTGTCGAAAAACATGTCGGTAGGTAGGTCCGGTCCAAAGTACATTCCACTTCTTTTTTTTTGTGTGCCGGTGTAATTATTAATGTTTTATTATTACAATACAATATTATTAGTATTACTAGGGAGCAACCAAACCCTGGTCGCTATTGTTCACCAACCCCCTTAAGCTGCTTACGCAGGCCCTTTTGGAACGCTTCCGCAATCCTTATATACCTTGTTAACTGAACTTGCTCAATTTATAGAACATCCGTTAAAACAATTAGCAGAAGAAAAATCAATCAACTTTCTATAAATACGCTCACAGGCCATCTCCATAAATACCACTCTCTTAAAATTTAGAATATTTATTGAATTTACCAATAATTTAATCAAAATTTTTCCCTTTAAAATATCCATTAAGTTTACAAATAACTCTTGCTAATAAACATTCTAAAAAAACGTACCAATAAATCATTTAAACTCAATATTGTACCTAGTAACTCGTTAGTATTCCTAGTGTTTTATTATTTTTATTTTTGTTTCAACCCAGACTTGTTAAACAATACATTTAAGGTCTTTGAAAATAATAGAAGACAAAACCTACTATTACTATTGATTTCGATATTTTCAGACTAAAAATTATAAATTTCAGACAAAATTTCATATCTGTAAGTTTTTAGAATAGCTTTATCAATATTTGAATTATAATTGATTTGGAAAGTACTTTAAATTAAATTTTTAAAACGTAAAAAAATGTGTTTCATCATAAATTATGGCGTCAATTGTTCATTGTGATTGGATTCATAATAAGTTGTTTGACAATACTTCCTTGTAACTGTGACCTTATCCGTATTCTAAAAAAATAAAAATATTTTAAAATTGAGAATTAGAAATTCTAATGGCATATTGCACAACTTCAAAAGAATCCAAACAGTTTGACACCAAAAATGTGTTATGCAGATCAGTGCATTATGCAGATGCCTTTCTCTCGAAACCGTTCACCAAAAACTTTTTTTTAGAATAGAGAGATTATAAGTATTAATAGTAAGTATTAAAACTTTTATTGTAATTGTATGTAATAAGTTATAAAATTATACAATTATTAATAGAGTAATTTGTGATCGTTGAATTCAAACCATGAATTTCTTTACCAAAGAGATCAAAACGTTCGGAAAACCTTTCCCTATCGAATTTTTGGAAAGTAGTATCAAGTAGTTTATTCAATGTACGGGTAACATTCTTCTTTCCCGAACGACCATTCATAACCGTAGAGGTTTCTTGCGCCCATTCATCACATGAAGGGGAAGGAAAAAGCTGGAACAAAAGCGATCGTTTTGTTCAAAACTGACGAAGGCGAAAGCTTCCGTGTCTTTTTTTTTCTCTTCCAGTTATTTGTCGTTTTTTGTTGGCAACAAATTGGATACTTTGTATTCAAAGAGGTGAGCGTGAGTTCGGGTGATTGCGGTTTCAGTTACCAGAGGAGAATGGAAAAAAATTAATGGGGGAGGAGCTTCTCTCCCAACGATCAAGCGGAAAGAAAGGGCCCTCGTACCCTCTCAACCGAAGTTTCCATCGAGGTTTTTTGATTTAATCTACAGGTGGTAAATTAATCAGATTTTGTTTGATAGCAAACTTTTTTTTGTATTGCCAGATTGTTAGACTTACGAAGGGAACGTTAAACTCCATAAATCCTGATATACTTGACCATGTGGTCAGGGTTTGAATTTAATGATCACACTTGATCGCCAAAAACTCATTTAATCATTAAAATTTAAGTAAAATCGTAAAAATCTGGGCCTGATTTAAGGCATAAAACTCATGATCACATTTTGAGTTTTATTGGTTTCGATTAAAAATAATGATTAATTTTGAGCGATACGGTTTTACTCCGATGATAATCATTAATTCGCGATGAAAATATTTCGATCAAAAAATAAAACTCAAACATTTCTAGGATAGGCGTTCTCTTAATTTAATTTTCGGCATAATGGAGGTCTCTCTTCCATTGGCGATTTTGCGATCTTTCATTATTTTTATTTTCAGGAACGAAAAATCAGGAAATAATGATCACAGATAATCATTAAAATAACGATCTCCAGTAATGATTACGACGGGAGCTTTTCTTTTCTGATCGTCCAACGATGACCCGTGTGATGAAAAGAGCGGTCTTATTTCTAGAGGCCAATACAAGTTTCTCTCCGATTCCGTAATTATCAATTTCAAACTCTGCTATCACTGGAAGTAAGAAGATGCGTATGGTAATCATTAAGTAATACGACGGTTCAATAATCGTACTTACCAACATTTCTCAAAAACTTAAAATGGTGAATAACTTTTTGTTCCATGAAACTTTTGTATGCTTATTTTTCACACTTCAAAAGATCTCCTGCATCTGCATTGAAACATGCATAAGCAGGATGGAGTGTAGGGATGCAAATCTATATAAATAAAAATCAATGTTTGTCTGTCTGTATGTCCTTTATAGTTTTAAACTTTTCGGACCTACATTAACTTTTAAACTATACCACGTTGATCTACTCGCTCCGGGGAAGGTTTCTGAAGAATAATAAATTAAAATCGACGCATCCCAACAACTTTTTTAGTCACTTTTATGCTTCATGCCTAACTTCATAGCAAAACCACATTGTTGTAAATATAATCAGAGAAGTTGTAACTTTAATTGTTGTAGGCATATTCTCTATTGTTGCAGTTTAAAATCCATTGTTGTTGCATAAACGTAAAAGTGGCTCCTTTATTTAACTATTTCCACATTTGGGCTGGCGAAGCCCATCTGTAACACACCAGATGATATTTATAAAAAAACTGAACCCCGGGCGAAGCACGGGTCTTGCGCGTCAGCGCTAGTATTTACTATAATAATGACAAATAACCTCATAACCTTTAATTGTGTCTATAAAACCACCTTTTTAATATAATTAAAAAAACTACATATAGAATGTATGCTCGTTAAACTAATCTTTGGCTGTTTCAGGGATAAAAGTCACCATTAAAATGTTAATAATACTTTCAATATGATAAAATGAAATAAATTCTGAAGTAACAATCAATGGCAATCTTAAAAAGCAGGAAAATTTAACTAAGTTAGGAATATCGTATCTCGTGCATAAAATATTGCTTTACGTATGGTTATATGGGGGTGGGTTTCTCATAAATTTTTACATTTAACCCTTTAACTACTGACGGTACTTACAAGGGCCCACCAACCTCTAAATTACAAAGAATAACCGTCCTTACGAATATACTGATGATACTTTGCGGAAAATTCTTTCAATTTTACTCTTTCAGGATAAAAGGCAACACGGGTTCTGTGATGAATGAGTATTTTAGCGGGAAATGTTAATAAGATTTAAAACTGAAGTTGTGCTTTCGGTTGCAACTTTCATCGGATTAACATGATTGTCATTTTTCCCCTTAAAAGTTGGTATAGCCGAAAGTAAAGTGTATTATTTTTTAAGACTTAAAACTGTGATAAAAAGCCATATGGGTTTTATTATTTACGCACGGTTATATTATTTAGTAGCATCTCAAATCTCACGCTTAAATAGGCGTTGTTAGAAAAAGTTCCCGATTTCACACTTATTAGTCTTCCGCAAACTTAAACGAGTTGAGAACCACTGGTCTAAACGGTTATTTGAAAACATTTTATGAATTGATAAGTTAAAAACGAGTAGTTTTTGCTATTTAAGGGTATATTGCGCTTTGTTATCGAGATGAAGATCATAACCAACAGGTAAATATAATTTGTAGTGACTCATTTAATTTGAATTATTATTGCGAGTGTTCTGAATTGCCTGTATTCTTTTCAATGCAAATCCTAATTGATCTCCATTACCTAAATAATTACTCAGTAAACGCGTTTAACATTCAATTCAAATCCTCTCATGTAATCCGCATAATGATATCCCTCTCTTACTCAGCCATAAAACTTCAAATTAACACTAATTTTCTGTAACAAACCGTCAAAACATCTCAACTCTCCTCCACAGCTAAATCAAACGATTCTTCTCTCAGGAGCGATTCCCCAATCTGGAAGGGGGGTGAATAATGATGATGATGGTGATGATGCTCTAGAGGGGGTCCCGCCCCCCTGATTGAGGTCTCCCCCCTCCGTCAAGGTCGTTCTCTCTCTCCCAACCACTAATGGAAACCAACTTATTTCCATTCACAGTTTATATGCGTGCGGTGGCATCGGTTTCATTAGAACGGGGGAATTGGCATCACCACAACTGACACTATCTACTCTTATAGGAACTTAATGGATGGCGAATTTCTAAATGGGCTAACTAGGCCATACTTCCATGAACTAGGCTATAGGTATAGCTTACGGATATATAGGAAATTTTCGTAAGTGGAAATTATAATGAAAAATATTATTTGCGAACAAAAAAAATTTGGTCAAGTTAAGGCTTGAATTTAATGATCACACCTGATCACCAAAACCTGCTTTAACCTTTTACCTGCTGTGCTGATGTTCCCATTTGGGAACATCACTTTAGGGATTTTTTTACCACTGAATTTTCCATGCAGGAATTTGTTTATTGGTAGTAAGCAAAGATAGTTATTTATTTTATTGGTAGTCAAAGATATGAAGTTGTTTTACATCCAAAAGTTTTCCACGTGCAATTAAATCCTTTTTGTAGAATTTATATAAAAATTACAGATTTTTGGATCTTCCATAAGTTGCACAAGTTTCAATTTAGGATAGTTTCAAATAATTTTGCTGTGGTTATAGGTAGATGAAGTATACATCTTTTCATTTTGCTCGACAGAATAGCTTCGTATTTCAATTTTGGGGAGTAATTATCAATTCAACGAATATGTTCCCAAATGGGAACATTGGCGTTTGGGGTACTACCTATAGTTTTTGAGGAGATTTTTATGACTTGTAGAAATTCAAGTTATTTCCTATTTTCCTTAATTTTTGAACCTAATCAGTCTCAAAGGATCTAAACAGGTTAAGACGGAAGTTATAAATTTCTAAATCTATAATTTTATTTTTTTACCTGACTTATGGAGGAATAAATGCCAAATCTTTATAACAAATTCCTAAACTTGTATATTCATTAATTGATTAATTAATGAATGAATTCATTAATTGATTAATTTTCAGTAATTATCATTAGGGGTTATGCAAGGGGCATATTTGGAGTACTTCTGGGGACTTGCATATTGTTGTCAAGTGGTCTTTTTACACAACAATTTTAGGAATAAATTAAAGAAATTGAAAATAATGAAAAGCGTGTACATCTAAAAACACACTCGTCTAACGTTAAGTTGGATGTAAGAGATATGTGGTTCAGTTTGGAATCTTCCATGAAAAACGCAGCTTTAATGAATCAATGGAGATAATTATGATTATCACTTTTGAAAGTTAATTACATTTGAATGCAATTCGTGGATTTTATGCTAGATATATCCGTATAGAACCGTAATTAAAACTAATTTTTGAAAACATAACTGATTAGCTTTAAAACGCTTGGGATCATTCTTTCGTGTTTTTATACCTAAATATTACCCATTGTGCAAGAAAAATGTACGGAAAAGTGTGGTGATAAACATGTAAATTTTTTTCTTATGAAAATCTATAAAATTTTACCTAATCGTCCAAGAATGGGTAATAAAGATGAAGAAACAGTCCACTACCATAAAAATGTTCACAATTATTGAGTAGAAACCTATTTCAGTAATTTTACTTGAATTAATTGTGAAATAAAGGCATTTTGGATATCCCCTAAAAACTTCATCCCAAACGCCGATGTTCCCATATTGCAACATCCTCAAAATCATACTTAGGATTTTTTTCTGCCAAAAAATGACAAGAATGGTTTTAGTAATGATGAAACAAGCAATTTAAGCCAAAAATTAGAACCTTTAATAAGAAATTTGAATTTAGGCGCTCAAAATGTTAATGATTAAAATTTGAGTAAAATTGTTAAAATTGGGCCAGATTTAAGGCATAAAACTCATGATAAGATTTTGAGTTTAATTGGTTTCGATTAAAAAAAGGATTAATTTTTAAGCGATACGCTTTTCCTCAGACAATGATCATTAATTCACGATAAAAATCAAACTCAAAATATAATTTATTTTCACAATATAACGGATCTCCATTCTTGTGAAATGCACTCCTTTTTTAAAATTCATAATGTACTTTTGAAGAAATTGAAAAAAATTTATGAAAATGCAAATCTGTTTGAAAAAATATTTGTCTCATAAAATTTTTAGTATTTGCCGTGCTAAATTTGAATGAAAAGGTCAGTTTTAGGTCCACTGTTCGCTTCTAGATACATAACCCCAAATCTTACTCAGTATTTCCTATGACATATGTTTTCATGTTCCATTTTGTTGTGCTAAGTGCTCTCTACGGGGTTCCACATTGTAGCAAGAGGGAGTCCGACTAGTCAGCAGGAGGTACTTTCCCTCTCTCAGCTCACAGTATGAAGCACGCGATTATTAACTTGAAAAAATATCAATACTATCAGGGTTCCCTGGGTGTAAACATGTGTTGATGATATTTTTGGAATGTGGTATTTAATAGAAGTAATTAACATTAAATCACATCAGCAGAAGGATGTTTTTGCTGAACAAGTCATCTTTATTTCGTATAAAAGTTCATTCATAACTTTATTTCGTTCCTTTTTTTACCTATTATGCAGACCTGCCATCTCTCCTGCTTTTGGACTGAGTTTCCTGCCTTTATTTTAAAACTAGGCCTCCGGGTTTTTTTAAGCACGTGTAGGGGAAAAGAACCAGAAAAAATGAAGGCTGGAAAATCAAAATAAAGGCCAGAAACTCCGCCCCAAAAACTGGAGAGTTGTCAGGTCTGCTATGTAATGTATCTATTCTATCTCATAATTTTTTGTAGTGAGATATATACTAATTTTACTTATGTTATACCTACCTTAGATTTTCACAATACAAGTTTTAAACGATTGAAAAAATATTTTTTGGCCAAGAACACTAACTGTAACTTTTGATTTGAAACACTCTGTATTCGGCAATAAATTGACGAGAGTTTAAGGTTCTCGTCAAGCCGATCTTCATCTCTTTTCTCATTGGTTTAACATAAGAATTGCCGACGTGCTGGCCGAGTGGTTAGCGTATCTGACTGCGAAGCCGTACGCCCGGGGTTCGAATCCCCGTTTGGCATGGATGTTAATTTATGTCCTTGTGTGATGAATGAATGTGGCCCCCCTGTAAAAAGGGGTTGGGCTTGTGAATGTGTGTGTGGCGCGGGCAACAGTACCTCACCTCCGTGGCTTCGGTCCACAGGTGCTCGCTGGGTAACGCTAAGTAGGTACTTCTCAGGGCATTTCAGTGGTAAAAGGATAATGTCCTAGTACCCGCCCATTAGAAAAAAAAAACAAGAATTTGATGACGCGTTTTCTTATTTTCGAGATCTTGAACCAATCCCCGTAGAGATTAGGATTGGCTTGACGAGGCCTTCGGTAACCAGTGGCAGATCCACGGGGGGAGAGTAGATTTGGGTGATCACCCCCCCTAAACAGAACAAATGGGCATGTGGAGTTCCATGAAATCTCCAGATGTAGAACCAAGTAAGTTAAAATAGTATTTTCAAGAAGCATATTTAAACATTTTTCAGGGGGGAGAGTATCCTACTAAACCTCTATTTTTGCTGGAAACTTATGAAATTTTTACATTCAATTCTTAAAGATTTTAAACATTCCAGCAGTGGCGTATCCATGGAAGTAAAGTAGGATAATGTGGATAAAAAAAGTTTAAAAATACTGTTGTAATGGGTCAAGCATGAAAACATTTTCTGAAGTGAACCCCTTTTTATGCTTGCCCACTTCGAAGAAATTTCTATACACGCTACTGCATTTCTGTAATTGTTCTGAAAGGGTACATTTGGGGCACAAGCTTGGGGGGTCATAAAAAAACTATCTGTAAGTTAACTCTCCTCCAAAAAAAAAGCAAGTTACAGACTGAAACCCAAATCCAGTCTCTGTATCCGCCACTGACAGAAACAGTAATAAACGGTAGCTACAATCCCTGTATTAATAATATTCTTCATTCTAATGTTGTTCTTTTTTTCCAGCTGGTTGTGGGGCAGAGCAGTGGAGGGGGGTCCGGGGGAGAGGGGTATGATGCCCGTGTCCTCTCCTTTCCCTTCGGACTCTATGCCCCTTCCTCCTACCCCCACGAGGCCCATTTCTACACAGCCCTGGTGAGTACTATACCTTCTACTACTACTGTAAGCACTAACGGCCGTATTCACCGGTAACTTGACCAGCGGTTAACCAGAAATCAAACCTCTGATTGGTGGAAAACTAGTTTTCCTTCTTCAACGACCAATCAGAAGCTTGAATGTCGTTTAACCGCCGGTCAAGTTACCGATGAATACGGCCGTAATTAATTATACATTAATCTTATGAAGAAAAAAATATCGTTTGTCGGTGACAAAAGAAAAAAATCCTATTTCAATCATCCGAGCTCGGATTCAAGGGGGTCACTCCGGAAAGTGCCACTTCTTAGAGCCGAAAAAAGGAAAAGAAGGGAAAAGAGAGAAAAGGTGGAACAAAAGAGAGTACAATCCCAAAAATGTCCAAAAAGTTGTTTCAGTCATTTTATAAATGTAGGGTTATTTGGGGTAAGTGGGACCCCTTTTAGGCCCAGTGCATTTTTGGAATTTAATAGAAAAATTTTGAAAGGATTAAATTTGAACTAAGTGACTTATTTGATTTAAAACTATATCAATAAACAACATCTTATTGTTCGTTTCCAAAATAATGCTTTACATTTTTCTTCACTGGTCTTTTTTTTAAATGGGAGGGTGACCCGCTTACCCCAAGAGAAGGGGTAAGTGGGTCACACACTCTTTATTTATATTTAAAGCAAGCAAAATTTAAAAGGCGGTAAGATAAAGTACAGAAATTAAAGTACAGATCCTAGAGTGTCACTTTTCTCAGATTGTTCAAACTTTTTCGTACATCCAGTGCTTATGTTGATCAAAAATTAGTTATTTAGGGTCAAAATACCTATAATTTTCTGGGGTAGGGCCCCCAGACCCTTCTATCATGGGGGACCTAAACTATCTACACCTGAGAGAAATGACAGTTTCAAATTTGAGTAAATCGATGTTCTAATTTTAGTATGAAACTTTTTGTCTCAAATATGACCACCCAATGCTTTCAATTTTGAAACACAAGACATACTCAGATTCAAAAAATTTAATAGTCACCACTCAAATTAAGCTATTTTTAGTTTGTATTTGAAAATTTAAATATTTGGAGTATATAGAGAGCAGCCTTAAAATGGTGTGATAACGTGTTAGGCAACGTTGTGACGTCACACTCAACTTACCAGTCTACTTCCCACGTCATAGTAACGTGGTCATCATAACTGTAACACATTGCACCGTCTTTAAAAAATGTCATGGACGAATAAAAAAATGATTACATGATGCTTTATTTTTGAGTATCAGCACATTCTCAAAAATGAGTACATGCATGTTTTAAAATTTGAGTAAATTTAGATCGGAGCCTGTTTGAGTGCGTATTATAATCATATTTGAGTAATTTTTACTCATTTTTGAGACTGTCGTTTTAACCCTTTGTTGCATCATGTCCACTCTAGTGGTCAAATTTTTTTTGCTATTCTGTAAATGCCTTTACAGATTTCATTTCAGTTTTTTTACCTTCTACATTATTTGAGCTTTCGACTGTTAATCATAGACGACAGCACAACTGCTTAATTATTTTTAAGACTATTTTTAAGAGAGAAAATGCATGTATATTTTTTACTTTGTATGTAACAAAGGGTTAAGAGTGTAGGAAAAGGCAAATTTGGTCCATTTGCATCCAAAAGTATAAAAATAAATGGCCGCTTCCGGCTGGATCCTCGTCTGCAATCATCCCAGTGATCAGTAAGTCTTGAAAATGTATTTATAAGATCGCATTTTTAAATAAGATATCACTGGAATATCCCACAGACATGCTAAGGAAGGATATCACTTTATCCACAAGAAATCCTCCCACCCCTTTATGGAAGGAGGTCATGACCCCCGAAACCCGCCACTTCCTCGACACCTCCAACTCTTTGTTGCACAACTCCGGTCCTCCCCCGCAGACCCCTCCTCCCCCCCCCTAATTGAAGTCAACGCCTGCTTTAATGGAATTGCCTTGTCCGCAGTCACGCTCCACGGATCCCCCTTTCTGTGGAGGGGCGATTCCGTCGGATCGATCCGGAGAAATCCCGGAGATGACTCCTGAAAGGTAGAGTTCGGGAGTTTCCCAAAGTGGGCTGTCCCCATATGTTTTATGCCCCCAGACAATAGTACGACTGCATCAGGAACCGTTCAAATGTATGATTTTGACCATCTTTTTGTCGGCAAAAGTAAGCAAATTTCTGCGTTAAAATAATGTAATATTTCTCCGGGATATTTTTTGGAAATTTCACCTTTAAAAATAAGGTCAAACTAATTTTAGTGTCTAAGAATAAGGTAAATGTGGGTATAGTGGACACTGTACCAATAGTGGCCACATAGCTGATTAATTTTAAATAAAACGAGTTAGAGGCATCGAACAGCGTCAAAATTCATAGGCATAGTAGATTGTACAATCAGGTAAGCTGGTAAATTATCACCGATACCACAGATCAGCATGGGAAGGATATTTAAATATTTGAAAATAACAACATCAGCCGAGTGACTGAAATTTGATTTTGCTTATTGAATCGCGTAAGGAAAAGGGTAAGTCGGAACAGATTTTTTCGTATTTATTACCACTTGATCGACTTTTAAATATATAACAAGATAAAGAAGAGTGCATTAGATAATACTGAATAAAATTTATTTAAAAATGTTGACTTGACGAGGATTTATGGGGGTGGCCACTTTACCAACACATAATCTTAGATTTTCCAATAGTGGCCACCGCAATGGCTTCTAATAGAAACATAAATAATACTTAATTTGAATCAGTTTTTCTTCATAAACTGATGACTGTGCTTTAAAATGAGTGTTGAATAAATTTGGTTTCATTCTGGCTTCGGGAACCAATGTTTCTAAAACATTGAATTACATGCTAAATTCCTCTCAAATCAGCTACAGCGTAGACTTTGGGCCGAAAACTATCAAGTCTTTTTTTTAAATAAAGCTAATTCGATTGAATCTAAAATACATTTCGTTGGGAAGGAAGATTTAATTAGAAATAAACTACTATACCAAAAAAACCCATCAATTTCATGCATAAACCCCTCATATAGGCAGAAAAAGAGAGGTGTCCACTATAGATGCAAGAGGTGTCCACCATAGATACAACAGCTACATCTATGTGGCCACTATAGATGCAATTTGGCGTACTTTTTAAAAATTAATTAAAAATACTTTACCCAATTTAATTAAAATCTTAATGGTAAAATTGAAAGAAGAAGATCCAATTAATCTAAAAATAGGATGATAACGGTTTCCAAGCTAACAGGTTGGTATTTATTGAGAATTTAAGCAAAAATTATCTTTAAAGTGTCCACTATACCCACATTTACCTTACATACATTCAAACCTATTTTTGTGCGGTTTTTTATTTGTGCGGTGTATGAAAATTCCAATCAAAATGGAACATAGAATAAAAATCTTGTATATCTGGCTACAGAGACATATACAAGGGTCTAGTGAAACAACAGTCGTCACCGACTATAGTGGTGTCCTTTAAAAAAAACCCACTCCAAATTGTACCCTAAAAAAACCCATCGAGATATTTTAAATAAATAATTAAAATAATTTTAAATTCTCATTTCCCATGTCTTCCTAAGCCATTTAGAGTGGCAGGGAACTTGAAAGCATGTCAAAGAACCGTTTATTTACTTATTTATTTGAATAAATAGAAAATGTCGATTTTGGGCTAAAAATATGATTTAGTTATGCAGATTTTGATGCTGTAAAAATATATGTTATAAACATTTTAAAGCATTCTTCATGTGGTTTCGTGTTATCCCGTTATTATGAGAATAAAATACTGAAATTTCAGCTCAGTCGGCCAATTAGGGACCCTACGGTAGTCTTTGAAATGAGGGGTGAAAAAAACCCATAGTGTGCCTAAAAAAAACCACTTTTCATTTTGTAATAAATGATAAAATAAATAAAAAATTTTGCAAAATATTTAATATTATTCATGATATACAACTAATTATGCAAATAAAATAGTTGTTTGGGTAATTCTCAATTTTTTTTCAGTATTTTTGATAAAAACTCAATGTTACCAAAAACAGCCATTTTCCATGAAAATATAGCATTTTACAGATTTTTACTCGAAAATGGGTTTTGAGAGTAAATAGTTACGGGTTTAAAATAAAATATCAGTGCCAATTACCGTTCTTAAGCTTTTTTATAGAAATTGTATTAAGCATTCGTATTTAATAGGTCGTTTTCATCAAAATACAACAATAAAAACGCTATTGTCGTTGTGTTTTGAAGGCAAAATTCTTGAGTAGAAAAACTTATCACAGTTTTAATTTTAGAAATAATTTGTGATGAACTTGGTTTTAATTATCTTAACTATTCTCTTTTCTATCAAAATAAACCTTTCAATCATATTTTTTCTTAATATTTTGAGTATTTTCAAGTGTGGGTTTTTTTTAGGGTACATGGGTTTTTTTTAGGAAAATTGGGTTTTTTTTGGATTCTTACTTTTTTGTCTGCCAATTTGTAACGGAGAGTCGGAATTAAAATTACTAAGCACTAAAATGTAGAGGAGGACGAGCCGTTACAACACAATTTTGTTCGATTAAATTATCATATTTTTTAAGCTTTTAATGACGGAAAACTGAAAAAGTGGGTTTTTTTTAAAGGACACCACTATATATGGTCACTGATAAAAGTCTACGGTTCCTAATACTAATAGAAACGGTTTCCCAATTCAGCCATTATACTATGTTCACACATGAAAAGTTAATATATTTAAACTTAAAAGAGAAGTTAAGATAGCTTAACTTAATATGTCTTATTTTTAAGTGCTCACACTACAACTATCTCAAACCATATGGTGCTACGAGTAAAAAATGGCGGCCTTCCAAGAGCTCGTCTACGCCCGTATTCTACTCCTTTGAGTTTATCATGTTGTAACTTTACCATATGATTCCATCTGGTTAACTTACAACGGTTGTAACTAGGCTTTCAGAACACCAAGCTGGGTCGCCATTTTGCCGTCCTAACAGAAATAACTAATCTGACTACTATAAGGTAGTTTCAATAATTATAACATATTTCATGAACTTAAAAACTCTTCAAACAATAAAAAAACTGATATTGGTACAGAGAATATTGGTTAAAAATTGAAATATCATTTGCTTCAATCAGCAATAGTGCTATCATCTATAAATCAGAGAGCTAAATGAAATCCCTTCTGATTATTGGAACTCCAGCAGACTATTTTAAATACATTAATATAACCTTTAATCTTGTAAAAACACTCTTTTACAATTAAAGAAAAAACTACATTCAACTGTTGCTTTATTGAAGCGATATCTGCTTCGGAAGTCGAATTCGTCCATTACATCCAGATCCAGTATTCTAGATGAATGAACAAGCCGAGACCGCCGATCGACGTAATCTAATAATTGTAAAAGAAAAATATCATCAATGTCATCTTCGATTTCAAACACTGAAACTCCTAAAACATCTGAAATCCATTTAATATTAATTTTAGACCGTTACGACGTTTGTGTAGAATACGGCCGTAAGCCTAAAACACTCCACTCCAAACTTTTTTACCTTGGACTTATACTTGCAGAATATAAATTTTTCTTCTTGTGTTGTCCAGTTTGTTTATCGAAATATATTTAATTTCGAAAATATATTTAACTTAATAATGATTGTGCCAATGTAATAGCAAATAAAAAAGGTTGGTAGTTTGTATTAGTTTTTTTAGGGAAGGATTGCGTACGGTCCGAATATTAAGTGTTTTACTATTCAGCTATGCTGAGGGATTTTTCGCTACGGTTCAACGCGAGACTTTTTTATGAGGTCCCTATCCACCACATAAAAATTTTTATTTTTAGTAGTGTTGCGAAAACGTTTTTGTATAGCTACTCGCGAAGTTTTGTGGGATTTTTCATGCGTTTTCTTTTATGCGGCCCCCCCGCAGTCCCCATTATCTAAAAACAGGCTTGACTGTATTAAAGATTTTCAAAATATGTTAGATGTCCAGGAAGTAAACTCTCCTCACACTATTTAATTTGAATGAATAATTTATTAATTTATTTAAAATTTACAAGTATTAAAAATGTATACGTTGTTTGACCATATTAATGAAAATTGTTTAAAAATTTTAACTTTACCTCAGTAACACAGGTCTGCAATGAAAAAGCTGTTTGAAAAATTTTAGCGATTTCCTATGTATTTTGGTGTGCTGATAACGAAAAAAATATTGAAAAAAATCCTATACATCAGGATTTTTCACAAATTGCAAAATTATATTCGAATTTGCCCATTTTTCATAGTTTTTGTGCATTTCTAGCTCCTTTAGTTTTAAAAATTAGGAGCTGTGAATGGTGCACATAGTAAACTATCTCATCAGGACATTATAGAGATAGAAAGTAAATATTAGGGAAGATTTAATCGGGGAATAATGAAGGATTTTTGTTGTATAGTTCAAAGAAACTTTCTTTTTGCTACTCACAAGGGTAAAGGTACCAAGGGGAGTTTCATGAGGAGAAAAAAATTGGCTTTAGATTGTGTAAATAAGTTTATTTCAGTTATATAATGATTTTCATGAAGAATATGTAACAATAATTTTATTTTATGAACCTATTTTCATGAAAATTGAAATAATGACTTATTTTACAATTTTACCTAAATTGTCAGAAAACATGACATTCTATGGCAAAACAGAGACCATTTTTGAATTCAGGGCACAAAAAAAACCTTAAAACTAACAACCTTAAAAAATAATTTGGATTAAAAAATCTACTTCATAAGTATACTGACATTTTATGTGAAATGTTGCTATATTTGCTCAATTTGTTACAAAATGTGGTGTCTTAAAAATCAAAAGAGGCATTTTTTGGATTCAGCTTACCAAAAATCATAAAAAATTGTTTTCAAATCAAGTTTGTGTCGAAAAATAATTTTTTTTAAATATTTACTTTTATTTTCTTAAAAAATTGACATATTTACTCAAATTGTGAATATGTGAGTAAATATGTCAATTTTTTAAGAAAATAAAAAGACATATTTACTCAAATTGTGACCACATCCGTTTCCCCACCAATGAATGGATACATGTATATACAGACGGCTCGAAGCTGGATGCCCGTGGTAACGTGGGAGCCGGTGTCCATTCAGAATATTTTTCACACTACTTTCCCCTTGGTCCCACAAAAACTGCATTTGATGGAGAAGTCGCGGCGATAAGAACGACCTTGCTGAACCTCAATGCCCAACCATCTCTATTTGAACGAGCGGCTATCTTCTGTGACTCACAAGCAGCAATCCTTGCGGTTGCTAACTTCTGCCAAGCCCCTGATTCTGCTATTATCCAACAGTGTCGATCCCTTTTTTGGAGCCTCCAGGAAAAAGGCAAAACAGTAGTCCTACAATGGATACCATCACATTGTGGCATTCCTGGAAACGAAGCCGCAGACAACTTGGCCAAAAGGGGATGTACCATTCTGCAGACCCCCTGTGAGGAAGTTTGCTACAGATCAGTTGCCTCAAAAATCAACCTAGCTCTAAAGAATTTGCATATTTCCAAGCTAGAAGAAATAACAAAAGACAAAATATGGAACTCGTCTATCCGCAACCTCCCGGACTATCCCAGATACAAAGCTGTTGCTGCTTTTCGCATAGCAACAATGCATGACTGCCTCAATGCACATCTCCACAAACTAAGAATTGTTAGCAGCCCTGCCTGTCCCCTCTGCAGCGGTGGTCAGGCGATGACTTCAGACCACCTCCGTCTATGCCCTGCGCTCAAGGAAGTGTCCATCTACTCCCGGTATTGGGAGGCAAGAGTAGTGGAAAAATGGGTGTTCTAGGGCAGCCGGAGCAGGGAGCAGGTACCTGCTCCGGCGGCTCTCCGGCTCCTGCTCCGGTTGCGCCGGCAGATCTGTGACTCCTGCTCCGGCAGCTCTATGACTCCTGCTCCGGCAGCTCTGTGATCCCTGCGCCGGTGGAAAGGGGTTCTTGACTAAAATGGGAAGAGGATAATTAGAAGTTACCTGCTCCGGTGATCCCTGCTCCGGTAGAAAGAGGTTCCTAAGCAATCTACTAAATTGCGGCTCTACCAATAAATTGGGGATCCACCACTAAAATTAAAGTTATTTTACACATCAATATACTCTAAGACCCACCAACCAATCAGCAGAAAGCATGATAGTTAAAATTATTTTACTACATAAAATTATAAGGTTAATTAAAAAACTGTAACCGCTTTTAACTGTAATTTGAACAAAATTAGTAAATTGCAGCTCTTCCACTATATTGGGGCTCTAGAACTCATGCAACAACAAGAAGCTAAATTGAGACTTTCTAAATTATTTTAAGATAATATTAATTGATAGTTAAAGTTATTAACAAAGGTTAATTAAGAGTTATTTTACATAAAATTATAAGGTTAATGAACAAATTAACCGCTGTAATATATCACTTATTAAATGCCCATACCGGAATAAAAGACCAAGACAATCACAAACTCAAATGTAGACTGCACTACTCACCTGTCATTGAGTCACACCCTAACAATGCGCCGGCGAACCACACCCCCCTCTTACCTTTCCCAGAGCAATATGTGTGGTGATAACGGGGTGGCGACCATTGGGGTTGATAGCGATTGCATCTTTTTCCCGCAATACACCAATGAGGTAGTTTCAAAAGATATTATATATTTTTTCATTACATCATTTCTATTTCATTAAATTTACAGTTTAATATTCACTTTAGTTACAGTTTGACACAAAATGCTTATCCTATCACAATCCTTAACTTTGAAAATACAGTATTTTCACCAGAAAGGATACTTTGAAAAATTGAGAATGATTTAACATTTTCAGACAACCAGACATATAATACGTTATCCTATTGGAGGAATTATTTTACAACTTCGATTAAAAATTACTAATTATGTTCATATTGGATAAGATCTTCATTATTTTAAGCGTTTTTTAAAAATAAAATATACTTTTATTACGAATTCTGTTTGAGGAATTGATTTTTTTCATAGAATGTTAGAATCATTCAAGTTAAAATTGATAAATCCATTAATTTTACTACAGTTCAATTGAAGATATTACTTATTTTATTCGCATAGTACCTTTTTCTAGATTTAAACGTGAGAATATATGATTAATCACCTAAACAAAAACTATTCCATTACTCTTTTTTCTGAAATCATTGTATAAATGAGAGAATTTTTAAATTTTTATACAAAAATTGTAAAATATATATGATTTTCCCCACAGTTGAAAAAATTTCAATCATTATCCTTTTATTTAAAGTACTTTATTAGGCTACCACTACAGAACATACAATATATACATTCATTTTATTCATAACTTTTACTATATTTATTAAACATGTAATATTTTTTCTATACTAAAGAGAACTGCTTTGGTAATTTTTCAATTCATGGAATGGTTACGTTGATCATTTTCAGCCTTTTTTGAAAATAATAACTTTTTTAACCCATCGGCTATACTTGCTCTACAAGAATTTTACCCTCTGCTGTACATTTTTACTAACAATTTATATTATTCACAAAAGCAAACAATATAATACATATAAACTAACTTATGAAAGAAATCCTTTATGGATATAATGTTTTCTCTTACCTAAAGCCTTCTTTCATCTATAATCCATATAGAAAATTAAACTATTCTAATAAAAATTAAAGGGGAAACAAGACTTAAAAGGAAACATACATTATAAAAACCAAGAAAATTATTAGAGAATCTAAAAGAAAAACTAAAAAATCTGCTAAAAATAAAAACTTAACTGAAAATTTTGTTAAAAATTAAGATACATGCAGAAAAATAACTTAATACTTTGCTAAAAATAAAAACGAACAAAGAAAAACTTTCACTGAAAAATTTAAATCTTTGTTAAATATAAAAACTTAACTAAAAATTTTGTTAAAAATAAAAACTTAACTTAATACTTTGCTAAAAATAAAAACGATCACAGAAAAACTTTCACTGAAAAATTAAAATCTTTGTTAAATATAAAAACTTAACTAAAAATTTTGTTAAAAATAAAAACTTAACTTAATACTTTGCTAAAAATAAAAACGATCACAGAAAAACTTTCACTGAAAAACTAAAATCTTTGTTAAATATAAAAACTTATTCACTTCGAAACTAAAAACTTAACTAAAAATTTTGTTAAAAATAAAAACTTAACTGAAAATTTTGTTAAAAATAAAAACTTAACTGAAAATTTTGCTAAAAATAAAAACTTTGCTGAAAATTTTGTTAAAAATTAAGATACATGCAGAAAAATAACTTAATACTTTGTTAAAAATAAAAAACGAACACAGAAAAAACTTTACAAGAAATGAAAACTTATACACTGAAAAATTAAAATCTTTGTTAAATATAAAAACTTAACTAAAAATTTTGTTAAAAATAAAAACTTAACTTAATACTTTGCTAAAAATAAAAACGATCACAGAAAAACTTTCACTGAAAAATTAAAATCTTTGTTAAATATAAAAACTTAACTAAAAATTTTGTTAAAAATAAAAACTTAACTTAATACTTTGCTAAAAATAAAAACGATCACAGAAAAACTTTCACTGAAAAACTAAAATCTTTGTTAAATATAAAAACTTATTCACTTCGAAACTAAAAACTTAACTAAAAATTTTGTTAAAAATAAAAACTTAACTGAAAATTTTGTTAAAAATAAAAACTTAACTGAAAATTTTGCTAAAAATAAAAACTTAGCTGAAAATTTTGTTAAAAATTAAGATACATGCAGAAAAATAACTTAATACTTTGTTAAAAATAAAAACGAACACAGAAAAAACTTTACAAGAAATGAAAACTTATACACTGAAAAATTAAAATCTTTGTTAAATATAAAAACTTAACTAATAATTTTGTTAAAAATAAAACCGAACACAGAAAAACTTTCACTGAAAAAACAAAAATCTTTGTTTATAAAAACTTATTCACTTCGAAACTAAAAACTTAACTAAAAATTTTGTTAAAAATAAAAACTTAACTAAAAATTTTATTAAAAATAAAAACTTAACTAAAAATTTTGTTAAAAATAAAAACTTAACTGAAAATTTTGCTAAAAATTAAGATACATGCAGAAAAATAACTTAATACTTTGTTAAAAATAAAAACTTAAACTAAAAATTTTGTTAAAAATAAAAACTTAAGCTAAAAATTTTGTTAAAAATAAAAACTTAACTAAAAATTTTGTTAAAAATAAAAACTTAACTAAAAATTTTGTTAAAAATAAAAACTTAAGCTAAAAATTTTGTTAAAAATAAAAACTTAACTGAAAATTTTTTTTTAAAAATTAAGACATGTAGAAAAATAACTTATTACTTTGTTAAAAATAAAAACGAACACAGAAAAACTTTACAAGAAATGAAAACTTATACACTGAAAAATTAAAATCTTTGTTAAATATAAAAACTTATTCACTACGAAACTGAAAACTTTGTTTGAAATGAACTAGAAAATGAAAAACTTTACACAAGAAATGAAAACTTATACACTAAAAAACTAAAATCTTTGTTAAAAATAAAAGCTTATCTGAAAATTTTGTTAAAAATTAAGACATGTAGAAAAATAACTTAATACTTTGTTAAAAATAAAAACGAACACAGAAAAACTTTCACTGAAAAACAAAAATCTTTGTTAAATATAAAAACTTATTCACTTCGAAACTAAAAACTTAACTAAAAATCTTGTTAAAAATAAAAACTTAACTAAAAATTTTGTTAAAAATAAAAACTTAACTAAAAATTTTGTTAAAAATAAAAACTTAACTAAAAATTTTGTTAAAAATAAAAACTTAACTAAAAATTTTGTTAAAAATAAAAACTTAACTAAAAATTTTGTTAAAAATAAAAACTTAAGCTAAAAATTTTGTTAAAAATAAAAACTTAACTAAAAATTTTGTTAAAAATAAAAACTTAACTAAAAATTTTGTTAAAAATAAAAACTTAAGCTAAAAATTTTGTTAAAAATAAAAACTTAACTGAAAATTTTTTTTTTAAAATTAAGACATGTAGAAAAATAACTTATTACTTTGTTAAAAATAAAACACGAACACAGAAAAACTTTCACTGAAAAACTAAAATATTTGTTAAATATAAAAAACTTATTCACTTCGAAACTAAAAACTTAACTAAAAATTTTGGTAAAAATAAAAACTTAACTGAAAATTTTGTTAAAAATTAAGATACATGCAGAAAAATAACTTAATACTTTGCTAAAAATAAAAACGAACACAGAAAAACTTTACAAGAAATGAAAACTTATACACTGAAAAATTAAAATCTTTGTTAAATATAAAAACTTGACTGAAAATTTTGTTAAAAATAAAAATTTAACTGAACATTTTGTTAAAAATAAAAACTTAACTGAAAATTTTGTTAAAAATTAAGACAAATGCTGAAAAATAACTCATTACTTTACTAAAAGTAAAAATGAACACAGAAAAAACTTTACAAGAAATGAAAACTTATACACTGAAAAACTAAAGTCTTTGTTAAATATAAAAACTTATTCACTACGAAACTGAAAACTTTGTTTGAAATGAACTAGAAAACGAAAAACTTTACACAAGAAATGAAAACTTATACACTAAAAAACTAAAATCTTTGTTAAAAATAAAAGCTTAACTGAAAATTTTGTTAAAAATTAAGACAAATGCAGAAAAATAACTTAATACTTTGTTAAATGTAAAAACTTAAAAGCTACAAAACTAAAATATCTGTTTAAAATAAATAAAAACTTTGAAAACATTTTACAAAAAAATAAAAAAATTACACTAAAAACTTTACCAAAAAGAAATTATTACGAAAAACTTTAACAGAAAGAAAAACATAAAAACCATAAAACTAAAAACTTTGTTAAAAAATAAAGGCAAATGCAGAAAATAACTTAATACTTTGTTAAATAATAAAACTTAGAAACTATGAAACGAAAAACTTTACCATAAAAAAAAAAACTTATACACTACAAAAATAAAATATTTGTTAAAAATAAAATAAAAACTTTGAAAAAATTTTACTAGAAATAAAAATTTACACTAAAAACTTTACCAAAAAGAAATTATTACGAAAAACTTTAACAAAAGAAAAACCTAAAAACTACTAAAAACCTTGTTAAAAATAAAGACAAACGCAGAAAAACAACTTAATACTTTGTTCAATATAAAAACTTAGAACTTATAAAACTAAAAACTTTGCTAAAAATAAAAACTTTAGGAAAAATTTGTTAAAAATAAAGAAACAAATACAGAAAATTTCAAAAATAAATAAAAACTTCGAAAAAATATTACAAGAAATAAAAAATAACTCTAAAAACTTTATCCAAAAGAGATACTTACAAATTATAAAACAAAAAACTTTGTTAAAAATAAAATGAAATTGAAAAGATACACTAAAAACTAAAAACTTTATCGAAATACTTCTTGTTAAAAAAATATACTGTGAAAAATTTTTACAAGAAATACACTAAAAACTTTACCAATAACACCCATACTTTGTTAAAAATAGAAGACAGATAGATTCACATCCTCCTTTCATTGGGACCCTTTTTTAATTATTATGTAAAACGTGGGCTGAAAAATTTAAAGTACTATTTTTAAATTTCCTTCATTAAGAAGGAGTTTTCAGCCCACCTAGTTTTCATAATAAAAAAAGGGTCTCAACGAAAGGTGGACGTGAATCTATCTGTCTTCTATTTTTAACAAAGTATGGGTGTTATTGGTAAAGTTTTTAGTGTATTTCTTGTAAAAATTTTTCAAAGTATATTTTTTTAACAAGAAGTATTTCGATAAAGTTTTTAGTTTTTAGTGTAACTTTTCAATTTCATTTTATTTTTAACAAAGTTTTTTGTTTTATAATTTGTAAGTATCTCTTTTGGATAAAGTTTTTAGAGTTATTTTTTATTTCTTGTAATATTTTTTCGAAGTTTTTATTTATTTTTGAAATTTTCTGTATTTGTTTCTTTATTTTTAACAAATTTTTCCTAAAGTTTTTATTTTTAGCAAAGTTTTTAGTTTTATAAGTTCTAAGTTTTTATATTGAACAAAGTATTAAGTTGTTTTTCTGCGTTTGTCTTTATTTTTAACAAGGTTTTTAGTAGTTTTTAGGTTTTTCTTTTGTTAAAGTTTTTCGTAATAATTTCTTTTTGGTAAAGTTTTTAGTGTAAATTTTTATTTCTAGTAAAATTTTTTCAAAGTTTTTATTTTATTTTTAACAAATATTTTATTTTTGTAGTGTATAAGTTTTTTTTTTTATGGTAAAGTTTTTCGTTTCATAGTTTCTAAGTTTTATTATTTAACAAAGTATTAAGTTATTTTCTGCATTTGCCTTTATTTTTTAACAAAGTTTTTAGTTTTATGGTTTTTATGTTTTTCTTTCTGTTAAAGTTTTTCGTAATAATTTCTTTTTGGTAAAGTTTTTAGTGTAATTTTTTTATTTTTTTGTAAAATGTTTTCAAAGTTTTTATTTATTTTAAACAGATATTTTAGTTTTGTAGCTTTTAAGTTTTTACATTTAACAAAGTATTAAGTTATTTTTCTGCATTTGTCTTAATTTTTAACAAAATTTTCAGTTAAGCTTTTATTTTTAACAAAGATTTTAGTTTTTTAGTGTATAAGTTTTCATTTCTTGTGTAAAGTTTTTCGTTTTCTAGTTCATTTCAAACAAAGTTTTCAGTTTCGTAGTGAATAAGTTTTTATATTTAACAAAGACTTTAGTTTTTCAGTGTATAAGTTTTCATTTCTTGTAAAGTTTTTTCTGTGTTCATTTTTACTTTTAGTAAAGTAATGAGTTATTTTTCAGCATTTGTCTTAATTTTTAACAAAATTTTCAGTTAAGTTTTTATTTTTAACAAAATGTTCAGTTAAATTTTTATTTTTAACAAAATTTTCAGTCAAGTTTTTATATTTAACAAAGATTTTAATTTTTCAGTGTATAAGTTTTCATTTCTTGTAAAGTTTTTCTGTGTTCGTTTTTATTTTTAGCAAAGTATTAAGTTATTTTTCTGCATGTATCTTAATTTTTAACAAAATTTTCAGTTAAGTTTTTAGTTTCGAAGTGAATAAGTTTTTTATATTTAACAAATATTTTAGTTTTTCAGTGAAAGTTTTTCTGTGTTCGTGTTTTATTTTTAACAAAGTAATAAGTTATTTTTCTACATGTCTTAATTTTAAAAAAAAAATTTTCAGTTAAGTTTTTATTTTTAACAAAATTTTTAGCTTAAGTTTTTATTTTTAACAAAATTTTTAGTTAAGTTTTTATTTTTAACAAAATTTTTAGTTAAGTTTTTATTTTTAACAAAATTTTTAGCTTAAGTTTTTATTTTTAACAAAATTTTTAGTTAAGTTTTTATTTTTAACAAAATTTTTAGTTAAGTTTTTATTTTTAACAAAATTTTTAGTTAAGTTTTTATTTTTAACAAAATTTTTAGTTAAGTTTTTATTTTTAACAAAATTTTTAGTTAAGTTTTTATTTTTAACAAGATTTTTAGTTAAGTTTTTAGTTTCGAAGTGAATAAGTTTTTATATTTAACAAAGATTTTTGTTTTTCAGTGAAAGTTTTTCTGTGTTCGTTTTTATTTTTAACAAAGTATTAAGTTATTTTTCTACATGTCTTAATTTTTAACAAAATTTTCAGATAAGCTTTTATTTTTAACAAAGATTTTAGTTTTTTAGTGTATAAGTTTTCATTTCTTGTGTAAAGTTTTTCATTTTCTAGTTCATTTCAAACAAAGTTTTCAGTTTCGTAGTGAATAAGTTTTTATATTTAACAAAGATTTTAATTTTTCAGTGTATAAGTTTTCATTTCTTGTAAAGTTTTTCTGTGTTCGTTTTTATTTTTAACAAAGTAATAAGTTATTTTTCTACATGTCTTAATTTTTAAAAAAAAATTTTCAGTTAAGTTTTTATTTTTAACAAAATTTTTAGCTTAAGTTTTTATTTTTAACAAAATTTTTAGTTAAGTTTTTATTTTTAACAAAATTTTTAGTTAAGTTTTTATTTTTAACAAAATTTTTAGCTTAAGTTTTTATTTTTAACAAAATTTTTAGTTTAAGTTTTTATTTTTAACAAAGTATTAAGTTATTTTTCTGCATGTATCTTAATTTTTAGCAAAATTTTCAGTTAAGTTTTTATTTTTAACAAAATTTTTAGTTAAGTTTTTATTTTTAATAAAATTTTTAGTTAAGTTTTTATTTTTAACAAAATTTTTAGTTAAGTTTTTAGTTTCGAAGTGAATAAGTTTTTATAAACAAAGATTTTTGTTTTTTCAGTGAAAGTTTTTCTGTGTTCGGTTTTATTTTTAACAAAATTATTAGTTAAGTTTTTATATTTAACAAAGATTTTAATTTTTCAGTGTATAAGTTTTCATTTCTTGTAAAGTTTTTTCTGTGTTCGTTTTTATTTTTAACAAAGTATTAAGTTATTTTTCTGCATGTATCTTAATTTTTAACAAAATTTTCAGCTAAGTTTTTATTTTTAGCAAAATTTTCAGTTAAGTTTTTATTTTTAACAAAATTTTCAGTTAAGTTTTTATTTTTAACAAAATTTTTAGTTAAGTTTTTAGTTTCGAAGTGAATAAGTTTTTATATTTAACAAAGATTTTAGTTTTTCAGTGAAAGTTTTTCTGTGATCGTTTTTATTTTTAGCAAAGTATTAAGTTAAGTTTTTATTTTTAACAAAATTTTTAGTTAAGTTTTTATATTTAACAAAGATTTTAATTTTTCAGTGAAAGTTTTTCTGTGATCGTTTTTATTTTTAGCAAAGTATTAAGTTAAGTTTTTATTTTTAACAAAATTTTTAGTTAAGTTTTTATATTTAACAAAGATTTTAATTTTTCAGTGTATAAGTTTTCATTTCTTGTAAAGTTTTTTCTGTGTTCGTTTTTTATTTTTAACAAAGTATTAAGTTATTTTTCTGCATGTATCTTAATTTTTAACAAAATTTTCAGCAAAGTTTTTATTTTTAGCAAAATTTTCAGTTAAGTTTTTATTTTTAACAAAATTTTCAGTTAAGTTTTTATTTTTAACAAAATTTTTAGTTAAGTTTTTAGTTTCGAAGTGAATAAGTTTTTATATTTAACAAAGATTTTAGTTTTTCAGTGAAAGTTTTTCTGTGATCGTTTTTATTTTTAGCAAAGTATTAAGTTAAGTTTTTATTTTTAACAAAATTTTTAGTTAAGTTTTTATATTTAACAAAGATTTTAATTTTTCAGTGAAAGTTTTTCTGTGATCGTTTTTATTTTTAGCAAAGTATTAAGTTAAGTTTTTATTTTTAACAAAATTTTTAGTTAAGTTTTTATATTTAACAAAGATTTAAATTTTTCAGTGAAAGTTTTTCTTTGTTCGTTTTTATTTTTAGCAAAGTATTAAGTTATTTTTCTGCATGTATCTTAATTTTTAACAAAATTTTCAGTTAAGTTTTTATTTTTAGCAGATTTTTTAGTTTTTCTTTTAGATTCTCTAATAATTTTCTTGGTTTTTATAATGTATGTTTCCTTTTAAGTCTTGTTTCCCCTTTAATTTTTATTAGAATAGTTTAATTTTCTATATGGATTATAGATGAAAGAAGGCTTTAGGTAAGAGAAAACATTATATCCATAAAGGATTTCTTTCATAAGTTAGTTTATATGTATTATATTGTTTGCTTTTGTGAATAATATAAATTGTTAGTAAAAATGTACAGCAGAGGGTAAAATTCTTGTAGAGCAAGTATAGCCGATGGGTTAAAAAAGTTATTATTTTCAAAAAAGGCTGAAAATGATCAACGTAACCATTCCATGAATTGAAAAATTACCAAAGCAGTTCTCTTTAGTATAGAAAAAATATTACATGTTTAATAAATATAGTAAAAGTTATGAATAAAATGAATGTATATATTGTATGTTCTGTAGTGGTAGCCTAATAAAGTACTTTAAATAAAAGGATAATGATTGAAATTTTTTCAACTGTGGGGAAAATCATATATATTTTACAATTTTTGTATAAAAATTTAAAAATTCTCTCATTTATACAATGATTTCAGAAAAAAGAGTAATGGAATAGTTTTTGTTTAGGTGATTAATCATATATTCTCACGTTTAAATCTAGAAAAAGGTACTATGCGAATAAAATAAGTAATATCTTCAATTGAACTGTAGTAAAATTAATGGATTTATCAATTTTAACTTGAATGATTCTAACATTCTATGAAAAAAATCAATTCCTCAAACAGAATTCGTAATAAAAGTATATTTTATTTTTAAAAAACGCTTAAAATAATGAAGATCTTATCCAATATGAACATAATTAGTAATTTTTAATCGAAGTTGTAAAATAATTCCTCCAATAGGATAACGTATTATATGTCTGGTTGTCTGAAAATGTTAAATCATTCTCAATTTTTCAAAGTATCCTTTCTGGTGAAAATACTGTATTTTCAAAGTTAAGGATTGTGATAGGATAAGCATTTTGTGTCAAACTGTAACTAAAGTGAATATTAAACTGTAAATTTAATGAAATAGAAATGATGTAATGAAAAAATATATAATATCTTTTGAAACTACCTCATTGGTGTATTGCGGGAAAAAGATGCAATCGCTATCAACCCCAATGGTCGCCACCCCGTTATCACCACACATATTGCTCTGGGAAAGGTAAGAGGGGGGTGTGGTTCGCCGGCGCATTGTTAGGGTGTGACTCAATGACAGGTGAGTAGTGCAGTCTACATTTGAGTTTGTGATTGTCTTGGTCTTTTATTCCGGTATGGGCATTTAATAAGTGATATATTACAGCGGTTAATTTGTTCATTAACCTTATAATTTTATGTAAAATAACTCTTAATTAACCTTTGTTAATAACTTTAACTATCAATTAATATTATCTTAAAATAATTTAGAAAGTCTCAATTTAGCTTCTTGTTGTTGCATGAGTTCTAGAGCCCCAATATAGTGGAAGAGCTGCAATTTACTAATTTTGTTCAAATTACAGTTAAAAGCGGTTACAGTTTTTTAATTAACCTTATAATTTTATGTAGTAAAATAATTTTAACTATCATGCTTTCTGCTGATTGGTTGGTGGGTCTTAGAGTATATTGATGTGTAAAATAACTTTAATTTTAGTGGTGGATCCCCAATTTATTGGTAGAGCCGCAATTTAGTAGATTGCTTAGGAACCTCTTTCTACCGGAGCAGGGATCACCGGAGCAGGTAACTTCTAATTATCCTCTTCCCATTTTAGTCAAGAACCCCTTTCCACCGGCGCAGGGATCACAGAGCTGCCGGAGCAGGAGTCATAGAGCTGCCGGAGCAGGAGTCACAGATCTGCCGGCGCAACCGGAGCAGGAGCCGGAGAGCCGCCGGAGCAGGTACCTGCTCCCTGCTCCGGCTGCCCTAGAACACCCATTTTTCCACTACTGGCAAGAGGGCTACTCTTCAGGCTCGCGCCCTAGCTTGTATATATGTATATATGTTCAATCTTTCTTGTTCTCTGTGTCCACCCCTGGCGAAAGAATTGTGTTCATTCTCGCCAACTGCATTGGAAATAATAAAAAAAAAAAAACTCAAATGAGGAAGTTTCATATTTTTTTTTATTTTTTAAATCGATCCAACCTTACGAGAAAACCCTAAAACCGAGATATTTTTTAATTCTGATCATTATTTATTTTTTTATTGCGGCTTAAAGTTTGCGCTCTGGAAAAGGCGGGAAAAACAGCGATTTCAGATTCGTGATGTCACTCGGCATGTCAAAACGACTACAACTCGCATCTCCTCCTAAACTACGCAACCAGCGTAGACAAAACTTGGTATATCGACGTATCTCGAGGCGAGGACGATCACTACCAAGTTTTCCAAGTTCGAAAATCGAATATTTACAAGTAATTAACGATTTTATGGCTAAAAACGCTTATTTCTCCATTTCTCTACTAGAGTGGATCTGCTTGACTCACTATTTTAAATATGAAAACCTCAGGAATAAATATTTTTAATAGGAAAAGCTCTATAATTGCCAATTTAAAAATTAAATCAGCTATGAAAACACCAAAATAAAATCAAATAATTAATTTTAAAACATTACATTCTTATATTTTAAGATTAATTATTTATTAAGATAATATTTTAAGATTTAAATATTTTTTATTAAGTGGGACTAATCACCATCTGGTCGAGTGAAACTAGACCAGATCCATGAGGTCATCAAGACCTTTTATTTTAATAATGAATAAACATCAACAATGCCTTTTGTTTAGTGTCGAGTGACGTCAAATTTGATTTTTGAGCGTTTGCGATTGCATCATTTGTTTACGACTTTTTACAACTTTTATTTCTTCTATATCTCAGTAAATAAATTTTTGAGGAAAATTTGGATTGCAGATTTGGATTTTTCACATCTTATTTTGTACTAATATACACCTAAACCGAAAATTTAAAAAATATGAAACTTCCTCATTGTGAAAAAAGGTGAAGTCTTATGACAAAACGGAGGTCAGTTTTAGATTCAGCACATCAAAAAACATAAAAAAAGATTTGATTGAAAAAATTTGAATAAAAAATTTAGTATAAAAAGTTAATTTAACAAAATTTTAAGGCATTTCCCAATAAAACCTAAAAATCTGAATTGTCAAAAAACGTGACGTCCCAGGACAAAATGGAGGTCATTTTTGGATTCAGCGCACCAAAAATAACAAAGTTCAGGTGAAATATCCAAGACAGCTCGAAAAAAGTTTTTTTTGCAGACCTGTGTAATCAGTAGAATTTTAGTTTCTGAACTGGGGGATTCTAAAATCCGATGAATGTAGTCTCTTCCATCTTCTAGAGAGAGGGGGCCATGCCCATTATATACCCTCTCTGATAACACTACCCTGCGAAATTTAACTTTTTGAAAAATACAAGATAAGTGTTAAGTAATTTTTATATTATTTGGTGTGCTGATTACGAAAATGACCTCCATTTTCTCCAATCACATCAGGATTTTTTGCAAAATCAAAATCAATATTTTTGCTAAAATCCTATAAAAGAGACATTATAGCAAAAAATCGTGGGTTTACTATCTAGCAACTGTGGTTTTATCCACTTAAATATGTGTAATATAGTCAAATCTTTGTTAGGAAAGTTGGTTTTATTATTTATTGACCATATTTTTATTTTTTATATACTTAAATTTATGAAAATAATGTTGCCAGATCCCATGACCCACCTCTGGTCGAGAAAAACATAAAAAAAATTCAAGAGTTAAAATTTTTAATTAAAAGTATTGTTTCTTCAAAATAAAATCGCCGAAATATTATTTTAGTTTGTTTTTATTAAGATATCTTTCATGAAATAGACGAGTAATCAAGAAACGCAAATATTATGTTTGTATACATGATAGCTTGAAAAAAAATTAAGCTTATTCAAAAGCAAATAAAAAAGTTTATAGTAGTTAAGTACGTACTCTTTTTCCTGTAAAACTTCTTTTTGTGGCTCTTCTTTTATGCTCAATTTCGGGTCTATCACGCGTTAACATCCAACAGTAGTCGGCGAGCATATTCCTGTCCCATCTTCCCTGATACCTGCGTTCCATATCTTTGATGTCTTGGTGGAACCTTTCACCCTGTTCTTCACTGACTGATCCCAAGTTTTCGGGGGGAAAGTCCACATGTAAATGAAGGAAATGTATTTTGACACTCATGGAGCAACCCAAAGCTCAATTTGTCTAGCTCTAGCATATCCATCACAATTGGTTTATAGTCAGGATCCTTGTAATTACCGAGAAATTTACTGACGACTTCTTTGAAGGCAACCCAAGCTTCTTTTTCTTTTGTAGTCATGGTAGTCTTAGATTCTTTATCCTTCATAAGCTTCCGGATATCTGGACCATTGAATTTTCCCTCTTTTAACTTGGATTCGGATAAGCCTGGGAACTTTTTACACAAGTATTTGAAACAATCGCCCTCTTTTGAAACAGCCTTCACAAACTGCTTCATCAAACCTAGTTTGATATGTAGAGGGGTAAAAATACTTTTTTTTGGATCAACTAAGCTATTCCGAATCACATTTTTGGTGCCTGGTACAAGATTTTCTCTTTTCGATCATTCTTTTTTGACCCAATGTTGAGTCTTATCACTGCTGTCCCACTCACAAATGAAACATGGATATTTTTTATATCCGCCTTGTTGCCCAAGAAGCATGGGTATAACTTTCAAATCCCCGCAAATGGTCCAACCGTGGTCATCTCTGCACTCCTGCAAGGCCAACGAATGATCCGAGTCCTTCGAGCGTCATTGGTGAAAGCTATTGGTTGATGGTACATAAAGCAATTGTTTCGATGGAGAGGGAGGGATGGCAACATAATATGGAGTTTCTCATATCGGTATTTTGTATGTTTAACCACTGTAGAATAATGGTTCGGCCAAGAGGGAAGATATTCATTGCCAAAAGAATTTTTTTTGGTAAAAAGTCATAAAAATCCAAAAAAAGTAAAATTGAATTTTTCTAAAAAAACTTGATGTGATTGAAACTTTTCGTTGGTATTTTCGAAATCAGCACCAAAAACTACCCCAAGAACAGCTGTCAGACCCCTTGTATTTTTTTCATCGCAGGGTAGTGTAATTGGTTTGATATTTTTATTAGTGTTGACGAGATGTGAAACGGTTTTAACGGCAATGAGGAAGTTGCATGACTTTTTTTATAGATTCTTCATTTAAAAATAAGTAGGTAACTACCTAAAATTTGAGGCCGATCAAGAAATTTTTTGATTGCAAAAAAATTAACAGAGATCCCCTGTTTCAAAGCCCACGAAAACACTTTGGAGTTTGGGATGTGACGTCATCGTACGATGACCATTGTTGGAAAGCAATGGAGTTGATGGTATTATATGATTGTTGACGTCATCGTACGTTTTAAATAATAAGCGTTTTCAGTGACGTATTTTTTTTCTCGACTTTAAAATTAAAATATTTAATTACTTGTACATTTTTTTTTGAAAAATTGACTAGTTATTTCATTTTATCATACAAAAAACCATACGGAACACTTGAATGTTATGAAAATCTGACACATGCAACTTCCTTATTAAAGGTAGATACGCATAGAACAGTTGTGGAATATGTGTGTGACACATCACTGCTCCTTGTTTATTAACCAGATAGTGTTTTGCCATACGTTTCCCACTGATTTTATATAAACTATCCTTTTCCCACCCAGTTTTCCCATATAACAGTCTCTTGCCATTAATTAATATGTATTATATTATACAAGGTCGGAAAAACTTCGAGGACCCTAATTTTTATTCGAGCTGAAGTTAAATACACACCTCTTGAATAATAGTGACCTAGTCACATGTAACGTAGTGAATCCTCCTGTTTGCAAGCAACGTTTTCTAAAAAAAAGTTGCTTGGGTTATTTTTAGTGTGATATTTTACAATTCTTGTCACCCCCTCTCCTTTTTGTTACAAAATGATCAAACTCGTATTATCAATTGTCAAGTTTCAAAAATTTGTCAAAATCACCAGTAAAAAGTTTTAAAAAGATTATTTATTTAATTTAAAAGAATTGCTCACGGTGTCTTGGTGTCGCTTATGAGAATAAGTAAATTAAGTCGTGTAATCCACGATATGTAATCAACGAACGTAAGAGAGTGAAGGGTATTCGGACTAACATTGCACACAAGGTTTAAAAGTAACGTTTATGAAATTGCGGTGATTCGTTGGTCCGGGACCACTGAAAAACGGCTTGGACCATCAAGGTTAGAAACTCACTAGTCCGCCGCGAACCAGTGGCAAAAAATATGCCCCCCTCTATTCCCAACCTTTTTTCTCCCTGCAATACACCTGATTAAATATCTGCATTAAAACACAGCCCTTGCCCTTCAAACTTCGTTTACTGTTGACCTTTGCATACAGATCATTGATCATCTTCCAAAACATATCTCAACAAAAGTTCGAGTTACTTCTAGAGGGGTTTGTTAAATTTCAGGGGACAAGGAACAGGTGTAAGAACTTTCTGTGAAAATTTCGTGTTAATTTTATGACTTGTAATGGAGAATTGCAGTCAAATTTTTTTTAACTTATGCCTAACAACTTGCACCCCAGGGCCCCACGGTCACGAAAACGAAGATGGGCATCGTAGGCCTTGGCCCACTAGGGCTGTTGCGCCAATGAGGTTAGTTTTAGTTAGTTTAGTGTTCAGAATGGATTAAAACCTCCAAAAAACATTTTAATTTACCTTTCAAAGCCCTAAATTTTAAGTTATTTTTAATTAAAAATAACTTCTTTTCTGTCTGAGCTGAAACAGCTTGTGACGTTAAATGTGCCTTGCTCCCGCTTCTTGTTATCATCCCGCTTTGAAAGACTGGAAAAACTGAGCACTAGTTTTTTTATAGCCTAGTGTTTTGATGAAAACGGTGTTTCCCCATTTCCAAGAGACACATGTCACGTCACATTGTTAGGAAGTTTCTGTATTAAAATATGCTATAATTACCTTAAAAAAAAGTTTGTAGGAAAAGACAAGCGTATTTTTGGAATCAGGAGATAATTTTTAATAAATTAATATTGAATATTTAGAATTTTAAGAGATGCTGCAATTCCCCATTCTCCAGACTAGTTCGTCTCGCCTTTGCTTTCGGTATTGAATGGGAAATGAGCAGAGGAAAATTACTGGGGCAACTACAGCAACTAAATAAGTCATGGCGTAGCAAAATTCAAGCCAGTCGCTCATTGCGCGACTGTTACAAGAAAGGGTTTTTTATTATCCCTAGCGCATAAGCACAAATACATGGAAAGAAAAAGCCGAAGTGCAACAAATTTAAATTATACAAAACAAGTCATAAACATTAATGAAGAAAGGGTTAAAAAAATGAAACATGTCCTTTTTAATTTAGTATTTAGTGGACCATTCATTTTTGATGAGGACAGTAAGATTGAGATAGCACAGGTCCGCCGGACCAGTGGGTTTATTTCCCAATTTATAACGCTGTTTAAAAGTGATAGTTATGGTGATGGAGAAAAACCTCAAGACTCGAATGAAAATCTTTATTTGTCACTTGTTTTGGGTTTGTATAAAGTGCTTTTCTCGAGCTGTATTCGTAAAATCTTCCTTGCTTGTTTGACTGAGTGGTATTTTCGTCAGCCCAGCCCATTCGACCTGAAGGAGTCTCGTGGCTCCTGGAGCACCCTCCAACAGTCCACGGCCGCCTGCTACCCTTACGACCCAAATGGACTCGCCTCCTACCCAGATAGGTAAGTATACCTGTTAATTAAATTATCCATTTACTCAGGCTGTTTTCTAAAAACCGTTTCACTGCTTACGGCTGTATTCACCAGTAACCTGACCGGCGCAGCGGTCAAACCTTTGATTGGTGGAATAAAGGGGCCGTTCAAATATATTATGTAAGCATTTTTTGGTCATTTTTAACCCCCTTTAGCAAAGATAAGCAAACTTCAAACTCCCCATTATAATTGCGTAAGAAAATACTGGACTCCCCACCCTCCCAAATTTTGACATCACTTTTAGTAGGTACTACTTGTTTTTTCTCCTTGAAAATTCGGTCACATATACTTATACAAGGAGCTGTCTTTTTGGGGTATAACCCTACTAAAGGGTTCAAAATTAAGTCGAAACACTACTTGTCGAAAATAATTTTCAAAATGTGTTGAGGGTTCACTCCCCAGAAAAAAGTACTTACGTCCGATTTCCTATTTCAAATTTTTGTAAAATTTATTTTGTGTTCAGTTTTGAAATTATTTACGCAAGAAACAAGATATTTTTGAAATGCAGTATCTTATGTAAGCATCACTCATATCCCCCCTCCCCCCTTGTCAGGAAAAATAAGCAAAGAGCAACCCCCCTCCCCCTTAGGTGCTTACGTAATATTTGATCAGCCCCAATAAAAAGTTTGACTGCCACCAAACCCCATTACTTTTGAGAAGTAGTTCCTAATGTTCGGCAACTAGTTCTAGTTAACTAATTAGGTTAACTAAGGTTATTTAATTTAATTAACTAACTTAGTAGTTAGTAGCATTCAAATAGTAGCTAACTAGTTCCAAACACAACTTAGTAACATTAGGATCTAGTTGACTAGGTAGTAGTTTCAATTATTAGTTAAATCATTGAACAACTTTTGTCTAATTACTAATATTTAGTGATTGACACTATTATACTAGTTGATTAAAATATAAATACTAGTATACTAGTTGCAACCACTGAGCTATAAAACAAACTGGAGTGACTAGTAAGCGTACTGAAACCGCATCACACCACGGAAAGGATTTCCATCTTCTTTTAATTTTCAACATCTGTTAGACCAGTTGAATACACAGAATGAAACGACCATTCTAAATTTTTCTCATAATATTTTAAAAACAGGCATGGGCGCATTAAAAGATGGTCATGCGGGGATTGCCCCGATTGCTTCTATCCCCAAATGCTCTGCTCGCAGCAATCGGGGCAATTTAACCTTCCGCGCTGGCAGGATCAATCGCTTGTTATAGTATCGGAGGTTGTCACTCCAGTTTGTTTTATAGCTCAGTGGTTGCAACAAGTTACATAGAACAAGTTTACAAACACTAATTAGAATAGTATTTGTTATTAGACAAAGTGGGCCGTGGGAATCCTAGTGGTTAAGGCATTGGCTTCGGGATCAGAGGGTCCCGGGTTCGATTCCCGCACCGCTAAAGACCCATCGAGCATATGCGGAGTACGTGCTCGTTAAATCTGTGGGTCCGAAAGTACTGTGGTCCGTCATGGCGCAGTTTACCACGGGTCCAGGTGTCTGGAGACTATTTCCCTCCCCTTCAGATGCATGGCAAAACTGTGGAGGTGGCGATAGATAGTGGCAGCATCTATCATCTCATGAGGCAGAAGTCGGACTCCTGCCATTTATGGGCCTCACTTTCTCAGGAGCCGCACCCCCTTTGCCTTGAATCCTTGTGGAGCTTGGGTATTCCAAGTGGCACACGACAATAACATTAGACAAAAGTAATTGAATGATTTAACTAATAATTGCAACTACTACCTAGTCAGCAAATACAAAATACTACTATTAGTGTTTGGCATTAGTCAACTACTAGTTGATTGCTACTTAACTACAAGTTGCAAGTAATTAACTAGAACTAGTTTCCGAACACTAGTAGTTCCTAAACGGTGTTCTTTATATCAAAAGCGGTCAGTGAAAGTTTTAAAGTCGCTTGCCAATTATTGTTAGAAAAGATTTGCCCGAATTTCTTTGAACAACATTCAGCTCCAAATTTTTAAGACCGAACTTTTGAATCCAACCGTCGAAAATAAGAGAACTGTCGAATCAACCTTCAAAATACTCAGTAAAATTATTCTGTGTATCATATACCACTAGCTAATCCAGAATAGCAGAAAGGGGGATTTGGGGGTATATCCCAGCCCCGAAACTCCAAAATTTACCTTTCTTGACCAAAGAAAAGGACGATATTTACCCCATATCCTCTTCCTCTCATCCCGAAATTCCAATATCCCCTCTGGTTATTTGGTTGCGCTACTGGTTACCACAAAGCCATCTTTTTTGACGAACGAAAGTGATTCCTCACTACACTCAATCTCACCTGTCTTTCTTTAAAGACAAAAACCGCTTCTCATTTCCATCGGTTAGTGCCTTTGGGTAATACATGCAATTAAACCTTAAAAACCGGAAGTCGAGAATTCCGCAAACCTCCCGATTCAGGAAGAAGAGGATAAAGCCACATGATGCCACCTGTAGGCAATTACAAGCTTCCGCCAGAAATGATGATGCAAACGATAATAGCTAATAATTATTGGCAACCCTAATGGAGGATCGAAGCTGTATTTATTATCGCATTAGGCTGATGCGGATTGGGTATTAGAATAACGGTCTCGTTTTGTGGCTTTTTCGCAACATTTGAGGTGTTTATGCAGAGGTGTTATTGGGGGGGGGAAGATTATTTCTCCCCCCAAAACGAACTGTCCGGAGATTCAGTTCTACTCTCCCTTCGTATTTGTATTCCGTTATACGTTTAATACAAAGATTTTTATGATTATATTTGAAACTTTTATAAGTGACCACTATAGAATATACACTAAAGAAAAAATACCTGAAGAAAATAAGGATAAACTTGAAAGGGAATGCAATTACAAAAACACTAAAAAGGGGATATCCATAAATTACGTGAGGTCAAAAAGGGGGTTTGGAAAAATCTCACCAAGGGGGGAGGGGGGTTGATTAAAATCTCATGTCAACTTTTTAAGTTAGAAATTGTACGATTTTCTTTTTTTAAGTATGAGAAAGGAATACACACAGATAAGATACCTTTCATGTACTATTCCATTCCTCCTCTCTGTCGCCTGACTAGTCATAACTTTTCCGTTCAACGTAATCTTTTAATCACCAATATTTTAAATTAATTGTGGAAATAAGAGTAGTACCTTGTTTTAACCAATTTAAAATTCAGTAGATCATTTCTCTACTTTATGGGCAGTTTTTTGTGGAGTAAATGAATGTGTATGGAATGAGCTAGATATTGAAATATTTTAAATAGTTTAGTGTGATTTTTATAATAAAGAAATTGGATGGATAACATCTTCCCCCCCACATCATTAATAATGTAAAAGTTTTAGGTACTATGAAGCACAAAATGCAAACGAATAGGATATTAAAAATTTTTTACAGGTTGTAGGTAAATCTCACGTGGGGGGAGGGAGGGGGGGTCCAGCAAAATCTCACTAAATCTCACCAAGGGGGGTTATATAAGAATCATAAAGAGTAAACATAGGCAACATAACATAGGCAAAAATAAAAAAATATTTACATTTTAAAATATATTTTTAAAAATTTGATTAAATTTTGTGAAAGCTTATCCTAAAAACACTATTTATCGTATTGACGATTTAAAGGGCAAATTTTATGGTTTCTTTGTTAAAATAGTGGTGAGATTTTTAAAGCACTAAACTGCGTTTAAGGTAACTGCCTGCGTTTGGAGGCCTTTTTTTTAAATATTAACTAAATAATTATTTAATTGCTATTTTCTGAGAGCTAATGTTCTAAAACAATGAAAATCATCCAAAAAAGAATTTTTAAAAAATTATTTTTTAAAATATCGAGAAATGTCAATGAAAATAAGGCTGAAATTTCAACTTGCGCCAACAACTCCTGAGAATGTTCTTTTATAGATACAATTAAAATTTTTGCAGGATTTTGATCCTAAGACACTAATCTGTGTTATTATCTACAAAAATCAGAGATTTTTAAAATAGAAAAGAAATACAGGCACTTGAAATCGAAAAAAGTAAAAATTCATGAAAAAAATCATTTAAATCAAGTTTACACACTTTAAAAAATACCTTAATTCAAATATTTTTCTTAGATTGTAGAAGATAACATGCGTTATAATATGAAGAGTGAAATAGAAAAAAAATCATCAGAATATTTTAAGTAGTTTAAGAGTAATCACTGTTACCGCGATCCGAAATATACAAAAATGTCATTCTTCAGAAAACGGCTTCTTAAGTTTAAAATTGCATGTTAATCCTGGTACTACTCGGTACTAAAACAGCTGTAACTTATGTTCTAGATTACTCAGAGTTTAAAGTAAGGTAGTTTTGGAAAGCTTATTCAACAGGCTATAAAATAAAACAATAAAACAAAATTTGATATTTTTGGCGAAAATGACGATTTCAACGCAGTTTGCCTATGTTAATCTTGAAATGTCCCGCTTTTTATTGTTAAATAAAAAAATAAAGTGCTACAAAATTTGAAACAAGTTTCGCTTTAATTGTGCTTTTTATTAAAATTCCATAAAATTTTGCACACTAACTCCTTATTAAATTTAACTGCATGGGATAAAAACCTCTTATTCAATAAATAATAGTTTAATAAAATTTCCTTCCATTATCATTGGGACTCACAACATTCATTTAATCGTCTCTGCACCCCCTTTTAAATTTTTCTTGGCATTTCCTATCACCCTCTATACAAATTTAATTAAAAAACTAAAAGAGATTGAGCAAAAACTTTAAAAAAGAAAAAGTTCGAAAATTTGAAAGGTTTTCAGTGTTATTAAGTAGTTTTGTGCCTGCTTTATTAGTTAAATGAGGATAAAAGTTTATCTCTCTATATTAAAAAAAAGTAACAGTGACCGTCACCGCCGTCGCCGCCGTCACCGCCGCTGATTTTGAAAATTTTATTTTTGAACACTTTGAACTATCACTACGCAAAAACTATTTGAAGGAATATTATGAAATTTTGACCATTGGTAGACAAATGTATGAGGATCATTTCAGTTTCCAAACCTAATTAATTAGATAATTAGTTCTGGAGTTATTTAATGTCAAAGTCGAAAATTATTTTTTTCGGCTGCGAGTTCGCCCCCAGCAAAATCTATTTACAGCAGAAACATGATTTTTTGCAGACGCATACTCTTAGGTACGAAGTTTTGCACCTCGTCGCCCTTTTTTCGAATTTCGAATTATTTTTGGAGTTATTAAATTCTAAAGTTTCGAAATTTTTTACCCGTTTTCGGTTTTTTCGTTATAATAGAAAAACTAATCACAGTAGAATTATGGTATTTTAAACACGCATACAATTATTTTTTATAGAAAGATTGGAGTTTCGTTTTTCAAAAAAATCGAATTAGTTTTAGAATTATTAAGATACCAAGTTTCAATTTTTCCTTCTCTTTCTGGTCGTTCACTAGAGAAACAGGCGATTATTTTATGAATCTGATTTCTTATTCCCGATGATTCACTAGATACACACGTGCATTTTATAAATTTAAAAGTTTTTTAATGGCATTTTTTTCCTCTAAGATGGTTGATGATAATTAGACTTGCTGGATATTTTTGAAAACATTTCTGTTAAATTAATGGTAAACTAAAAAGGAATATTTTAGTAACAGTTTTATTTTGATATTTTGGTAGTAATGGTTCGCATTAAGTTATTGATAAGTTAGAGTTAGAGAGATGAAAAGTTTCGATTTTAAATGATCATTTACTAACAGCCGTATTGACCAACTCGAGTTACTCTGGAGTTAGGTGTAAAACCTCGCACTCAAGAGTTAACGTTATCGACCAGACCAAAATACCTTAACTCTCGAGTGAAAAACAGTACTTCCGTTGACTCCCCAATTTTCCCGAGTTACTCTAGAGTTAACAAAACAAAATGGCCGTCGGCGATATGTTAGCATCACTGGTTAGCAGAAAGCATTAAGGATAATGTGGAAAAGTGCTGTAGAAACGTACAAAATACTATTAAATACTATAATTTCACAAATTATGCGTAATATTTGTAAATTTTAGTTCGATAACTGAAATTGTTTGTAAATATTGAGTGTCATGTAGGTTTTTTTCCTCTTAATTTTTACTAGTTTTATAGGTATTGTTTGACCTGGGTTGAAAAAATAATAAGAACACTAGATGTATTGACGAGTTACTAGGTAAAATATTAAATTTAAAAAATTTATTTGTGTACTTTTTTTATAGAAAGTTGGTTAATAATAGTTAATAATACACTTGTTCAATATTTTAAAGGAAACCCTTTTGATTAAATTATTTATAAGTTAGAATCAATAATTTTTTAATATAATTTGTTTTTATTGAAATGACTTGTGAGGTATTTGTGGCCGTCTATTGTCTTGTCCATTCGTGCCTGTCCAATCAGAAACGAGCCTACATTTAACTCTAGAGTATCTTAATTCGATGATGGTCGATAAGCTAAACATTTAATACTAGAGTTAGCTTAACTCTAGAGGCATCCTACTCTAGAGTTAGCTTTGAATTGACTCGAGATGGTCGATACGGCTGTAAGCAGACAAGTTCAAGGTTTTACTGGATAGTTGATATGAAACAAGCGAGCTCTGCTCGCTAAGATCGCGAAGCGATCTTCATAGAACTGCGAAGCAGTTCCGGGGGTTGGTGAGCGATAGCGAGCAGGGGGCAGAGCCCCCTAGTTAAAATATAAAAAAAAAACTTGCTCAGTTGAGAACTTTTCCTTTTTTGAGGGTTGAAAAAATGCTATTTTCACATGCTAATATCTCCGCGAATATATTTTCATGATATTTATTAGATTGAGTTTCATTCACATTGGCAAAAATACTATCATTGAGGTTTTTTAATTTAATCCTATTTTCTTATCATTGATGTTTTTTAAGTATTTTTCCTTCAGTTTTTTAATTAATTTCTTTAGTAAGTTATCTCAATGGATTCTCCAGGGTCTCTTACCTAAGCATAAGTAAGTAGACTGAATGCCCATGACCCTAGAAGACGTTGATTCCTAGGGTCATAACACCCTGTGGTGTTTCAAAAGTCCGTTTTGCGGCTTTTATTTGGAACCAACGTGTCCTAGGTTCACAGAAGTAAGGTCTACCACTAGGTAAACAACCCTGGAGAATCCATTGAAATGACACACAGCGCTCCTAGCGGCGAAATAAAGAGGTTAAAAAAGGTTTCTAAAGGAGATAGACCAAAAACCTCAGTGATAGTATATTGTTGCCAACGTTATGAAGAACTCACTGACAAAAATTATGAAAATATCGTGGATATTCGAGGAGATATTAGCATGTGAAAATAGCACTTTTCCAGACCTCAAAAAAGAAAAAGTTCTCAAATTTGCAAGTTTTTTATTTTTTGATTACATTTTGCTTTTATTCAACTAAAAAAAACTACACAATACCACTTAAAAATTTGCAAATTTGCGAACTTTTTCTTTTTTGAGGTCTGGAAAAAGTGCTATTTTCACATGCTAATATCTCCTCGAATATCCACGATATTTTCATAATTTTTGTCAGTGAGTTCTTCATAACGTTGGCAACAATACTATCACTGAGGTTTTTGCTCCATCTCTTTTAGTTTTTAAATTAATTTTTCAAACTTTTTTCTATTTCGCCGCTAAGGGCACTGTAAGTCATTTAAATGGATTCTCCAGGGTCACTTACCTAGTGGTAGACCTTACTTCCGTGACCCCAGGAGACGCGTTGGTTCCAAATAAAAGCCGTGAAACGGTCTTTTGAAACACCCTGTATATACATTTCACTTGCTGAGGTGTTTGCGCAATAGTTCTATTAAATACTTCTCATCCCTGGAACGATTTTCTTCCAGATCGTTAATAACCTTTTCTGCGAATGCTCATGAATCGTGATAGCATTCGAATGCGTCCAAGGGTCATCCCCGCCCCCTTTTTATTCGATAATCGCCCGCTTTTATTCCATTTCGAAGCGGAGTGCTTAATTGGAACGGCCCCGCCCATCCAGAGAGCGATCCGCACGATACTCCGAGAGAGCAAACGATTTGATTTATGTCCCTCCTCTATCATCCTCTTCTTCTTCCTTTTCGCCACTTGTTATTTAATGCTCCATCATTCCTCTCTCTCTCTCTGTAGAAATAAGGGAGGAGTCCGAAGGGGGTATTTGGAACGTTTTGAAAGGTACAAACGATTTTGCGAGCGGAACAAGTAATAATTAGTGTCATGCGATGGCGGACTGTTTGCCTTTCTTTTTCTTCGCCCCTTTCGTGAAATCGTTTGCTCGTGACGGCGGATGTTCGAATCGCCCCCCTCCTTCTCCCTATATCCGTATTTGCAGACGACTTTATTTGAGGGAGTTGGAGAGAAAATGAGTGGCAACATTTATCCCGGCTCAGAGTTAATCGGTCGGAAACTGAAGCTCTCCGGTAATTGAACCTTGGGTAATCTTCAGCTTCTCTAATGCACTGTGTATCCTCTCTCTCTCTCTCTTTTCTCAGTAAAGGAAGACTGATTATTTATTCGATGTGAAATCAGTGTGGTCCAATCTGCGGCACTCGAAGATATTTTCAGGGCCCCTGAGACAAAATATTTTAAAATTAAATCGTTAAATGAAAGGAGTATTTCACCATTATCGCTGGTGAAATACTCATTTCATTTACCTTGCCTTTCTGGAATTAAATCCGTTCTTCGAATGCCAAGTCATTCCAGTAGATGAGTGGAGGACTAATCAATGGTCACCGTCACCACCCTTTCAGTTATAGTCGGCTAACCTAGTACTTGCCCTCCGCTCTCTTGCGTTGCGTTACCTTCATATGCCATGCTGATGAGTCCTAACAAGGACGAAACCGGTCCACGGTTGGAGGCTTTCATGAGATATTGAATTATTAAAGGTGAAATAAACGTGCACACAGCACTTGAGAGATAAACACACAGAGTGAAGTTAACACTTTTAAAGAACTAACATTCATATCGATTATGATTAATATTCCTAATAGGGAATAAGTCCAAAAAAAGGCAAATTGTGACTTTTTGTTCTAAAAAAATTCTCCGAGCAGAGGGGGAAAATATCTATACCCCATATAAGCAGATATGTGGGGGGATTGGCTCGGGTGGCGTCTAGGGGCTTGAATGAAAACTCTCGGTTGAAAGGAAACACTTTTTAATATCACACAGCACAACTCTCTTAACACAAAGCTCCGATATATTCAATTAGTTTAAGATTAACAGGGGGCGTTTTATTTATTTTTTATTCTTTGAGTTGTAAGATAAACCGAAACGAAATTCGTTTTTTAAACCTTTTTTCATCCAGTGAATATTTTGATTCAATTGATATTCACTTACTTCATTAAGACTCAGTTTCATAAAATATTTAATTTTTTTACCTTAGTCTATTTTTCACTTTTGTGCTGGATTTAATTGTTAATTTATGTGGTTTATAACATTTTTTATAGCTGAAATTTCACAAGTTTGAAAAAGGGAACTAAGTCCATCCACTTTTTACAACTGGGTCATTCCTTGTCAAATCAACCAAAATTTCTCAATTCTCAACCCGACCCTCTCCGATTTTAACAAAAATTTCATGAATCTTTAAAACGAGGGGTGATAGATTTTTCTCGAACAAATATAACTGGAATCATGGTACAGTACTGGAAAAAAAAATCGACTCAGACCCTATATCTCCGGAACGGCTTGTGATATAAAGACAAATAAGGTATCATTTTTCATGATTTAAAGTATTCTATATACAGAAAATTTTTCAAGTTCTTAGGGGGTCGTCTTCATATTAAACGAAGCACCAACTTTCGTTTTTCCTATGGGCGACATCAAAGATTAATCCAGATTCTGAAAGAGCACCCTCTAAAACCCCCCAAAACCAGTTTTCATGTCATTTGGTCCCCAAATGAAGCCAGGAGTGGGGGTTGAAGTTCGTTGAATTTACGTTGAAATCTCGTTTTTCATAGATTTTGATCCTTACAACCATTAACCCCACGCACACTGTAGGAAATTTCAATAAGAAAAATTTGCGCCAATCTCATACCGCCAAAGACATACAACTTATGAAAATTACAGTAACCTTACGGTAACCATAATCTACTAACTGAAATCAACACATTTATTGTTTAAACCTTGATGTTGAACGTAGCCTTGTAGCCTAACGGCTAGTGTGCCTGGTCGCAAATCTCTGGAGCCAAGTTCGAACCGCATAGCTTCCGTGTTCTTGTTTTGCTTTTGGAAGTTTGTGTATGCCTCGAACTTAAACTACCGATAGAGTTAGAATTAATAAGTTCTTATTTTTTACTCTATTAATTTCAGTAAAAGGAAAATTAACCTATTTTTTTGTGCATGTAATATTTTTTATTTGTTTTTAAATTTTGATGATATTTTAAAATAAAAGTTTACAAATTAAAAATATTTAAAATTACAATTTTTTCAGATGAAAAAATTTTGAAACAATACTTAATTATTCGACTAAAAATTTCACCTGCATTAAATTTGAAATGTTTTTGAATTACGCGAATAAAGTTTCAAATAAGAGTATTCGATATAAAGATTCGAATTCATGACAGATTTCATGCAGATATTTGTGGTTTTAAATATAAATCTCAGGTCAAGAAAAGTCGTCGGTAAATAAGGACGGTCTCTTCTTACATGCATTGTTTGTTAAAAGAAATTCAACGTTTTATCTTTGATATTAAATGTTATCAAGACATGAATTAATTTAACCATGACACAAATATCATCGTGTTGCTGAATTTTGGATCACACATCTTTCCCATATGATGCACCCCAGGGTTAACACCATCTCTTTGCCTATAAGGGGACATCCATAAATTACGCGAGGTCAAAAAGGGGGGGTTTGGAAAAATCTCACCAAGGGGGAGGGGGGTCGATCAAAATCTCACGTCAACTTCTTAAGTTAGAAATTATAAGATTTTCTTGTTTTTAAGTATGAGAAAGGAATACACAGATAAGATACTGCAAATTATTTTTTAAAAGTTGTAGGTAAATCTCACTTTGGGGGAGGGGGGTCCAGCAAAATCTCACAAAGGGGGAGGGGGGTTCAGATTTTGGAAAAAACGCCTCACGTAATTTATGGATGTTTCCTACCCCTACAGTAGTTTTCAGGGGTAAGGCAAGCAGCGTATTAAATCTACCCTACGCGGCCAGAGGGCTCAATGCTTGGAATAAAAGTTGACTTACATAATTAACTAATAATAAATAAAATACTGGTGACTACAAAATAAAAGATTAACACTATAATAACAATTTAGCTACCACTTTTTAATTTAATGTTATTTTTTATACGTATAGTCAAAGTCAATCGTTTCTTGCATTCAACCTGGAATTGGGAGCACAGTAGATCCATCCACTATTGTCCCCAAATATATGGATATCGTTGTTCTTACCGGTATCGGATTTAGAAACTAATTTTGAAAATGTTAAACTAGTTTAAGTGTGATAGGTGAGGTTAAATAGAAATAGGGACTTGAACAGGTTGAGTTTGAAAAATTTAACATTAATTAATGCTGATTTTTATTGAGGCTCAAGAAAAAGCAGGATGCCAATTAACGTTAAAATTTAAAAACACAAACAGAAAAAAAATATCCAACCCCTAAAATAAAACTCCAATATCCCTTTCCAATCACCCCCCCTCTCTCTCTTTTTTTTTCCTTAACACCCCAGTCGATATGATTAAAGTTAATTAATTTTAATTCATCAAGTTTATTAACTTTGAAATTTAATGATTGGCTAGTCAACATGTTTCATATTTATATTTTGTTATCTTATTCATCAAGCACATAGGTTCAGAAACTTCAATGTTTATCCTTAAAAATTAATAAACTCTGTATCCAGCCTAATGAATCATAACTCGTAATTAATTATTTAAAAAATGACTGCAGAATCATTAAAATCAGTATTTGAAAATTGTTCTTCTCCTATATGCATAAGCAAATTTTAAACTTTGTAATTGCTTTAATTTTTCAAGTTAGTTTTCGTAAGTGGAAATTGAAAATTATTAGAAACATCGATTAAATGCAAAAAATACATCAAAAAATCAATCTAACTATCTGTATTTAAGTATTTTTATAGGAATTTTTGAGCCGCAAAAGCCTGATTTATTGTTTCATTAATTAGTTAAATTTCTAGCTCTTATCAACAAAACCACTTTCATAATTTAGCGTGATTATTTAATATCTTTATTTAAATTTTTATTCCCTTTTTTCCAGAATTAAAAAATGTTAATTTTAAATAACTCTCAATTAATTATTATTATTTGTAAACGAACGGCAATAAAAATTGTATAAATTTGTTTTAAAGGCTTTAGATTTTAAAAAAAGTATTCAACATCTATTCATCTTTGTGTTTGCCTGTATCCCTATAGGTTAACCTTGAACAATGAGACATGCGGAATTGCGGGGCAGAACCTGCAACCTAGTGATCACGAGCTTGTTACTCTACCAAGTGGGCTACCACTTAAGGGTATTCTAATTGGAAGACGAAATTGCGCCAAAATATAGATAAATAGCCAAATCTGCTTTAACTTTTGTAGGAATAGTGCCAAAACACAGATAAGTAGCCAAATCTGTTCTAACTTTACTAGAGAATTTTAAACAATTGTCGCCAATCTTTCCTCTTTGAAGTTAAATTACCAAAGTTTTCAAACCCCCTTCCTGGCTTTGTTTGACCCCCAAACAACACGAAACTTGGTTTTTGGGGGTTTTAGAGGGTGCTCTTTTAGAATCTGGAAAAATCTTTGATGTCGCCCATAGGAAAAACGAAAGTTGGTGCTTCGTTTAATATGAAGACGACCCCCTAAGAACTTGAAAAATGTTCTGTATATAGAATACTTCAAATCATGAAAAATGATACCTTATTTGTCTTTATATCACAAGCCGTTCCGGAGATATAGGGTCTGAGTCGATTTTTTTTTCCAGTACTGTACATTAAAGAGCAAAAAATTGCATTTTCTTCCTTTCTTCAAAAATGTTAAATAACAAAAATACTGACAAAATGAATAAAGAAAACATTTTCTCAATTATATTATTTAAGAGAACAATTCTTGAAAGTTTCATTAAAATCTGAGATGGTCAGGTTGAGTGGCTTGTTGATTTGACTTGGAATGACCTAACTGTAAAATATTTTTTAATTTTCTGATATTTTGTAATATTGTTCTGTGTTCTGAATAGGATGACATTTGGTTGTTATACAACAAAAATCCCAATCTATTTCTATACAGTTTTGAAATTCGTGTTTTTCGCAGGTACGGCGGGATGGACAGCGTGGCGCGTCGGAAGAACGCCACGAGGGAGACCACCAACACCCTGAAGGCGTGGCTGTACGAGCACCGCAAGAACCCCTACCCCACCAAGGGGGAGAAGATCATGCTCGCCATCATCACCAAGATGACCCTCACGCAGGTAAAGAGTTGTTTAACTGCAACACGAACGTCTTCAAGTTCTTCTCTTCGAAATAACGACACCGCCATCTCATGGTCATGTTTGAAACTAAAAGCTTAGGGCAGATTCTGAGGCGGGAGGGTCCGGAGTTTTTTCTTTAATAGAAACTCGCGGATGGCTCTGTTATACACCAACAACAAAGAAACCCCAATATAAATATTGATAAATGCAGTTCCCTTTTCCTGTAACTAATTGCTGTTTTTAAATATTTTTTGGGGAGTTAGTTCAGATGATCAGAGAGAGGTTAAAAATTCCTGATTCATCCAGCGCCTCCTTTTTTTTTGGAAAACAGTTTTTGTTAATCCAGAAAGCATGTTGTGAATAGCAGTGGGCGTATATAGAAGTTTTTTTTAAATAATTTCAATTAGTAAGGGAGTCTGTGTGTCCTCCCCCTTTAATATTTTGGAAATTTGACCCTTAAAAACAGTATTTTAAATCGAGAATTCATTAGACTTCTATTGCTCTGTTAGGTATTTTTGGTTTCTACTAATTACTAATTGTCTCCAAATACCCACCATCTTAAGCTACGCTCATGTCACAATGTGACACTGTCACATAACTTCTGTAACTAGAGTAGGTAACTAGGCCAGACACGAATAATTTCATAGCGTTTGAACTCATTTTTGAACATTATTATCCAATAGAGTGGGTTCACCCAAATGCCCCTAATGTTTTAATTTCGTATTGTGTTTTTACTTGTTAATTTTGCGGTTTAGAAGGAGCAGTTTGGCGTCTATTAAATTTATTCCAAGCTGAAACTTTACTTTAAGGGGCAAATTTTCAAAACTTTTCTGGTGGTGACCACCACACCTCCCATTTTTACTTGGGGGTCAATTTGTAAAATCTCGACATTAGAGTACCATAATTCGAATGCTACTTTAATGAGATTTGAAACTTTATGAGCTACTGTTTTAAGTTTAAAGCATGAGTGGCTAACCTGCAGCCGATTGCAGAAATAATTTTGCAGCCTGGGATAATTGTATCATAATTCGTAATAATTTTCGAAAGTTAAAAATTTTTCACTTCAGCAATAATTTTTCCTTTAATAACCCTTATATTCGAACTAGGGGGTACCAAAATAAACTAAACTTCTGTGTTTTAGGGTCAAATTTCCGAAATTTTCTTCTCAGAACCCATCTTTTTGAGTTTTGAACTCGATTTAATTGCATTAAATTTCACATTGAGGTCATGAAGATGCGAATACTACCTAAACATATTTAAAAGGTATATTAAACCTATTGAATATGCTCAAGAAGGGCTTAGGAATAGTTTTGATTCTCCCCCTTTGGTGGATAATAATTTTCATACATCCCACTGGCATCTTATATCCTAAGCCCGCGGGAGTATTGTGGTTTTCCAAAGGGGTCCTGAAATCATTTGGATTGGCCATCCCTGGCGTCCAAGCGTGGATCCAGCACTGCTCCAAGGGGGGGCTTTTTGAGGCAAGATTCCCTTGTGGTACCATTGGGGGTATGGGGGTCCTCTCCCAGAAAAAATTTGAAATTTGACGTGAAAAAGTAGGGTTTTAAGTCATTTTTAAGTCTAAGAGGGCACTTTTCAACACCATTACCTTCACTTTTTAACTCAAAATGTGAAAATATTGAGAATTTCCTAAAAATTATCCTTAAAAAGATACCCTTGTCCTAGTGGTACAAATCAGAGGTATGGGGGCCCTCCCCTAGAAAAAATTTTGAAAATAGACCTGTAAAAGTAATGTTTTTACTCATTTTGAGAACTTTTTTGGTTTCCTGGGGGGGCACTGCCCAGAGTGCCACCCCCTGGATCCGCCCCTGGGAGGGTCACGTGTTGTAAAAATCTTAACCGACCCTAAAGTTGGAAATTCGTAAAGGATTTGAGAGAAACGTAGCGTCATTGATGGTCAAGAGTTTCTTTTCTCTACTGCAGGTGTCGACGTGGTTCGCGAACGCCCGTCGTCGGCTGAAGAAGGAGAACAAGATGACCTGGGAGCCACGAAACAAGACGAGTGAAGGGGACGACAGGGACAGCAGCTCGCCTCTCGCCAAGTCAGACGACAGCAACCTACCAGGTGACAGACACTCTTGCTTTTATTAAATCGCCACTGAGCTATGAAACAAACTGGAGTGACAACCTCCGATACTATAACAAGCGACCGAACGTGCCGGCGCGGAAGGTTACAAGTTGCCCCTTTTGCTCAGCAAAAGAGGCAAACCAAACCAATTTCTCCACAGACTAGCTTTATGTGAGTTGGACTTTTGCGCGTTTAAGGGGTTTTATTCAAGATATTTTTTTGCTTAACGTGTCTTTTCCTACTAAATCGATGCTGCTCTACAACTTGGTAATTGACTAATTTGGTAAATATTTAACCGTTTTAAAAATAAAATTTATAACTCCTAAAATTGCCTATAAAGGGCGTTGAAAATGTTGCATCGGATAGGGCATAATCACTACCTAGACCCCACTTTGTAGACTATATCTGTAGGGGTTTAAAAGTTAAAGGGTGGGGAGAAGACACGAACGAAGACAAGAAACTTTTCCGCACATACACAAACCTTGATTAGGTTTGATGCGGTTTCGGCACGCTTACTCGTCACTCCGGTTTGTTTTATAGCTCAGTGTAAATCACAGCGATGGTAACCAAAGTACGGTTATTTTTCAACCTGCAACAGGGTTAATAAGAAGTTCCTTAAAAACACTTATGAACAGTTAAGTAAAGAAACTCTTTGAAATATATACCCTTCTTTTTCCAGACTACATGAAGCCCGAACCCTCCCCGACAGACAGAAAACCCGACCCAGGCTTCTCCATAGATGACTGTTACCGAGTCCGGACGACCCCTGACGACTCCGGATCCGCCTCTCCCGGGTACAAAGACCGTCCCAAAATCTGGTCCCTGGCCCGGACTGCCACCTCGGACAGCCCCCCTGCCAACCGCAGACCACCCCCAGTCCCGGACTACCCGGCCAAAAACAACACTAACTGCCCCAACGAAGACATGAAAATGCCACCGGGATGCTACGGCAGCTATCCGGACAGGAAAAGCAACTGCCGGGCATCTCCTCTGTCCGGCTACAAGGAAGGTCCGGGAAGCGGGGATATGAAGTCCTACAGGGACTTCTCTTTGCCAGACAGGACTGGACTGAAGGACTGTTTGCCTTCGTGCTACGGGGGAGATTTCCCTAAGGACGATAAGATGGGCAGTTGCTACAGGGGGTTCCCGGACCGTAAGAGCTGTCCGGAATCACCCTTCACGAGTGAAAGGACTGCCGGACTGTCCAGCTGCTACAGACAGTTCCCCTCGACAGACGACAAGGTGTCTTCTGTTGGGGAGTCTGCTGCTAAGTCCACCCTGTGCTTCAGGGAATACGACAGACCTGGGGATGCCGGACTGTGCTACAGGGATTCCGGCAGTGCTCTGAAGGACTGCCCGGATATGAAAGTGTACGGCAGCAGAGACTATGCCGCATCATCAGACAGGGCGAAAGACTGCCCGTCCATGAAATTGCCGGACGCCTTCAGAGATTACTCGGCCGGATTGGCCAAGTCGGAGTCGGACGAGTGTCTGGAGTCGTCCGGGTCGTCCTCTTGCATGCTGGACGTCCGGCCCCCTTACATAGCGGATTTCCCGCCGATCGTCGATTCTGTTCCGCCGGAACAGCAGTACTTTCCATCCCCTCTCAAGGACGTCGCCCCCACAGCTTTCAAGTGCCACTTGGAGATGACGTCACAGGGGGAGTGGTCCAATCAGGAAGGGGAGAGGCAGAACGAACGATGAAGAGTTAAATTGTTGTTGTTGAGTATCATCACCCGAGCACGCGCTGATCAAGACCGTGTTGTTGAAGCACTGGTGCAAATGGATTATTTTTTTTGTTTCGTTTTTTTGTATAGGAATTCGTGTGGCAGTTGTTGTTGGACCTGTACTACTGCTGTTTTCATTTGAGCTGTCAGTGTCGGATATAGTAATGGGCAAAATAATACTTTTTGGTTATAAATGTTACTGTCCAAGCATTGAGATGATTTTACTAAGGCAGTAGTTCCCAAGCGGTGGTTTATTAGAAACGTGGAAGTGATCCGTGAAACACCAGGGAAGTTTACAGGGTGTCTCAAAAGGTTTTTGCTAAACTTAATATGCAAATAATATGCAAATTGCTAAACTTAATATGCAAATAATAACTTAATATGCTTAATAATTTCAAAGAAACTCATGTCCGCAAATTAAATTGCGTCCGCTTGTTTGTTTGCTGGCGAAGGGGAAACATTCAACCACTTTATATAACTACGGAAAGCTTCAAATATTACTAATTATTCCCTGTAAAGCTCTGTAAACCAAATTTAATTGAATTCTGATTGTATTTATCATCAGAGAACACCGCCTGCTTTTTCAGTTTTAATTTCAATACAATATTTTGCAGACCGCATTCAAATTAGGAAGTGATTTTCCTTGCTTCATAGGCAGAATTCAATAAAATTTTATCTACTGATAGTTTTGGGGGCGCTCTCTCCAAATATGCAATAATAATTGAAGTTTTCAGTAGAATAATAAAGTTAAACGTTGCCCCTTCTCCCGCACACTATGTTCTCTAGCGGACGCAATTATTCACATTTGAAGCTGCTTTAAAAATATTTTTTTGTCATGATGGCATTACAGACCTGCATATCAAGTTTAGCACTTACCTTTTTAGACCCTGTATAAGGGGGCCCAGGCGGGCCCCAAGCGAAATTTGGACTAGGTGTACTAAAACGAGTTAAAACCCTGATGTTTGTGGGTAGCACACAAATAAATTCTAAAAAAAAATAATTAGAATTTCACATTACAACCGAATCTAGGATGAAATCCCTTTTGATGACTTTCAGCTGTTTAATTTGTGGGGATAACACCAGTAACCCATTAAATCAATAACAAAATTCTCCACAACCATATGAACAAACTACTGTCGAAAGTTATTGTAACTTACTATAATAAATTTTACCATCTATTTAATACAGTCGAATCCCCTTCATCTGATAAAGGTTAATGCCATCAATCGGATATAGTTATCCAATCATTCCTATTTAATTTTAGATACATCGTTTTAAGTTTCTTAAGATCTGTCAATATTAAATTATACAGGGTGTTTCAGATAAGTGTTTCACAACCTCTAGGGGGGGTAGTAGACACCTAAGACGAGTCAGAATCAGATAGGATTTGGGGGACCCAGACCAAATCCCAGGGAGTAAAAAATAGAGAGACACCCCAAAAAAAAGAACTAGTATTGGTAAAAATTTAATTATGGTCTCAAATTTTGTGATATAATATGATCTTTAAAATTATGTTAAAAGTTTTCACTTTAAAATTTGTTTTATTATGAAAAAAGTCAATTAATATTTTACCAATAGTACTAGTTCTTCTAGAAATTGAATTTTTCAACAATTATTTTGGGGGTGTCGCTCCATTTTTAACTCCCTGGGATTTGGTCTTGGACCCCCAAATCATATGTGATTCTGACTCGTCTAGGTGTCTACTATCCCCCTAGAAGTGTGACCCAACATTTATGGGACACCCTGTATAGGTTAAGTGCGTAATAGAATTATGGAATTCAAATAACTTTTACTGAGTGCTACAAGATCTCAAATTGTATAAACAAATGTTACGATATCTCAAAGTATCTAATTTGCCCATTTCTTAATGTGAATGCAATATTTTTATAAGTACAGTAGTTTACGTTACAGCATTGTGATGAAAACGTGTCCATAATGAAGGAATAAAAATGCAATGCTTTTTAGTGCAATTCGTTTCATACAGTAAAACTAATGGTTCAAGTGAAGATTTGGAGATTTGATTGAACATTTATTTGAATTTGAACGTTTGTTCAAATCTACCACCCATGTGATCACACCTTTTAAAAGGAGTCGCTACCTGGAAGAAAACGAACACTTATTCTCAAAAATAGGAAATTTTGCTTTTGTCAAAATCAAAACGAAAAATTTAAATATTTTTTGTGAAGTTCCAAAATGTAATTCATTGGCCACTAGAGGGCATTTATGTCGAAACCTCATTATTCTATATTCTTCAATAGGATTTTCTTCAAACTAGAATAACTTTCATTTGTAGTGGTTTTCTTTCAAATAAGCGAAATGCCTTAATTTAAAACTTATAATCGACTAATTTGTGCAATTTATAATATTCATCGAACCAGCCAACACTAATTGTGGTAAAAACACACATTTTTTAACACCAGTCTCTCAGAAGCAATGTGGGGATAAAAAAATGGATAATTGCAGTCAAATTTTTTTTTAATCTTAATGTATTAAGAATGGCTTAAAACCTCCAAAAAACATATTAATGTACCTTCCAAAGCCCTAAATTTTAAGTTATTTTCAATTAAAAATAGCTTCTTCTCTGTCTGAGCTGAAACAGCTTGTGACGTCAAATGTGCCTTGTTTACTATCATTCCGCTTTGAAATACTGAGCTCTAGTTTTTTTATAGCCTAGAGCAGTGTTTCCCAACGTGGGGCGCACGCCCCACTGGTGGTCAATATGATTTTCTGGGGGGGCAATTTGAAAATTTTCAACTAAATTGCCCCCCAGATGGGGCATGCGGACTACCAGGTTTTATTTAATTTCCAAGAGGGATTTTCGAAAAAAAAAGAAATGGGGAGCATGGGAAATTTGAAAATGCTTTGGTGGGGCATGGACAAAAAAAAGGTTGGGAAGCACTGGCCTAGAGTTTCGATGAAAACGGTGTTTCCCACATTTCCTAGAGGCACATTTGACGTCACACTGTTGGGGGTGCTTTCTATAATAAAAAATCTCATAATTAACTGCAAAAAATTGCGGGAAAAGACAAGCATATTTTTAAAATCAGGAGAGAATTTTTAATAATTTAAAATTGAATAATTCTCCATTGAAACGTCAGTTTGAAGTCCAAAAACTATCAAGTTTTGAGAAGTAATGGAATTTACATTCTTTAACCACATTCCATAACTTCTATAAGTTTTTACTGCAAATTCAAGACCCTATTTAGAATACAGAACAATAAAAAATATTTATATAAGTATATTCTAAAATATTTTACAGATAAAAAAATTTTAAAGTTGAAATATCTTAAAAACCACTTAAATTGACATTAAAAAGATTAAGACACATAAGATTAAAAAGTATCATAAAATTGAGTTATTAAGGCAGTTTAGTAAATATCAATTTAGTCCAACATTCACCAAATGAAAAAAGTAAAAACACTTAAATTAAAAAAAAAATTTTTTGACTTAGTTTACGACACACAGAATAGGAAAACATAATAAATGAACTAACATTTCAAATTAAGTAAAAAATATATAATGAATTGATATCTATTTCTCCAAATTGAAGGGTCTGTATATTCTCGTATTTGGACGAATATAATTTTTCTTCTGTCTACTCATGTGTAGGGTGAAGATTAGAAATTTTTACTGATCACAAAAAGTCAATTTAATTTTCATTTAGTTATTCCCTTTTTTATACTGACGATTCAATTTAAAAGAAATCCGACATTGATACTTCTCATTGTCCGGTTCTGGGAGACTGGGAATTCGGCTATTGAGGTTTATGTGTGGAAAAGCTTAAGATTGTATTTTATAATGGTAACTACCTGAAATTCTAATAAACTAATAATGCATTATGAAACACAAGCACGTTTTATTGCTAAAAATGACAATAAAAATGTTTTTATTATCATGCATAGTCTTTTTTAATGTTTTAGGGATTCAGATTCCTAAACTTTATTTTGGAATATTGCATGAAAGTATCATTTTCATTGTTTAAAAATTGAAATTTTTAGATATTTTAAACAAAGACTATTATGCATCCTTATTATTATATCAGAGATCGTCAACTTTTCAACAATAGGGCCTCATCTTGAAGCTTTTACAAAGACATTTTCTTGGATACTATGAAAAATAAAAAAAATTTCTAGATTCCAAACTATTATTTCTCTTTCCTAATGTACAATTTAAATAATTATTTATTCTTGGTATTCGTAAAGAAATTTGTGCAACTACAAGAAATTAGAGCAAACTACACATTTTTTCCAGCATGCTTCTCTGATTAAGAAACCTTATACAGGGTGTTTCAAAATTGCGTTGCACGGCTTTTATTCGGAACCAGCCCCTCCTAGGGTCATGGAAGTAAGGTCTACCCCTAGGTAAGTGACCCTGTAGAATCCATTGAGAGGACTTACAGCGCCCCTAGCGGCGAAATTAAAAAGTTAAAAAAATTAATTTAAAAACTAAAGGAGATGGAGCAAAAACCCCAGTGATAGTATTGTTGCCAATGTCAAGAAGAACTCATTGAAAAAAATTTGATCAAAATATCTTGAATATTCGCGGAGATATAAGCATGTGAAAATAGCACTTTTTCAGGGGTCAAAAAGTAAAAAGTTCGCATATTTGCAAATTTTTTTTATTTTTTGATTAAATTTTGTGTTCTTTCAACTAAAAAAACACCAAACTACACAATTTCACTGAAAAATTTGATAATATGCGAACTTTTTACTTTTTGACCCCTGAAAAAGTGCTATTTTCACATGCTTATATCTCCGCGAATATTCAAGATATTTTGATCAAATTTTTTTCAATGAGTTCTTCTTGACGTTGGCAACAATACACTCATTGAGGTTTTTGCGCCATCTCCTTTAGTTTTTAAATTAATTTTTTTAACTTTTTAATTTCGCCGCTAGGGGCGCTGTAAGTCCTCTCAATGGATTCTAAAGAGTCATTTACCTAGGGGTAGACCTTATGTCCATGACCCTAGGAGGGACTGGTTCCGAATAAAAGCCGTGCAACGCAATTTTGAAACACCCTGTATAATAGGGTGTATCGAAAAAAAACTTTTTTTCGATTTTGATGATGCCTTAGTGCGGAAAAGTTGTCTAAGGTGGCAGAGAGTACCTGGGAATTTTTTCAGAATTTTCTGATAATATCTTTAGGTGCCGCCAAGGCCCTGAAGGTCCCCATGTTAATCCAATGGAGCGCGCAAGCCAAGAAGGCCGAAAATTGGTTTTTCGCCCCTCATTTCTACCCTAATCACACGACGAATGTCTTCACTCGAGTTATGGACCCTATATGATCTGGGCTATCCGACAAAACTTGAATAATAGCCTAAATCTCAATATTATGTTGATTGTGGGCTCTGATTTGAACGAGGAAATAAGCGATTTTCGACGAAATTGGAGCATACAAAGAAACGTAATATAGAGATTTAGGCTATTATTCAAGTTTTGTCGGATAGCCTAGATCATATAGGGTCCATAACTCGAGTGAAGACATTCGTCGTGTGATTAGGGTAGAAATGAGGGGCGAAAAACCAATTTTCGGCCTTCTTGGCTTGCGCGCTCCATTGGATTAACATGGGGACCTTCAGGGCCTTGGCGGCACCTAAAGATATTATCCGAAAATTCTGAAAAAATTCACAGTTACTCTCTGTCACCTTAGACAACTTTTCCGCACTAAGGCATCATCAAAATCGAAAAAAAGTTTTTTTCGATACACCCTACTGTATAATCTCTAATATATAATTTCTCTCCTATTTACCTCTTAGATTATGGAGTAGCTTTAGTCGTTTTCGATGGTAAAAAAAATAAAAGTTAGAAGTTTCGAGCGGAAGTTTGTATACCCTGAAATTACCCTGAACTAAGCAAGGGGTTATGGTGGCTTAAGGGCAACCTTAACCACGTCATAATAATCAGGGTTCCCACTCCTCAGAAATAAAATTCCCTTATTTTTCCAGGTCAATTTTTAAGACTTTTTCGGTAATAAAACTAGAGATTCATGGAATTTTTCGGATACTTCTTGCATTTTTGAACACATAATTTTCAATAAATTGGCTATTTTTTCACTTACTATGTAGAGACAAATTTGACACGCAAACATTAAAAATTTTCATTTTCCAGGTATTTTTTTTATGATTTTCTAGGTTTTTGGTCAAAATTGGCAATTTTCCCTGACTATTCCCTGACTTTTTAGGTGAATTTTAAATTCCCTGACTTTTCCAGATACTCCACGACCCTTGGGAACCATGAACAATATTTACCATTAGGAGGGGCAAAATGGAGTATCCAAAAACTAGTTGAAACTATTTTAGGGAAATTTACAAACATTTTCTGGAAAAAGACCCCCTTCAAGTAATATTAAGCATAATTAACATATCCTTTGAAATTTTTGAAAATACAGTATCACTTTCGCACTATATAAATAACCTCCGTCCCTTTCGCCGGAAAAAATTCCATGTTAAGGGGCCATTCATTAATTACGTAAGGATGATTTTGGCAATTTTTGACCCCCCCCCTCCCCCCATGTAAGGGTACGTAAGATTTTTCAAACCCCTCCCCCCCTATTCTTACGTAAGATTCCATTATGTTTTTCAAACAATAAAATGTTAGAAAACTCTCCTTTTGACGTAAATCAAAGATTTTTATTTTTCAACAGATATTTCTTGCTGTCGACTACATATTACTATTATATTATTATCTCTTGATTAGAATAATTAGAATTTGTTTATATTAACTAGGAAAATCTTACGTAAGAATTGGTTTGACCCCCCACCCCCCAAGTAAGGGTATGTAGAGATTTTTCCAACCCCCCCTCCCCCTCGGGACCCTTACGTAATTAATGAATGGCCCCTAAAGACTCTCCCCCTGAAAAATATATCATGATTAAAAAAGAGCTAGATTATTTTGCGGCCCGCCACATGGCTTGTGATTTCAATTGCGGCCCTCGATCACTTGGAAGTTGGAAACCCCTGTTCTACATACCCTCCAGCCATAAATTCAAGTAAATATAGTTGTACCGATGAATACATATGAATACTTTTTATTACATTATTTATGTCTTAGTTCAAAGGTATCGGCCTATCATAGGCGTCATTTAGGGGGAAGCAAGGTTTCCACTGCAATGTGAAAAATAGCTGCAAGTTCCTTGAAGATTCTAACTTCCACAAGGAGCTTTGGTGCAACCCCAAAAATTCTCAAAAGGAGTTAAAACACTACTTTTGAGGGTTAATTTTCAAAAACTTTTCTTTCTTTCCCCCATCCCCCCTCTTAAATTTTCGTGTCTCTTATTTAGTGTTTTCCCCTTGAAAATTATGTCGCATTCAAGAAGCTTTTCCTTTTTAGTGCTCCCCAAAGAGTTTGAAAAAAAACAATAGCTTAAGGGGTAAATTGCAAAAACAAATTCGTAGGGAGAACCCCCAGCCCCCTCTATTATTTTGACCACTGTTAAAAAGTGTTTTCCCCCTTGAAAATTCTGCCGCTTACAAGAAGCATTTCCTGTTTTAACCGAAAGAGTCCAAAAGAGTTTGAAAAAGAAATAAAACACTAGTTTTAAATAGTGGTAATTTCAAAAAAATTATTGGGGGAGGACCCACAGCCCCCATCTAAAATTTTTACGTCGGTTATACAGTTTTTCCCTTTAGAATTCTGCCACTTACAAGAAGTTTTTCCCTTTAGGGGCTCCCCAAAGAGTTTGAAAAAGAAATGAAACACTACTTTAAAGGGGAATTTTTAAAAAAATTTCTGGGGGATGACCCCTAGCCCCTCTTGAAACTTTGACATTTATTTGCAACTTTTTCCCTAGAAAATTCTGTGGTTTACAAGAAACTGTTCTCTTTGGATGTAGCCCAAAGGGTCTCCAAATGAGCTACAACTCTACTTTAAGAGGCAAATTTTCAAAATTTTCATCAGGGTTGCACTCCAGACCCCCTTTTTTCTTGGAGTTCACGTCGTCAAATTTTGACATTATATGTAATATCATTAAAATACTACTTTTCGGTATTCTAACACTTAACCTATAAATGTGCTCGTTAGGGGATACCTTAGAAATGAAGTTCATGCAACCCTTCCAAAAAAATCTAGTTACAGCGTGGTCCAGACCCACTTAAAAAAATCCTTGCCCGCCCCAAACCAAAAACTGAAATGACGCCCGTGCAGCCCATCAAAAAAGGTTCATCAAATCTAGCCAAGAGGTGCAAGCTAGTTTAGGGTTAATTTTCTAGTTAGAGGTTTGGCGATTCAGAACAAAATTTTCAATATATTAATTTACCTTTTCAAAACTACCGCAGCTAACTTTTTCGCAGTGAGTGTTTTGAGTCATCTTCTTATGCGAGTAAAATTTTCGTCCCTTTTTGTGAGTTTAGCCTGTGAACGTTTAAAACATGGAATCAGATCCTATTGAACATTTGGAATGGTCAGGACTGAAAAAGCCCCTTTGCGGTTACAATTATTTTCATAACTCCAGCCAAGCTTTAAAATGCAACTGGTTTACTTACCTTCTGCATACCTTCGAATGGAGTTATTTTCCCAAAAATCTGGTTACACAAGAATCATTTATGTAAAAATATCGGTTGTCATCTTCACGTATCGAAACCTCCATCTTTGTATTCTTACTTAAGACATATCTAAATGAATTTTATTAAATGCTGCATATTCATTAATGTGTCAAATATGCAGCTAAATCCTAAAATTAGGATCGTTATTACAGTAAAGCACCATTTATACGTCTTTCAAGGGACCGACGTAAAACGACGTATAAATGAAAAGGCGTATAATTGAAAACAGTTTTGATTATTTGAATGAATTGGGACTCAGTGAAAACGACGTATAAATGTAAAAGACATATAAATGAGAGACGTATAAACGGTGCTCTACTGTACTATATATTGTGTTGAGAAATTTTTGAGCTAATTAATAAAGATAAAACTTGATCCCATCATCGTAAATAATTGAAGATAAAATATTCAACTTATTTATGAAATATGATATGAAAATTTTTTTCCCTATTTGAAAAAAATTTTCTGGTATTCCATAAACCAGTATGAATTATACTGGATCCAGTATAACTTATACTGGTTCCAGTATCATTTATACTGGTTCCAGTATCAATTATAATGGATCCAGTATAATTCATACTGGTTTATGGAATACCAGAAAAAAAATTTCCAATAGGGTTTCTACTCAATAATTATGGACATTTTATGATAGTGGGCGGTTTTTTCATTTTTATTATCCATACTTGGACGATTAGTAACATTTTATAGGTTTTCATTAGAAAAAATTGACATGTTTATTACTTACTCCGTACATCCGGTTTTCCGTACATTTTTCTTGAACTATGGGTAGTATTTTGGTATAAAAATACATAAGAGTGTTCCCATGCGCTTCAAAGCTAAACAGTTACGTTTCTGTGAGAAATATTAGTTTTAACTTTTCGGTTCTATACGGATACCTAGCATAAAATCCACTAATTTCATTCAAATCTAATTAGCTAATCATAATGGGCAATATCACCATTTATTTTTAATTTTTTATTCGATAGAGGTACCCTAGAGCGGAATATACGCGCAAAAATTTTTTAATTACGATGATTATTTATTTTTTTTATGTAATTTCAAAGTTTGACTTTAAAAAAGGGCGTTAAATCGTCAAATTTCCCAATGTGACGTACAGTCGGAGTCAAAAAAATCGTTCCAAAAGTTAAGCAACGGGATTGCAGGATTTGAAATTTCAACGAATCTCTGAATATAGGAAAAGATTGGCGAGAACAATTTTCTAATATCTAATTTAAGGAAACATATTTGGCTGGTTATCCATGATTTGGCGCAGTTTTTTTTTCGAATAAAAATGCTTTAAAATAGTAGTATGGTGGTTAGAGTAACGTCTTAGTAATCGGAAGTTCGCGGGTTCGATCCTCAATGCGGATCATTCTCAAAGTCATTACGATTGATGTTGAAATTTATTTACGGATGATCCAATCTCTGTGGAGGAGTATTCTTACCTGATTTTTTATTCAAAGCACTCAATCGTATTTCTCAGCAGCCGTTAAAGTTTCTTCCTAAATCTTAAAATAATTATTTATGAAATTTACTTGGAACTCTGGATCTTCCACTATGATCATTAAAAAATCCAACTCCGATAAGTAAGTAATTTTTTAAAGGTATTTTTAACTTCACACTGGAAAAAATATTTTATTTAAAGAAATTTTTTAATCAGAGAAATTTCTTAAGAATTTTTTTACCAAGCTTATTCAGGCGAATACAAGTTTAAACATAATTCTTTGTACTATTTCAGAAAATAATTCTATTTTAACTATTTTTAAAGTTATTTTAAATAAATAATAATTATAAATTCTTTTAAATCGTGGGGTAACGCGTTGCCTGAAACAATTGTAAATTCAAGAGGGGTAAACGAGTTCAAGAGGAAAATTGACAGATACTGGGATTCCGGTAGTTTGAGTTAAAAAGACTGGACCAACCTTGCTGGGCTTAAGCCTGTAGTTGGTCGACTTAATTTGTATTTGTATTTGTAACGGAATTTTAATTATATGACTTAATAATGGGAACTCTACGGATTTAGTAAAAGTTAGTAGTAGTAGTTTTGTTAAGAAATTAAAAAATAATTTGCTTTGGAGACTATTGAAATTGTACTAAGCAGTCTCGGGGGTGGGGAACAAGCTATATTTCTAATATACAGATATTTGGTTGAGTTGCATAAGCGTACCCAGGATTCTGCTCAGGGCGAAGCAAGCATAGTCGATCTTTCTCGTGCTTGTGGAGAACCATTTTAAAACCCGGGATGATGGGCCAGAGTTTTGCTTCGAGATGGGATTTGGACCTTTTGTGAAAATAATGCAAAAGTTTTTAAGATAATATACTTAGCCCCAAACAATGGGGGTCTGGGGTCCATCTCCGAAATGTTTTGTAATTTGACCCTAAAGAGTAGCTTTGTGAATTGTTCTGGGACATTGGGGAATATTTAGTTAACACCCCGGATCGATCACTCGTATAATCTCTAGAATTTTCAAGGGAAAATGCCTATAAATAGACATAAGAACTCTATAGAGGGTTCAACTCCCTAACCGCCTCCTAGATACTGCCCGGGGAGATCTCTTATTTTTGATTTTTAATCCTCTTTGACATAGGTGAACCCAAGTGATCCCAGTTTTCATAATTAAAATTTTTGAAAATTAATTACTTAAGACTAAAGTTTAAGTAATTTACTCTCATGATTTAGAGGGTAGCTACCCCTCCCTGTATCCCCTGGAGTTGAGGGACAGTTCCATAGACTTATGAGAACTAGAAAGGAGGACACAATTTCCCCCCTCTATAATGTCTCTCAATTCATTCTCTCTTACCTCCCCTCTTCCCGAATTCCAGTTAAAATGTTCGGCTTCTAAAATTTCTAAAAAGCATTACACAAACACATGCGAGTTCAATCCAATGTAGCCATCCCTCATTCGTGATACATGATCATGAATGAACAGCTACAGATTGATCCAGCCAATGAAAGGGTAGGTTTATTGCTTTACCTATTCAAGAAAGTTTTGTTTAAAGATTGGTGAGAGATTTAATAAAGAGAGAAAGATTTAATAATATTTTTAGTTACTAGGTCACCACTAAATTATTAAAAATTATTTTAATGATTCCAGTCTATATCTCACGACAGACATCCTCGTCCTGGGCTCAAGCTGCATCCAGATGCGGTAACCATTTATACTCGGGGTGAAAGAGGCATTCGGACACTTCCATGCTGCTTCCCTAACTCTTCCATGTTGTATAGATGGTAGGAGCAGGCGCGGATCCAGCACGGCTCCAAGGGGGGCATTTTTCTATATAAGATCCCCTTGTGTTACCATTAGAGGTATAGGGGCACTTTTCAACACTATTACCTTTACTTTTTTTCCCAAATGTCAAAATATTGGGGATTTCCTAAAAATAATCACTGAAGATCCCCTTGTGGTACTAAAAGGGGGTATCGGGGTCCTCCCCCAGAACACTATTTTGAAATTAGACCTGTTAAAAGTAGGGTTTTTACTCATTTTAAAACTTTTTGGGTTCCCAAGGGGGGTCATATTCCAGAGTGCCATCCCCCTGAATCCGCACGGGGTGGAGTCACTGGAGGGAAATAAGCTCCCCCCAGAAAATTCCCGATCCCGAAGGTTTACAGCATGCTTGTCTAAAGTGCGGCCCACGGGCCGCATGCGGCCCAAAAGCCTTTAAAATGTGGCCCAAATGAAAATTATGAAAATATTTAAATTTGCACATTTTTATTTTTAAAAAAATGAATGTTTGCAATATTTTTCATATAAATCGATTCGAACTGAAATAAAAATATTTATGGAAACAAAAGGGGAACCCCCTTGTGATTGAATTTAAAGACGAAGATTGGATTTTAGATTCAGCTTTTTTAGTAGACTTAACAGAATATTTGAATGGTTTAAATTTGAGACTTCAAGGGGAAAAAATCAATTTATTAATGATAATTATGTTCCAGAGTTGACATTTTGGCACAATCAAATAAAAGTAAAATATTTGACACAGATTAGTACTTTGGTTGCACATAAGCATGTGAATTGCACAAAATATATGCTGCATTAATTTGTGATTTGATTCAAGAGTTTGAAAGTAGATTTCAAGATTTTCGAAAAAAGGAAAATCCCCCTTTCAACATATTTTTACCTCATTTTCTTTAGAAAATAAATTACCTTCAAATAGAATGCATTGAACTGCAAAGCGACATTCAACTGAAAGAAAAATTTGTGAATGTTTCTTTACTGAAGTTTTATAAAGATTACCTACCCCGCAATAAATATCCTAATTTTCACCATAATGCTTTATTAAAGTCTTCAGCTTTTGGCAGTATAGTACCTATATTTGTGAACAGATATCTTTAAAATGCATTAAGAATTGCAACCAAGTCTATTAAACCCTATTTAAATTTGCTTGCTAAACAAAAGCAAATTCTCCCTCTCATTAATTTGAATGAATTTCTATCTTTATGGAATCCAAACTAAATGAAACGAAACTTTTACAAATTTAAATTATATATGAAACTATACATATCTAATTAAAAATTTTAATAAAAAGAAGTTAATTTATTTTAATAAAACTATATAGAGTAAATTTTTATTTCAATTTGTTGAAAAAATATTGTGTGCGGCCCAGCAAATTTTTTTCGTTGTAATGTGGCCCTCAAACGGTCATAGTTTAGACACCTATGGTTTACAGTGTGCCCCCAGATTTCACTCTCTGTACTTTGTATCCCTCCATGGTTGTATACCAAAACTAGATTTAAGTATAACTGTCCTTCACGACAAATTGTTTTTTGATAGAAGGAAATAAGGAAAGTTATGATATTCTACTTGAAAATAAATCTATTTCGAAGTTAAATTAAAATATCTTTGCTTCATTTTATTTTTCTTTATTATAAGGCGTTCATCAGAATCGTTTACTCCGCAATTGTATATGTATAATTTTCTGGGGGAATTTTTTAAAATTTATTTTAACAACGAATTGAGAAAAATTGGGATCGAATTGGATGAAAAATAAAGAGTATTTCTAAAAACTTCTACTAAATGAATCCAAACATCAAACATTAAAAAACAACAAAGCTAAAATAAGAATAGCTTTTGAAAATACATTTTTATTAAGTTTAAAAAAATACAAAAATAAAAGATCCCCTAATGTCAAAAATAAAAAATATTTGTTGGACGATTGTAAAAAAGGTTACCCCAATAGAAAATAAGATTAAAAAAAGCTTTTAAATATCCAATAAAAACTAAATATAATTTATAATCACTTATTAATAACTTCTAACTCTTAAAAATTATAAAATCAGCACAAGAAGTTGCAGAAAACGTTCAAATTCGACTTAACTCATACAACACCAGCGCTCTAACCGTTACGCTACCGGGATCTACATTGAGAGACGCAAATATTACAAATAACTAAAGGATTGGCTTAGTTTTGTGGGTTATTGTAATTTTAACAAGTGGCAAACCTTTGGCGATCGGGACTGGCGAAATATTTCAAACCTATTTTCCTATACCATGCGTACGGGGTTAAGGTCTAGATTCCTCTTAACAGTCCTTGGAACGTTTTTTTTGACTCCGACTGTACTTCTATCCTATACATTGATTTTAAACAATGCTTTAATTTATTAAATTTTCCGGGATAAATGGCCATGTTTGATGAATGGAATTCCCAAACGTTTCCATTCATCAAACATGGCCATTTATCCCGGAAAATTTAATAAATTACTCTTCAGGTCATGGAAGTTTTCATTAATTTATAATGCTTTAATCTCTCTATTCTAAAAAAAAGTTTTTGGTGAACGGTTTCCAGAGAAAGGCTTTTTAATTACTGATCCGTATAACACATATTTGGTATCAAACTGTCCGGATTCTTTTGAGGATGTGCAAAGTGCCTTTAGAATTCCTAAAAAAATTCTCAAGTTTAAAATATTTCCATTTTTTTAGATTACGGATAAGGTCGCAGTTACTAAGCAAGCAGCTATCAAACAACTTATTATCATCCAATCATAACAACCAACTGACGCCATATTTTATGATGAAACGAATTCCTTTCACGTTTTAAAAATGTACTTTCCAAATTAAATATATTTCAAAAACAGATAAAAGTATCGAAGTGTATATTTGGACGGCCAAAACGGCCAGTGGCGCATGCGCTGTAGGTCTCGTGATGACGTAGCAGTCTCGGCGCTTAGTGATGGAACCAATGGTACGCCTAGCCGTGGAAGTTAGAGTAGAGTTTAGTTGAAAAAAAGCCGTCCAAATATACAGTGCCTAAAAGTATTATAAAAACTTACATACATGCTTTTTCATAGTAGAATATCACACATTTTGTTTTAAATGTAACAATTTTTGTTCTGATAAATAAAATTGTTTGTGAACATTAAGTGTCATGTAGGTTTTTTTTCTACTTATTTCCAATGGTTTAAAATGTATTGTTTAACAAGTCTGGGTTGAAACAAAAATAATAATTATTAAACACTAGGTGTACTGACGAGTTGCTATGTACAGTCGCAGAAAAAAAAAGTGAGACAGTTCGCATTGTGAGCGAACTACTGGGTTAGGATGATAATTCTTGTGTCATTTTTCATGATTTAACTTCTTCTTGAAAATAAAATATAGTTTATGTCCTTAGGGGGCCGTCTACATATTAAACGAAGCACCAACTTTCGTTTTTCCTATGGGCGACATCAAAGATTATTCCCGATTCTGAAAGAGCACCCCCTAAAACACCCCAAAAAAATTTTCATGTCAATTGGTCCCCAAATAAAGCCAGGAGTGGGGGTTGAAGTTCGTCGAATTTACGTTGAAATCTCGTTTTTTACGTTGAATTCTCGGTTTTGATCCTTACAACCATCAACCCCGCACTAGAATTCAACATGAAAAACGAGATTTCAACGTAAATTCGACGAACTTCCACCCCCACTCCTGGCTTTATTTGGGGACCAAATGACATGAAAATTTGTTTTGGGGGGTTTTACGGGGTGCTCTTTCAGAATCGGGAATAATCTTTGATGTCGCCCATAGGAAAAACGAAAGTTGGTGCTTCGTTTAATATGTAGACGGCCCCCTAAGGACATAAACTATATTTTATTTTCAAGAAGAAGTTAAATCATGAAAAATGACACAAAAATTATAATCCTAACCCCAGTAGTTCGCTCACAATGCGAACTGTCTCACTTTTTTTTTCTGCGACTGTACAAGATAGGACTTAAAAGATTAATCATTTAATAACAATAGTTATATAAATATACGAGTTAGAAAAAACATTTTGATTAAATTATGAATAAGTTAGAGTTGATAAATATTCTAACTTTTAAGAGAGAGTTATTCATGGAAATGACCTGTGACGTATATTTGAAAAGTTGGTTGATGTTTCTTCTACTAATAATTGTTTTCATTTATGTTTTATAAAGTGAGTTAAGTTCAGTTCATCTTGGTATTGTAATAATTGCGAAGCAATCTAACCGGTCCTGCGTCAGCAGTTAACGGGGGTTGGCGAGCGATAGCGAGCAGGGGGCGGTAGCTCCCTAGTTGTTTAAACAAATCAAAGTCATTGTTGGGTTTCTCGTTAAAGTCTGTATGAATCAGTTGTGACGTACTTCTATCCTAAACAAAGACAAATGGCTTGGCGATTTTAATTTTAAATATTTAATTAACTAAATTTTTTTGAAACTTTTCATGTGGATTTTTGGATTTAGATCTATTTCCTTTAATGGAAAAATGCATTTTTTTTGTTTTCAAAAAATGATGGCATTGCCCGTTATCACCATTGATTCATTAAAGCTGTGTTTCACTTGGAAGATTCCAAACTGAACCACATTTCTCTTATATCCAACTAATGTTAGAAGAGTGTTTTTAGATGTACACACTTTTTCTTATTTTCTAAATTCTTCAATTTTATAACCTAAAATTTCTATGTAAAAAATTTTTTTTAATGAAAATATGTTTGATACCGAATTTAAAGTTGTTAAACTTAGCTTTTAGTTAAGTAAAGCCATTTTTTTTAAAAAGAATTTATAATCTTAGAGCTATTTTTGAAAAAGTTCTTAGGCTCTGATACCTTGGGATATTAAAATATTTTTTTAATTTGTCATTATAAATTCCCAAAAAGAGATAATTGGTCGGAAAAATTTTTAATAGATGCGCAAATGAGTACATGTAATATACAGGGTGTTTCAAAATTGCGTTGCACGGCTTTTATTTGGAGCCAATGCCGCCTAGGTGTAAATTCACAATTCTCAAGCGTCACCTCCAACCATGGACCGGTTTCGTCCTTGTAAGGACTCATCAGCACGGTATAGGATGATAACGCAAGAGAGAAGAGGGCAAGTACTAGTCTAGCCGACTATAATTGAAAAAAAAAAATTTTTAAAAACGCTTTTATTGAAGTGTTCTAAAAGGTCAAAAATAATTTTTTCGGTTTGACAAATAATTTATTGGGAAGTAGAAAATAACTTTTTGGTAAGTAAAAAAACTGATTTTCTAATCATTAAAAATAAAAGCGTGGGCGCTAGTAATTTTTTAAATTTAAATTTTTTTACAGGACAGTAACAGTAACATCCCTGACGAACGGGGATTCGAACCCCAGACGTACGGCTTTGCAGTTAGATGCTCTTACCACTAGGCCATTACGTCGGCATTTATGTATAACTTTATATCAATAAAAATACCTAATAGAGAATTTAAAGTGAATCCATCCCACTCAAAACTCATGAATGAGAAATTTGTAAATTTAACCTCATAGAACATAGAATAAAGAAGTTAGAATAAATAGTGAATTAAGAATTACTAGCGCCCACGCTTTTATTTTTAGTGATTAGAAAATCAGTTTTTTTACTTACCAAAAAGTTATTTTCTACTTCACAATAAATTATTTGTCAAACCGAAAAAATTATTTTTGACCTTTTAGAACACTTCAATAAAAGCGTTTTTTTAAAAATCTTTTTTTTACTTATTTTATTTTCTACTTTTTAGTCATGGTATTTTTTAACAAAAACTCACAAGAAAAACGTATTTATTTCAACCATATTTAATGTTATGTTAGGATGGAATTTTAGTTTCATGTATAACAAAAATTTTTCACATATCTGACAAAAGTAGAACAATCCTCTGACGACTCAGCAGGACAATCAACTCCAAAGTTAATTAAAATCTATTTAATTTTGCTGGGTACGTTATAATAACAGAGCTGAGCGGGAAAAATACCTCGCACAAAGAATATACCTATCATCCGCTCAATCGCCGATGAAATCCATCGATATCAAAAAGATTCACTATAAAAAGAAAGCATTCATTAAAGTAAAAAAAACAATCGTAAAAAACTCAGAATAAGTGTGTGTGTGTATCAAGGAGCAAACCATAGAGCAAACAGTACCATCCAGTCTTTTCAGTAGTCAATAAATTACAAAAGAACATATTTTTCTTCTCTCGCCATTTATCGGGATGGGACACCTATTTTCGGCGATTTCTCGCTCTTCTGGCGATTTCTTTCTCGCGGTTATTATCTTAAATCGCTAATTATCTTAATTGTTAATTGGAAGGTAAAAAATCACGTTTTGAAGATTAAATATTGTAGTTATATACCTAGTATATTATCTTACAGGTTTTGGGAGCCATTGGCTTCACGGAAGTGTCTCAAATATGAATTAAAAGGATAACTAAAAACACTCGTTAATTACCTAAATTACGGAGGTTTTGACTAGTTGATGATTGAATATTGCATTGTCATCGAGTTTCCACCACGGTGCAAAGTTTCAGAACTTTATATCGTTTGGAAGTGCCTGAAATATTATGTACAAGAATCCGGAAAGAAAAAAGTGATTAATCGTCTTTAATTATCGTAATTACTGGGCAATTCTCGTTTTGACTTTTGAATATGATGAAGTTATGCCTTATAAACAATTGTGCACGGTTTAGGGAGAATAGCCCCTTGGGAAAGGTCTCAAATTCTGGTTTTTCTGTTAATTAAAAATACTCGTTAATTAACTTAATCCTTTGGTTTGACTAGATAATGGTTGGATATTGGAGTGTCATGAGGGTTACACCGATGTGTAAAGTTTCGGGGCCCTGACATATCGGGAAGTGCCCGAAAATCGAGTTTTAAATTTCCACCCGTAAAACGCCGCCAAAAGCAAGTAGAATAAAAGCGTTTAAAAAGTGGTGACCATTGATTACTCCATTAAGCTCAGTTCCCATGAGTTGCGGTTTTAAATCCGCAAGCAAAAAACGCTCCCCTACTTTCCCTACGTTTTTTGAAGAAGATCGATCTTTCCTTTTACAAAGTGATTCACAGGAGCACATGACGAGAAGAGGCCAATCACAGGCCTAGTAACAAAACCGCTCCTAAATCCGCTTGTCCGAAATTCGCTCGCTTTTTTTCTTCGTCCATGTTCAAGAAATGAAGCAAATTCGCTTACTTTTTTTGGTCACGTGATTCCCTTCGACCAATACGAAATCCCCATCAAGCAATAACAGCATCCATTTTTATTTTGATGCTTCGTACCAGATCATGATCGGCTATTTTACAGAATTTAAATGATACATCCTAATTTAGATGAGATAACTACTAGAAAAGTTTATAAAATTACAAAAGTATCATCTTTGTTACGATGATCGGCTTCCAGAATACAAGGAATAATTAAATAAATAAAGCAGACGGCAAACGGCATGGGAAACGAGAATTCTGGAGATAAACGGTGAGTTGATGTCTTAAAAGGATATATTTAAATTCGTAAAAAGAACTGTTGATTGAAATGATTTTCTCATTTGATTTTCTGAATTATTAAACTCCTCCAAATGTAAAAAAATATACCTTTGATTTGATAGAACAACAATCTGATTCTTCCCTCTTCCCATGCCGTCTGTGTTCTGCATTTTTTGCTTTTTCTTTTTATTAAGAGGTCATTTTTTTATTATGATCCAAAACAGAAAAAGGCCCAACTACTTTGAATGTTTTGAGATCTACTGTAAACTGTAGTATATTTAAAAAAGCATGTAAATACATTTTTACCATGATTTGGATTGATACCAAAGAATATTTTCACCAGAACATGTGACAGAATAAAAAAATATCGCTGTGTAAAATCGGAAATTATTGATGTTCTTCATAGAACGGTTCTTAATATATTTTCAGTGAGATAATTTGTTTTATTTTTTGTTCTTGATTAAAATAACTTCCATTTCATACAACAGCTTTTGTGTTATATGAAACATTTTCACCTCGGAGCTTCTCGACGTCTTATCTTGAATAAACTTTAAAATATTAGAAGTAATGATTTAAGAATTGATTTAATTTAGTGGGTGCTACAAATTTGATGAAAAATGCAGGTTTTTAAAACTTAATAAAGTTGTTAAAAGTTTGAAGTTATATACTGTAAATTTTGGCGCCAATACAAAAGTCGGCAAAAGCCAGCGACCTCTAGTGAGCGGTTTGAGAAACAGATCGGGCAAAAAAGCTAGGGGAAAAAATCCTTGAAAAACCGCGAACGGTTTTCGCCGGCGGATTTCGCTGGCGAATTTACAAACATGGGAATCCAGCTTCATTGAACCATTGTCCGCTTAACCAGCAATAAATGGGGAAATTCTCCTTTCATTCAACACCTCCTAGGTTCACGGAATTAAGGTAAGTGAGCCCCTAGGTAAGTGAGCCTGGAGAATCCATTGAGAGTACTAACAGCGCCCCTAGCGGCGAAATTAAAAAGTTAAAAAACTAATTTAAAAATTAAAGGAGCAAAAACCTCAGTGAGATTATTGTTGCCAACGCCATGAAGAACTCACTGAAAAAAATTTGATCAAAATATCTTGAATATTCGCGGAGATAATAAGCATGTGAAAATATCACTTTTTCAGGGTTCAAAAAAGAAAAAGTTTGCATATTTGCAAATTTTTCAGTGTTATTTTGTAGTTTTGTGTTTTTTTAGTATAAAGAACACAAAATTTAATCAAAAAACCAAAAAAATTTGTAAATATGGGAACTTTTCTTTTTTGACCCCCTGAAAAAGTTTCACAATATATCTCGGCGAATATTCAAGATATTTTCATGAATTTTTTTCCAGTGAGTACTTCATGACGTTGGTATAACTAAGGTTTTTGCTCTATCTCTTTTAGTTTTTAAATTAATTTTTTTAACTTTTTAATTTCGCCACTAGGGGGCGCTGTAAGTCATTTCAGTGTATTCTCCAGGCTCACTTACCTAGGGGTAGGGGTAGACCTTACTTCCATGACCCTAGGAGGCGTTGGTTCCGAATAAAAGCCGTGCAACGCAATTTTGAAACACCCTGTATATTAGCTGTGTTTGAATTAATACAATTGTATAAAAACATTAGAAAAGTCACCTATTAAATAGGGGATAAATATCCTAGAGATTGTAGGAGACATCTACACGACTAGAAATCACATAGGAATCGGGCATCTCTTAATATATTTTAAGAAACACCGTGCAATATCCCTGTTATTATTTTAGCTAAAAGTACACAGAATTTTCAGAATTGGTGTCAAGATAACAGACAATCACTTTTTTTTCAGACGACTTCAAAGAAGCATATGTTTATTATGACGACTTGTAATTGACATTAAAGTCCAAATCAAGGGGAACTCCAGTTCAAAACTCGATGATTGCTGAACCAACTAACCAACTCACCCCTAATCAATTAATTATCACACCAATTTATGTATTTTGTTTGGTTATGAAATTGCAAAAATAAACATTGTGGAAATGAATCTCTTACATTTCTTGAATATTGATAATTGACCATTTACTATTTTATTTTTACTCCCTAAATTACACTTCCATGCTATTTCGGGTTAAAACTAAAAAAACATACAGCAATACAGGATACAACAATTAGACATTAGAGGAAAAATTTTGTTGATCTCCTGGTACTAACTAATATAAAGATAAGATCAAATCCATTGTCTACATAGAGACCTAATAACAAAGAAAAATCAATGGTAAAATCCTAAAAAGTTTGAAAATGTACTCAGGTGAAGCCCTGGATACTTTACCTTAAGTAGCGACATCACGCTCAATCGGCCGCCATTATGGGGAGAACTCACTACTAGTCCGGATAGTCTAGCTCAGTGGTTCCCCAAGTGGGTTCCGCGGAACCCTGGGGTTCCACGAAAAAATTTAGGGGTTCCAGGGGACAAACTTTATTTCATTAAAAAAAATTAGAATGGTGTAAAAAAATAAGAATGGACAGCGCCGCCTCCCTTGAACCCAAAAATTTTCTCAAAATGAGTTAAAACCTTACTTTAACCAATCAAATTTCAAAATTTTTTCTGGGGGAGGACCCCCAGACCCTCCCCCGCGGTATCACAAGGGGAACTTGCGCGATACTTTTTGGAAAATCCCCAACATTTTGACATTTTTTGTCAAAATATAAAGGTTATGGTCTGGAAAAATCCCCTCTTGGCCCCAAAAAGCTTCTTAAAATGAGTTAAAACTCTACTTTTCACAGTCAAATTTCAAAAATTTTTGGGGGGAGGACCCCCATACCCCCCAGCGGTACCAGAAAGGGATCTTGCGTGATGCTTTCGGAAAATCCCCAAGAATTTGACATTTTGCCAAAAGGTAAGGGTGATTGTCTGGAAAAGTGTCCCCCCTGGACCCGTGCTGGATCCGCGCCTGGTTTCATTTAATATCATATATTAAATTTTGAAAAGTCTTTGATTAAAAAATATTCAGGGTTCCGCGATCATTGGTAACAAATTTGGGGGTTCCACGACCAAAATAGTTTGGAAACCACTGGTCTAGCTTATAGTCTCTAGTAGTGAGTTCTCCCCATAATGGCGGCCGATTGAGCGTGATGTCGCTACTTAAGGTAGAGTATCCAGGGCTTTACTCAGGTGAACCCTGAAAAGCCTAATTACTATACTTTGAGAAGGTAAACATTTTATCCACTACTATAATGAATAAAAGCACCAATAAAAGTAACAATACAAAGTATCCATTGTTGTAATTGAATAACGAAAAAACATTTATTCCTCATACTCTTCTGTATTGCTCTTGAATAACTTCAGACCAACTCATAAAGTAATATAATAGGTGATAAAACTACTACAAGCAAAACTGGAATATTCAATAAACATTTCGTGCAACTGAAAGTTTAAAGTCAACGAGCATACATTTAGCATGAACTTTTTTTACCAACACGCAAAAGATGGCGATTTCCGCATAGTGCATATCATTGGCGATGGCAACTGCCTATTTCGGGCCCTGGTGTACCACGTCGTAGGAAGACAAGACAGTCACGAATCCATGAGAGATGTCATAGTGGCACACGTCTGCAGTCACTGGGACTATTTTCGTGACTTCAGTGAAGGCGACACCAGGTATACTCAGGGGGGGTAGTTATAGATACTGCTACTGGCAGTGTTATTCCTAGGATTTTCTTTGAGGAGTAAAAATACTCCTCGAATTTTTTGGGAGGAGTGAAATTCATTTATGATGCGTTAAATACGAAAATAGCATTAACTGAGACAAATTTTCCATAAAAAACGCTTTCTTTTTTTAATGGACAAAATGAAATAGAAAACAACAATTATAGCAATGTTAAGTATTAGTAGAAAATATTAGACATTATAAATAAAATAATTTATTTCACACTAAGCATTCTAAATGAAATATTTACTTAATATTAAAAATTTAATCTCATTTTCTTCTGATTTTTCCACATAGTTACAGCTCTTTCAAAATTAAAGTCCAAAAATGGGTTCCAAATCCATACAATCATTTCCATTTGCAATAAAAAAACTACCGCTTTTGTGAAAATTCAAAGCATGAAAATACGCTGGACTAGTTTTTTAAAGCGTATTTATTTTTTTTCACTGCGTGAAATACGCTCTCAGAGGCGTAAAAAATATATCTGGCTACCGGTGACGTCACTGGCAGCGGAAGAGGTTGTCTCGATGACGTGCCTAGGCTTTCACTAGCCAATCAGGTTTTATGGGGGGAAATTTTGTAAAAAGGGAAATGTAGATGTAGTCTGCCTTTTCGATATCAAATAGTATTTACAAAGGTTAAGAGTTTTTTAACAAAACAAAGATAAAAAATATTAGAAGTAAGCATTTTGTCGAAACAATCATAACTTTGTAAATTTGTTTTTATTTCCGAAGTCTAATATTTGGGAATCACGATTTGAAAAAATGGTGTTTTTTAAATATTGTTTAGTAAAAGAACTGCAAAAAAAAAAGGTTATTAATTGGTTCTTTGTTCAGAAAAGGTGAAAGGATTTTGAAAAGAAGTTATTTGCCTATTTGAAACCAAGAAAGCAAGACTCGATTTCAGCCGGAACGAAAACCTTTCTAAATGTAATGGAAAAAAGCCCTAAAATGAATTAACACCCTGTTTTTAGGCTCGAATTTCCAAAATTTTTATGGGGGAGGACCCCCAGACCCCCCTTTTTGTATTTAGAACTAAACTTATCACATTTATCCTCAGATTAAGTTAACATAAAAAGGCGAATCTTACTAAAAAAATTTTAAAAAGAACATTAAACTTGTAACAGGCGAAAGAAGGGTTTAGAGGGAATTTCGAGTTTCTTCCCCCTGTGCAAAAATTTAACTAGGGCCTGATAGTGATTTAATTTTCTTAAAGGATATTTGGGCCTCTCCCGAAATAAATCTCTACATACGCTACTATGATACTAGATGTGTTAAAAAAACAATTTTCTGTTACTATTTAAAACTTATTTTCAACGTTTCACTGGTGTATATTTTAAATTTTAAATGCATTTTTATCTTTTTCGCAAATAACAATAATTTTGTGATTTAATATTAAGGTTATTACTACTTAATAGTGTTCTTTTAAAACATAATTGCAGCGTTAGAAATTGGGAAAAAAACCCACTGGTCCTGCGGACCAGTGCTTTACCAATCTTACTGGTCCAACAAATCAAAAAGGACAAGTTTAAATAACATTATTAAGTAACTATTGCACTGAATGTGAGTACCAAACAGTAATGTTAAAAATTAATACATACAGTTACCGGCTGTAAATATAAAATTTATATAAAATAATTAATAGGAAATTATGAGAAATAAGCAATAGCTCTAAATAATCAAATAATTTTGAAAATATCTTATTAAATACTTTTCTTGATTAAATAATATTTCACTAACTGACAAACAAAATCCATTCAAAATCAACCGACAAATTCAAAAAATAAGAACGTTTCTTGAATAAATGATATTGCACACAAATTAATACATAACTTTACTGGAGGGAGGGATATTTTTTCACCACTGGTCCGGCGGACCAGTGAATTTCTGATTCTACTGGTCCGAGCCGTTTTTAAGTTGTCCCGGACAAGCAATCCAGTCAAACGCTGCATAATTGTGAACCCCAATTTGAACTACCCTCACAATCAGCTCCTGGTGTTGATTTTTTTTATTTGAACCAGATTTGCCAGATTTCTGGTCAAATTTGGCAAGAAAATTTGCGACATCTTAAATTCTTAAACTACGCATTATATTCCTTAAGGGGACTCAGTACCAAAAACATGTTTTACTCTATTAACAGGATTTTATTATCTTTTTAGGTGTTAAATTATGTATTTACTTTATACTAATTCATATTTAGCACAAAAAGCAAATTCAAAAATTTATTTATTTCAAAAATTTAAAAAAGTGGCCAATTACCCTACTTCAAAATGCTACTTACTCCTCCTTTAATATACTCTTTTCACTTGATATTTTTCTCAACATAAATCCACCATATATTATTAGCTCTACTTATGGAAATTTAAATATCTACAAGGGTTTCGGAAAAATAAAATAAAATCTTAAATTTGACATTTTTTTAAATATAAGTTTCTACTTTCTTGCTTTGTAAAAAATTTTGTAATAAATATAATTTAAAATCCATACTTAGAGGTGTTTAACATACATTACTGATAATGACTACCAAGTTTTAAGTGATTTGGACAATTAGAAAAAAAATCCTTAGGATTTTAAATAATAAAAACCTTGTTTTACGAAAAGCCCGTTTAAAGATTGAAAGCTATGCTTCAGTCGACCTATCTTTGGGTCAGAAAAACCTCACAATTCTTGTATTTAAAAACCTCATATTATTATAATTCTAAGGTTAGTATCTTCATTTTTATGGCAAAATCTCAAATTCGAAATTTTGACTAAATTTTTGGTACTGAGTCTCCTTAAACTGGCAAAATATACCACACTATTGGTTCATTGATGATAAACTGTCCCGCCTTCTATTAGGTCATCCCGAAAGTTTTGTCGCTCTTGGGAGCATCTGTATATAAGATATTTTTGACACTTTTCCATTATGTGATACCAATATAAACTGTAACTTTATCTACCGTCAACTAGGCATCTTGGCTTGATTTTGGGGACTGATCGACAACTGGGCTTTCCTTAAATCTATGATATCATGTTACTTCATTTCTTTTCTGCTCAAAATTTTTCATTTTTCCTAAAGTTAAGATTTTTAAATTAAAACTAACTGGCTACTTCCATAAAACAATTAAAGTTTTAAGTATTTTTAACAAGGTTGGAAAATTTAACCAAGATTTAAATTTTTTCTGAGGCATCCGGAGAGTTTGATCACAATCCTCCATATTAAATTGCTGGATTGCAAGTAAGCAATCTAGTAATATCCTTCCTCTGAATTATAAAATCTCCACTCCACCTGTATCTTTCTCTAACCCTAGAGAGCCTGTATACGAGAGAGAGGCGACAACTCGCTTAAAAGCGTCTCTGCGCATTCTTGCGCGCAGTTAAAACTGTCCAAATCTCCAATTCTGTCCAAACTGTATCATGCCGCTTGTCTCGCTCCAATGCTAATCCTATGGAGGGAAACCTGCGGTGAACAGAAAACGCTGTTGACCAATCAGCGCGCTATACCGGGTTGTCGCCTCTCTCTCGTATACAGGCTCTCTACCTAACCCTACCCTACTCAGTGATTGGTTGATCAAACAGTAAGAAGGCGTGGAGAATGACGTCACTGGCAGCGGAAACGAGACGTCACTAGCTTTTTTTTCAGAACAATGGGAAAAGCCAACCTTATTATTAACCTTGCAGGTTTACGTATCGCAACAGCATGAGCACTTTAGGCACCTACGGCGGGGAACAGGAGATAGTTGCCTTTACTCGCATCTTCAAGTACAAAGTCCGGGTGTACTACAAGAACTGGCCGGAGAAGGCGCCTCGGTGCTACGGTGAGAAAGTAGAAGGAACCTGTTGGTTGCTGTATGATGATGAAGCCAGACATTACGATGTACTCAGGCCTTTGTCAAGATGATTCAGCAAGAGGCAGTTGTTATTGGTTAGGGAGAATGTTGTATATTGAATTGCTGAAGATGTTAATGAATTTCTACTATTGCCTTAAGCTAAATAAGAAATTGTGTGTAATACCTTTTTGGCATAGATGCTTTTACAACAGGGTAATAAACTCACTAATTTTGACAGTGGGATTTCAATGTTTTATTGTACACACAACTGCAATTTACAAAATCAATTCCCAGTGAAATATTGTCAATTTTTTCGCATTTAGTCTTTGTCTTTCAATAGTTTACATAGGTTGGAAAATAAATTTATTTTATAACAATTTGATTTTTTACTACCGTTAGAAAAAATAGTACTTTTGATCGATTTTTTTCACAATTTGAAAGTGAATTTTTATTCTTTCTAATTATACACAGACACTCCAGAAAGTATTCGTACACCCAATAAATTTGCCATGTATATTACAGCTAAATTCTGAGTGCAAAATCCAAACAAAAATTATCCTAACATAGTATGTTATTCTTCATTATAATCCACCAAAAAAAGATCGAAAAATATCAGAAAAGTTGGAAAAAAAATACTTAAAAAATGGAGGGATTTGAAAAAGCCTAAACAAGTATTCGTCCTTACTGCCATAGACTATACTATATTCATTCAGAATTGGCGCTTGAGAAATAGTGCTTTCCCCCACGCTAGAAGCGTAACCATAGTTACGATCTTCGAGCAGCCAATAGTAAGCCTTCTTCGTCACTTTGATGAGGATAGTTGCTATGGTTACCGATCGGTGGTGGGGGAAGGAAATATTTTCAAGCGCCAGTTCAAAATGAACATAGTATAACATTGAAAACCATCGCCATAGACTTAACATTGCTGAAAAGCATATTTCGTTCCTAATCCTAATGTAACAGCACATGAATGAATTTTTTTTGAGGTCCAGAATGACATCAATATGGTGTAGATGACATCAAAAAAATTAATAAAATCAAATTTTTGGGTTGAACACTTCCATTAAACTGAATGGATATAGACTTGAACCCAAAATAATGGGGAAGAGGTGGTGACACTATGTGAAAAATTAAATAATTGTGACATCACAAATTTAAAAACCGAATGAATTTTTTTTCTGGAAGAAGTAGTTTAAATATGACATTGTTATAAAATTCATACACGGACAAAATAAGAGTTTAATTTGAAATTATAAGGTGGGGTCCACTTATACTAGACTTAAATACATTGATCCCAGATTCTTACCAATTTTATTCTTAACTTATTATCGGTAGCAGAGCGTGACACGTGCGAAAGAAGGGGGAGGGGATCAAAAACATTGAAAAATTGTGACACCATTTATGAATCACCCCCCAGAGCCTGATTTTTTGAGAGGGTATTCTCGGGGCACTTGCCCAGGGCCCCCATTTTAAAGGGACCCCCAAAACGCTTAAAAAGCTAAGAAAATGTGAAAGAATGTAAAATAAATTCATTAACTTTGAATTTAAAATCAATTTCTTTCTATTAAGCTTTCGAAGTTTTCAAAAAAGTCGTTTTTACACAGTGGATTAACCCCTTAACAGTGACATTTATTTCAGAAAAATTGACCAAAAATGGAAAATTTTTTTTGACTGTTTAATTTTGTTCTTTATATTAATAGAAGTGTTAGAAAAAAGTTTTCTCTCTATATCTCTCTATATTAAAAAAAAGTTACTGTCACCGCCGCCGCCGCTGCCGCCGCCGCTGTTTCAGAAAATTTAATTTTTCAACTCTTTGAACTCTCATATCGCAAAAACTAATTGATAGAAATTTATGAAATTTGAAATGTTTGTAGAGGAATATTTGGGGCACATTCTCGAACAAAAAACTAACTGATGTGATAATTATTACTGGGGTATTTTTAAGGTCAAAGTTGAAGTTTTTCTTTTTTAGCCGCGTAATCCAGTTCAGCGAAATCTATTAGTAGCAGAACTATGTTTTTTTGCAGCCTAATACTCTGAAGTATGAAGATGTGCACTACGTCGCCCTTTTTTCGAATTTCGAATTAGGTTTAGAGTAATTAATTTTTTAATTTTCGAAATTTTTGACACTTTTTCGTTTTTTTCTATCCAAAATGAAAACTAATCACGGTATCAATATGATTTTTTAAACACTTATATTCTTATTTTTTAGAAAGAGATTGACGTTGAATTCTTTAAAAAATTCTAATTAGTTTTGGAATTATTAAGCATCAAAGTTTCATTTTTTCATAGTTTTAGTAGGTCTTTATCAGACGTGTTTAATGTTTTTAAATTTTATATTTGCCTGTTCACTAGATTGTCGCGAGCACGGATATTTAAATTTAAAAGTTTTGAGGTGCACATTTTTGCTCTAAGTTTGCTAGCGATATAGTATAGACTTGGTTAATAATTATAATCTTTTAAAGATACTACGATATTTTTTGAACTACTAGAGAAATAAATAATTTAGCTTTTTTGAGTGTAATTTGTGCCGATGGAAGGAAGAGGATTTTCGGGAAGTTTGTTTTACTCTGCTAAAGATCGATTGCAGATATTACAGATCGCTTCGCGATCTGTAAAGAGCTGCATAGCAGTTACGGGGGTTGGTGAGCGTAAGCGAGCTGGGGGCGGTAGCCCCCTATCCATTAAATTATTGATAATTTAAAAAGGAATATTTCAGTAATAGTTTTATTTTGATATTTTCCAGGTAATGATCCGAATTAAATTATTGAAAAGTTTGAGAGATAAAAAGTTTCGATATTAAATGATCATTAACTATACTCTGTTCATTTAGAATTAGCACCTGAGACGTAATGTATCAGAAGAAATTATTCTAATTATCGTCGAAAAAATTTTCATCTGCAATGACAAGGCAGCCTAAGCAGAAGTAGTTAAAATACTGTAAAAAATCGATCACTGGAGTTGTCTGATGAGCGTTATTAAGCATTATTGAGCGTTTTTGATCCTGTTTCAGGCGCCTATTCTAAATGAACAGACTATAAGCAGACAAGTTCCAGGTTGTACTGGATGGTTGAGATGAAACAAGCGAGCTCTGCTCGCTAAGATCGCGAAGCGAACTTCAAAGAACTGCGAAGCAGTTCCGGGGGTTGGTGAGCGATAGCGAGCAGGGGGCAGAGCCCCCTAGTTAAAAAAAAGTTACTGTCACCGCCGCTGCCGCTGTTTCAGAAAATTTTATTTTTGAACTCTTTGAACTCTCATATCGCAAAAACTACTTGATAGAAATTTATGAAATTTGAAATGTTTGTAAAGGAATATTTGGGGCACATTCTCGAACAAAAAGCTAACTGATGTGATGATTAGTACTGGGGTATTTTTAAGGTCAAAGTTGAAGTTTTTCTTTTTTCGCCGCGTAATCCAGTTCAGCAAAATCTATTAGCAGCAGAACTATGATTTTTTGCAGCCTAATACTCTGAAGTATGAAGTCGCCCTTTTTTCGAATTTCGAATTTGGTTTAGAGTAATTAATTTTTTAATTTTCGAAATTTTTGACACTTTTTCGTTTTTTTCTATCTAAAATGAAAACTAATCACGGTATCGATATGATTATTTAAACACTTATATTCTTATTTTTTTGAAAGAGATTGGCTTTTAGTTCTTTCAAAAATTCTAATTAGTTTTGGAGTAATTAAGCATCAAAGTTTCATTTTTTTTCATAGTTTTAGTAGGTCTTTATCAGACGTGTTTAATGTTTTTAAATTTTATATTTGCCTGTTCACTAGATTGTCGCGAGCACGGATATTTAAATTTAAAGTTTTGAGGTGCACATTTTTGCTCTAAGTTTGCAAGCGATATAGTATAGACTGGTTTAATAATCTTTTCAAGATACTTCGATATTTTTTGAAATACTAGAGAAATAAATAATTTAGCTTTTTTGAGTGTTATTTGTGCCGATGATAGGAAGAGGATTTTCGACAAGTTTGTTTTTATCTGCTAAAGATCGATTGCAGATATTACAGATCGCTTCGCGATCTGTAAAGAGCTGCATAGCAGTTACGGGGGTTGGTGAGCGTAAGCGAGCAGGGGGCGGTAGCCCCCTATCCATTAAATTATTGATAATTTAAAAAGAAATATTTCAGTATAATAGTTTTATTTTGATATTTTCGTGGTAATGATCCAAATTAAGTTATAGAAAAGTTTAAGAGATAAGAAGTTTCGATATTAAACTACACTCTGTTCATTTAGAATTAGCGCCTGAGACGTAATGTATTAGAAGCATTTATAATTCTAATTTAATTATCGTCGAAAAAATTTTCTTCTGCAATGACAAGTCAGCCTTAAGCAGAAGTAGTTAAAATACTGTAGAAACAATCGGTCACTGAAGTTGTCTGAGGAGCGTTATTAAGCATTGGTGAGCGTTTTTGATTCTGTTTCAGGCACCTATTCTAAATAAACAGACTATAAGCAGACAAGTTCCAGGTTGTACTGGATAGTTGAGATGAAACAAGCGAGCTCTGCTCGCTAAGATCGCGAAGCGATCTTCAAAGAACTGCGAAGCAGTTCCGGGGGTTGGTGAGCGATAGCGAGCAGGGGGCAGAGCCCCCTAGTTTATAAAAAAAATCAAAATTTAAATGTAATTACAAGTGTACTAATTATTTTAACATACACATAAAAAAGTATTGGATTACGCACACATCTTATTAAATTAGGAACCAGATTATTCAAACATGATGTCTCAGAATCTCTAAACGACGAAAAATCACTATCATCACGAAACGAACTCAGTTTGGGCTTCACAAAGGGAAAAGTCAACGCGAGCTGAGCTCGGGCATCACAAATTCTGCACGTAGTGGTTGCCCGAGCTGAGATCGGGCGACACTGTTAAGGGTATTAAAAATGATTGATTTTGTTAATTTATGACAAATAACCTTAAATTTTACTTTAAGACATGTCAGGGGGCCACAAACTTGGAAGTCGGGCCCTGCCCCACCCTCAAAATAACTCAAATTTTAAAGTCCGAACGAGATCCGTTGTTTATGAACCTCTGACAAAAACGACACAACCCTTTTCAATAAAACGAAATCAAACAGAATTTCCCGTGCCAAAAACCAATCGTCCCAAACACCCCATAACAATCCTTCCAACACTTAAGCCCTACAAAATCCCTCGATCCCCGAAAATAGCCCCCCCTCACTCAGTCACCTTTTTTTCTGTCCTTCTGTCCTAATGCGCTTTCCGTGTCGTGCTACACGTGTCGCCACTCGCCCAGATGATTCGGGACACGGATTTCCACTAAGACCCGAGGAATCGATGTCCGGGAGTCGTGCCCACTTGGGTCCGGGAGATCTTTTTTTTTTACCGCCGTGCTCTGATTGGCCGGTCGGATTAGGTTTTTAGGAGGTTTTCATACTTACCTGAAGGAGCGAATTAAGACTCGGGGAAGTTAAGGGTCGCTTTTATACGCAGTTTTGAGACATTTACAGTCTTCTTGCATAAAAGAGGTCGATTGCACCAAATCGGTCCATTCATATGCAAGTTTGGAAAAATTGGGCGACTCGACAGATAACTATTTCTTCCTTCATGTTTTTACCATTATAGTGCCCAAACAAGTACACTAGAATTTATTTCCAATGAATGAAATCCAACTTTTGAATTTAGAGTATTATTTTTTGGTTTTTAACCGCACAAGATAACATGAAAATTACCTCACACACTCATAGGAAAGCTAATACTATTTTTCCATGTATTATGTACTACTCAACCTTCAACAAAAACAACAAAAAAATTAACAAAAAAATTCAACAAATTCAGAAGTTGGAAATACTGAATGTAGGAACAAATAAATAAATACAAGATTTTAAGTCAGTGGTTTCCTAACATAAAAGCTTCAATGTGTCTGAGTATCACTAGATGTACAAGTAGTACTATCAAAGTTTTTAGCCATATAATAGGTTTCTGGTTAAGATATTAAAAGTAAGTTTTCTTTGGGGGAAGGATTCCTTCTTGGTTATGAACATTTTGACACAAATACAATAAAATTAAAAAACACATAATTCAGGAGGTCTTGAAGAAGAAAAAAAGCATGAATATTGAGTGAGTTTATATATTTTTGTTAGGGATAGAATACAGTAGAACCTCGATATATAGCGACCCCTCATATGGTTGTTATAACAACTTTTATCCCTATAACAGTTTTACCCCTTTTACACAGGACGGACAGAGCATATGCTGTTCTGGGCTGGAAAATTTTTTAAATTATGGCTAAGGCAACATTAAGTCCCAGTTACTGAAAAACATCTAGTAACAGAATTAATATAACTCCAAGTTGTGCCGCCAAACGCATCATGATCCAATGGATATCTCATCTCAGTTGTTCCCCAGGTGATCAAACAAGCGCCAATATTGCTCTAAACTGATTTGCTTGCCATATTGAAAGAGTTAAAGTCCTAAGTAAAGCGAAATTACTCTTAAAATAAAGATGACAAACAATTTTTCGTCTAAAGAATTTATTAGTTTTTCAACTAGAATGAAGGATACCATCTTAAAATATTTCACAATACTATTTTTCATGAAGTATCCAACACTTCTTTTCTTTCCTTTTATGCAATATGAACTCTTTTTCTTTACAACTTGAAAATATAATAAGAATAATGTTAAAGAACACATAGCATTTACCCCAACAGAACATGCTTCTAAATAGAAAGTATTATCACTAAATTAAAGCAATACAAGACTAGATAACATTTGAATAATTTTTAAAATGAATGGGTTGATGTAAAAAAATAATAAAATTTAGGCTTACAGATACTTTTTTAAAATTAAAAAGCTTAGAGGAATAACCGATTCCAGCTTCTATATAGTTTGAAAAATTAAGTACCATTTTTAAGGTACAGTTATCTAATTTTTGTATAAAAATACCTTGGCAATGACAAGTTTTCTAGGATCACATAGTATTTTCAATAAAGGTTTCACCCTAATACTGGTGTAAATTCTAATTTTCAGAATTTGTGAAAGCATAAGAAGAGTCAATACATTTGGAAGTGGACTCATCTCATTTTTGAACAATTTTAAACAAACATAATGTGGTTACATATAAAGGTAAGTTTATATAAACCTTAAAAAATTAAAATGGAAATAGCGAACAATTTTAAAAGCAAAGTCAATGGCTTTCAACTATTTGCAGCCCCACAATAAAAAATGTCTCATTTAATGGTCTGAATGATAAGATGGAAATTCTCTAAAATGAACTGTTCTGCATAGTGACGCCTCAACTCATTAGATATCGAACCAAATAATAAAAGAGATATTAGCTAAATAAAAAGTATTGAAATAAATTAAAGATACATAGCCACTTTAAAAATTTATGGTTACCCATGTTCCTCCAAGCTCCTCAATTGAAAATTCATGTCAATTACAAAACATCCAACAGTTTGCATTGAAAAAAACAACATGTAAATAAATAAAGCAATGTAGGAAACAGAGGCATACACAAGTCGAGGCACACACATCTTTTTTCTGTACAAAACCACCATCAGATCCTTATTTTGACACACACACACACATGCAGCAGTGATAATATTATAATTGTACGAAAGAAATTTGAAAATATCTGTTGAACTCATTTGAACAGATAAGGGTATAAGTATAATATGTATGTTGTATGTATTATTTTCTATACTAAACTGCAACGACAACAACGGGCCGGGAGCAAACAAAGTAGTTTGAAGCACATTGTCTGAATTTTGAATGAAATTAAGAACTTTTAGTTTGTTAAACCCAAGCATTATAGCGTCTTTTCATCATATTTCCCATATTGAAACTCCTCCTAGCAACCCAACAGGATTTTTGTTTAATCAGTTTTCCTTCTATACTTGAATGCAACTTATGTTGAGCCTGCATCAAGGCCACGCGGAAGAAAATCTGAGTAAACAGAAAGCCTGCTGGGTTGCTAGAAGCTCTTATTGGCTGGCGAGTTTGAGAGCGAGTTGTACTTACGCGTTACTCCACTTTAAAAAATAATAATAATGAACATTTATGCATATCGGGATGAAAAGATGCTTAATATACGTGGATTTAAAAAACTAATCGTTATTCAAAATTGAAGCTCTAAATTTCACTCAAAATTCAGACACCTTGCGGGGAACTACTTTCTTTGGTTGCTCTCAGCATATTTCTACAGGCTCAAGTTAAGTTGAAACTGAGTATAGACATAGGGTTGAGAAACATTGCTGTCTAGTATAGGTTAAGGATGAGTACCAAAATATAAATAACACTTTTAAATGTTTAACATATTATAAATTACAAAAATAAAAGAATCGATATTTGGCAATATTCACTGATTTCACTCAACCATCTGAAAAATATGCTATTTTTAGCAAAGTTATAAAAGATCGGTACATAAATTTGTTAGGTTCATAATAATTCTTTTTATGATTAATATATATTTTTATATTTTTTAACATGCAATACTTTGTTTAATTTTTTTGTAAATTTAAACTTTTCTACTTTGATATAAACAAATTCTATAATATGAAATCTGTCTAGCACTTAACCAAATAATTTATATTCAGAAAATTTTGTTAATTTCACAACTTAACAATCATTTTTAATTCATACACTAGTAAAAAACCTATTTAAACACCAATTTACTGCAACAAGATTATTGTATAAATACATGTCCATGAATTATAATTTTAGTAATGTTGTATGTATAATTTGTAAAGATATGCACGTCTTGTGTTTATGACAAAAGAGTCAGTCACCACCCACAATACAATAGAAGCTTCTTAAAGCAACCTCTCATGGGATCATTAATTCACGGTCATTTCAACAAAAGATCATTATAATGAATCAAATTATCACTATGGTAAAACTATCGGCTCTTTTATTACTGGTCATTGTAATGCAGTGGTTGCTATATTGGGGGTTGTTATAAGGAGGTTCTACTGTAACATGTTTTAAAAGGAAGTATCCAGGTAAAAAACTTAAGGGAGGTAAGAAATAGTTAAAAATCAGGTAAATGCCATTTATTTTACTTCATCCCTTGGGAATCTACCTGACTCGCTTCACTGTCACAACCATTATAAAATGCTCATATAAGAATATAAAGCTTTTAAACAACAAATCTAAAAGCTACATATAATGCATTGTTTTGTTTGGGGTCAAATCACCAGATTTACATTGCATAAACCTTTGGTACGTAGACATTTTATAATTTATTAAGCTGGTATTCTCTCTAGCTCCATAACTTAACAATGATTTGACAACCAAGATTATTTTTATTCATGAGAAGTTTTGTCATTTCTGGCATACTTTAAGCCTGGTAAATTGACATATCTAGTAAGAAAAAAAGCCAACTGCAACAAAGCTCAATCTAAGTATACACTGAAATTTTTCAGTTCATACTGAACAAAGAAACCAGTACAGAGTTAGAAGCAATGTTTATGGTATTTTTTGAAGGTAATAATAAAATCTTGTAAGAAAATATGGGAAATCTTTCACAAGTGAGAAACATGTATGAAATAAGGCTAGAAATTAAAATTTAAAAGTATTATTTTTTGTTTTGATTTATGACTGAGTAGATTTAAAATGATACGAATAAAAAGGTATTTATTTTTAAACAGTTAAAACCAATCGGGTCAAATTTAAATCTTTTAAACAATCAGACACAGTTTAGGCACACATTGCTGGAACAACCATTTAACTCAATAGTTTTACATTTATGAGCATAAGCCAAGGGTAAGTTTTTCAGGAAAAAAATATGTCCAATGGCACTCTTTTTAAATAAGATCTCTATACTGAAATGTTACAACAAATATGCAACATTCAACTTTCAGACAAAAAGAAAACCCATTCTATTTCTTTGTAATAAATTAATATGTGTTGGCTACTGCTTAAAAGACACTAAAAGATTCCTTGTGACAATGGAATGGGGGAAGAAAAGAATCTTGGGATCTGACCGCCTACTTTGTCATCAGAAATTTCTCCAAAAACTCTCGACTTATACACAAAAATATGCAGTGGTTTCCAGTTGCAGCAAGTGCCTCAATGGCCAAAAATAATGCTTGCAGTAAACACAAGAAACAGGGGTTCATCCAGGTTTTTCTGCCCGGGTCCTGTTTAGGAATTTTGTGAAAAATCAAATGGAATTCTGTGAAAAGGAAGGGCTTGTACGTTGTAAGACAACCATGGTGTCTATAACTTTTAAAATGAGCCCAAAATCTGGTAAATTCCATTCTAAAATGATAGAAACATTTTGAAAACAATTTTCAAACCACTTTTGATCTATATGGACTTATGTGAAGAGTGCATTTTTGGGATTTGAAATTTTTTGAAAGGTCTTGTTTGGTCGATTAGAATTTTGAGAAGGGTCCAAAAATGGGCCCCTTTTCTCTCTAGATGAGCCCCTGAGAAGTAACAATGACAGCTTTGGCACCCTTTATTTGAAAGCCTAAATATGGTATCAATCTAACCAAAAGTACTAATAGCTCGACAGAGATCAATTAAAAATGAGTGGATCTGCATATTAGGGCGTTGCAAAAGTCTATGGGAATTTTTTTTTCGGATGCCCCCCTCTCATGTTGTTAAAAATACTGAAACTTTACTAAGTGCAAATTTTAAGATCTCTAGGACAATTTTTGACCCTTGTGCCCTTCAAAAGTAGTTTTCCCATGTTAATTTAGGGAAAATATCAAAAAAATTTTCAATTTTTGTTGTTTTTAATTTTATAAGCCTAAACGTCTTCAATATTGAGTTAAAACCCTATATATCACCTTTAGGATATCATTTCCACAAGATCCCATTAGAAAAACATTACTTTGCACCTACAGGGGGAAGTTCCCCAAGGGTTAAAAGCGCACTCTGATCGAGAAAAGAGGAGGATCGCGGGCGCTTGCTGGCAGGAGGTGAATAAATGTCACCTGGGGGTTTTATTGCATCCTTTTCCTATTTTTTTATAGCTGGCATTGTCTGATAACCTTGTCTTGTATATTGATCCACCTTACCTCCCACCTGCAAGCCACCTCTTTTCTCTGTCTAAAAACAAAAAGTGAAATATTTTCCCTATACATTAACATGGGAAAACTACTATTGAAGGGGGGAACAGGGGTCAAAAATTGTCATAAGGACATGAAAATGTGCAGGTAATAATGTTTCAGTATTTGTAACAACATGAGAGGGGGGCACCTGGGAAATTCTCAAAAAAAAAATTTTGCAACACCCTACTGCATAAGGTACATTCAAAACACAGACCTGACCATAAAATCTGCAACAATTCTCTCGAGTTCTACACGCTAAGGAGTTCCGCACTAACTCTCACCGCCTCCTCTCTTGCTTTTGGGTGCGCTTACGCTCCTTCTCTCGACGCTCCTCTTGCTTGTTCTTCTGCTTCTCTCGGTTGACCTTGTCCTGCGCTTTCTTCTTCTCTGACTCCTGCTTCATCTTCTCGCGCTTCTCCTTTTCTGCTTGCGCGACCGACTCCGAGTTTTGGTTTTGGGGAGCTAAGGGATAGTTAAGGAGAGGATGTTGAAAAAAGCATATAGTTTTGGGCATGATGAAAGATTTTTATAATTCGGATTGCCGGTAGGAATAAAGATCAATAATAGCAAAATGACTTTTTTGCTCAAGTCTCAAGATTTGCTCCGAGAGCGGGACATGGAAAGGATATTGAATTTAATAAGCAGCCCGAGCAGAAGTAAAAACAAATAACTATTTATTGGCTTATAAATAGTATGGTCAAAATCAGAATAGCCCAAAATCAGATTACGATCAATTACAATCATAACGAAGAACAGACTCATGACGGACGTTACAATATTTATAGTATACATGCCAAGTTCCGCCCACTTAAGATTGGAAGATGATTTAAATATGTGGTTTTCTTCTTCTCCCCAACAGAATTAAACAAGGAACTGCACCTACTTTGGTGTAATGTGAGAAGGGTATTTGCTAAAAGGAAAATTTTCAAATTCATGACATCATGACTATCCCTTACCGTGGTAATTCCTTTCCCATGACTTATAAACACTTAAATTATATAACTTTTGACATTAACAGTACTTTACTGCATGCTTTCAATAAAGTTCGGAAAATTTAGGATGAATAAAGTTAATTTTTTCGCTTGTTTAGTATCTTGCGAGCCAATACAGGCGAGTGTGAGGAGGTTTGGCGATCACAAGCCAGCCAAACTTTTACTACCTGATACTACCAAATTATTAACTGATTTTATTTATTTAAAATGTAGGGAACATAATTCTGAAAGTAAGTTGATTAAATGGTTTTTAAGAGATGAATAAATGTTAATAATGTTCAAAACATCTATTTAAAACCTTAAATTATTCTTGTTTTTATAATGTAAAATTCTCAATCAAATTTTTAATGAAAAGAAGAATAAAAAAAACTTAAAGGAAGGAAACCACAAGGAAAAAACATGTCATTGTTTAAACAACACTGTTTCATAAACTGAAAATAGTGACACGGAAATAAAAAAGGTGTGAAAGGCTATTATCCACAAAGGGATACTCATAGATACTCATAAAGGATACTCATAGAAGAGGCTGCAGCTCCCTCACAGTCTGATCCTCCATAGTCACTGAAAGAAACGAACATGAGTGATTTTGTTATTGACGCTAAAAAATACAGTATTATTATCCATTCAAGGATTAGTTAAGTTCTAATGATGAAGTATACTAATTTTCAATGTACATTACAAAGAGAGTTTAAAATCAAAACAACTACAGGGTTTCCACACAATTTTGAAAATAAAATTAATATCTGACTTTTCCAAGTTAATTTTGTAGTTTTCTTGGTCAAAAACCTACCGATCCACAGCAATTTTTCAGATATTTTTTGCTTTTTTAACCGAAATATTTAATAAATAGCACATATTGTATTTTTTTCAGGCGAAAGTAAGATGCTGAAATTAAAATTGATCTTTTCCCAGGTGATCTGTATAAATGTTCCAGGTTTTATCAATAATTAGAAATTTACCCTGACTTTTTCAGGTATTCCCTGACCTATGGAACCCTAACAGAATGAAAAAGTAAAGTATACTAAAAAGACTGAAAATAGTTTTTACTTACAGTTAACTACTAATTGCAACTAGATTTTCCCAGACTAGTTAGCAGTTGGTAGTTAATATTTTTTTATTCTTAGTTACCTAACACTATGAATAATAATACAAATATGTATATAAAATAATAACGCTCACTCTTCCTCAGATGAGACATAAGTACACCGAGACAAAATGGCTTCTCGCAGTTTCTCTTCTTCAGCTGAACGATTGGTTGACTTCTGAACAGGCTGGACACTCTTTTCAACTATGAGGGAAACACGGGAGCTCAGGTCCAGTTTTTCTGAAAACAAAAGATCAAGACAGTAAGACAAATATGTATTCTTCAAAAACATGGAATTCACCGAAACAAATGCACTCATCAAAATGGGCTGCGTCCAAGCCTCTATTAAGGGTTTTTGCTGCTTTGGATTTTACCTTTATAATACCTGTTCTTATTTTAAAACTCCAGTTGTGCTTCTATATAGCATTAATATAAACATCAGTAGTCTGTCCAGACTTTTTGTGAAGGGTTTTGTAAAATCTACTCATAAATTTGTGAATTTGAAGTTAGCGTTAATTAGGTTTTTTTCAGCCAGGTGCCTGTTTCTGTGAATTTGTGAAAATATTCCCCTATTGTAGTAAATGTGAAAAAATGGTGCCCATTTAAAGGATAAAATACTTTGTGAAGGGTCTGAAATTGGACCCAAATTTCTTTTAAACAGATCCCTGCACATTGGAAAACGACATACATTTTTGCACATAAAATTAGCAGCAGACTTGTGTGAGTAAAATAAAATTAGTTAAAATAATTGAGACAAACAAAACAGGTTTAACAAACAAAATATGCTTCAATTAGTATCAAAATTTCAGGATGGGGTTAAACAATTAAACTCTCCCTTGGATACAGCCCTCAACTGATTGCTAACATAGTCAGCAACTGAATATTGGGAGAACATCCTAGAATTTAAAAAAAATTGTCCAGGATGCTATTTAAAACATATTTCTGAAGGTAAGTACAGAATTGATATGTTTTGATAAGCAGCTAAAAATCTCTAAATGCCATACTAGATAAGAGCATTATAAAATCAACATTTGCTTAATTTATTAAACTTGCTTTTAGTTAAGGGTACTTTCAGAGCTTTCCAAGGTTTATTAAAAATAAACGTTACACAAGTTCATAAACTTAAGTAGAATAATAAAGAGCAAAGTATTGTAATTACGTTCTTCAGCTTGATTATCAAGAACATTATTAGAGCATGTCAGGGACCACTTTTCAAGAATTTCCTGGCAAAGAGCGTCCACATTAACTCCTTGCTGAAAATGAAAATAGGTGAATGAATGAGGAAATCAGCCAAAAAGAAATGTTTTTTAAATGGTTAGAAAAATTTCAGATGAAACAAAAGTCCATTCCTCACTGAAAAATATGGTACTACTTTTCTAAACTGAGAATAACCCTAAATATTTTTGGAAAAATAAAATAAAATTGTTTATTTACTTACACGACATTAGTTAACAGCACATTCACAAAATTCTGTTTTTATTATACAAGTCAAGAGTTAATTTTATTAGGATATCTGTGATTTTAGGGGGTATAGATGAGCAATAGAATAGTTTTGAAATGTAATTGTTTTACAGCATAAAATGTAAAGGTAAGTTAAAAATTTCAAAATTTTTACAATTATTTAACAAAAAACATCAATAAAAATAAAAAATATAAACTTGCATACAAATCTGTAGTCCATCTGGTTAACAGTATGATTAATATACTGCAAAAAAAATGGAGGGAATACCTTGGATAGTTTTGGAGTAATCATGTAAATAGTGGACCAGGTTTTTATGCAAAATTTAGTTCTGAGAAAATTAGCTTCAGGGTTTATATTTGTATACGATCGCATAGGACTATCTGTTTTTAAGTTTTGGAAAGATAAAAGTCTAAACTACTTGAAAATGTAAGAACCAAATTTTCAACGAAAAAGTCGAAAATCATCATGGGAACTTCATATAAAAAATTATGAGTAGTAACTGAGTTCTAGCTACAAAAGGGGGGCTGGGGGTCTTCCCCCATAGAATTTTTGGAAATTCTACTCGAAAGAACGGGTTTTATTAATTTTGATACCCCTAGTTCGAATTTTTTGAATAGTATTAGATTTTAGGCATTTGATAGACTTAATGTAAAAATAGTTTATAATATAGAGTTTTATCAGAAATTTGACCCTAAAAACACACAGGATTTTAACTTGGTTTTGATACACTTCCTCTGAATTTCAGACTATATACTCAAGTAGGATTTCGATGAGCTTAGTTTAAAAAAGTTTTTAATAATAAAGTACCAAGTACTAAAGGGTGTTTTGGGGTCCTCCCCAGAAAATTATTTTCGGACATTTGATCCAAAAAACAGGGTTTTAGCTTTTTTTTGATACACCAAGTCCATATTTCAGGGAGGGGGCATGGCCCCTTCACCCACCCTCATATATGCCCCCGATTTCTCCAAGTCTGTGAGAGTTTGGGGTCTCTCCCAGAAAAATTTTTAAAATTAGCCTCAAAAAGTAGTGTTTATCTTCATTTTGAGGCATGATTTTGGTTACACTTGAAGAGAACAGCTCCTTGTAAACTATGTAAATTTCAAAGAAAAAATTATGCTTTGAAGTCAAAATTTCGAGGCGGCTGGGGGTTCTCCCCTAGAAAATTTTTGTAAATTTGCCTCATAAAACTAGTGTTTCATCTCATTTTGAAACTGTTTGGGGAATTCCAAAAGTGACTTGAGGAATTTCCCCAGGTAACTCACGGACCCCATAGGAAGGCGCCGCTGACCACAGTTTAAGAACCACTGGTGTAGATGAAATGCTCGATCTTAAATGAAAGAAATTTGCTATTTTTCAAAATATGTGTGGAACTAAATCCTTTTCAGCTAGGAATAACCGTGACTGTCAAATTCAGCGGCACAGCCATAGAAAAGTCAGTGGGTTGTTTACCATTTTCGGATTCAGAGGTACTTAAGAACCAAAAACTGCATTGGAGCATCAGTTATTCTCCATCTTTTTGTACAGAGAAGTTATTTTTTCATCAATGCAATGATATTGGCAAGATAACACTTTGCCAAGAAGTTGCCACGGAATAAATTATTCAAATGTATTCAAAATGATGTACCATTAAGAAAAATAAATATTTAAGTCAAGTGAAACATTGTAAAGCCAAGTAGTCAGTATTAGGTCAAGTAAAACACAAGTTCATACTTCCTTGAAGGCTTAGAAATGTATACAAGACGATATTAAAACAGTTAAAACACTTAAAATGAGAATTTGACGGCGAGATTTAAGCCTCCATTTAAAGATCAGAATCAATCTAAAAAAAGGCGCGAAAACGTTTAAAGGAAAGTGTATAAATACAAAAAGTTCGAAACAACATGCAAGTTTAATCATAGCCGTGTTAATGTGGTTCTAAGATACATTTTAATTAAAAAAGTTAAATGAAAAACAAATATACTCCGTTTACACAGCCGACTCACCACCAGGTCCTGGAAAATATCGCTGAGCATGTCCTTTTTGTCATCTTCCTGTTCATCGGTGGTGACAATGCTGCTGATATATGACGACATCACTTCGTCTTCGATCTCGAAACTTTCTAGCTTTTTGTTGAGCCATTTATTAAAATCATCAGCACTATTCTCGACTGCCATCGCGAATCTTGTTGAATCTCCTCGTCGATCTTGATCCTGATCGTGGTGTTTTTGTTTATCTTGATTCGACCATTGCCACCACTCAAGCAACAAAAATTACATTTGTGACTCCGTTGCCAGCTCTGGGTTTAAAAAGAATTTAAAACTTTTCCACCGTTGGTTCCAAAGAAGTTTTATGGCCAAGATTGCAGTTAGTAAAATTTTTAAGAAATTATATTTACTCAATCATCGTTTTCTTTAGTATTCATGAGGGGTTTCCAACTTGTGGCTCGCCGGGTCATTTTGTGAGGTCCTCGAAGTCACAGAGAAAAATCCTAACAGAGGGTCCAAAACGATATTTTCAAAAGTTGGATGGATGTGAGGGCGCCACGATGAACTATAAATGATAGACAGAAGGATCAGCATTACATTTTGGTGACCGAACCTGTGATTGGCTGTTACTCAATATGATATTTTCGAAGGAGAAGGAAAAAGTTTTTCTCGCCCAATCAGGCTATTTTCCCCGCCTTCCGTGACATAGATGCGATCACAGCGCCAAAAAAACCCCACATCCATCCAACTTTTCGATTTCCATTAGCGCCTATGGCCACGTACTCTCTGTTCTAGTACTCGCTGTGCTCGAAGCTCCCTGACCCTGACTGAAAACCTCCCAAAAAGTAAAAAAAAGTTCCCTCTGCTTAGCAAGGGTTTATGAAGGCTTATGTCAACCTTTATGTCGAGGAGGTGGAGGTGCAAAATGGAGTATCAAAAAATTTAGTGGAATTTGTAGATGTTGATTTGGTTACATAAATTTTCCGGTTCGTGTGCTTGATCTCAAGGATCAAGGATCCGCTTATAAACCTTCGTCAAGTGAGACAGACACAACAGAATTTTTACTGACACAAAGAAGGGAAATACACCCACGACGGTGACGGATACAGTACACATACTTCTGGCGTGAAGGGCAGTGAGCAGACCCAAACCGGCCATCCGTCAATTTAGGGGAAACACTATTTTTAGGGAAATTTACAAACATTTTCTAGACGAAAACCTCCCAATTCCAATTTAAATAAAATATTCAGTGGAAAAAGTTGTACTAGATAAAAAATTAAATGTATAGGCTTACCATACGTCCGGGATTACCCCGGACAGTCCGGGGTTTTTAGAGCTGTCCGGGGAAATGTCCTGGGTTGCTAAATGTCCGGGGTTTCATACATTTACGATTTGCCAGACTTTTTTATGAAAAAATCATGACCAAACTATTTAAAATTGCTTTTTTTACGTTTTCTAACGTCTTTATTACTTCAGGAAACTTACTTTCAGTGAATTTTGTGATAAAAATTAAGTCAATCAAACAATTTTTGAAAAAGTAGTGTTAAATGAAAAAATAAAATTTGGTACGTAAAGCACCGTTTATACGTCTTTCAAGGGACCGACGTAAAACGGCGCATAAATAAAAAGACGTATAATTGAAAACAATTTTGATTATTTGAATGAATTGGGACTTAGCGAAAACGACGTATAAATGTAAAAGACGTATAAATGAGAGACGTATAAACGGTGCTTCACTGTATTTTTGTTTAATGTTTATTAGTTTGAATAGTTTTTTCGTAGTTTTTATTCTTTGGTAATTTGATATGGCACTTATAAAGAAATTTCAAAAATATGTCCTGGGTTGGCCCCGAGAAAATATGGTAAGCCTATAAATGTATCCTCTGAAATTTTTGAAATTACTAAGAACTTTCACAATATGTATATACAGGGTGGTCCTAAATTCGTGGTACAAACTGGGTAGGGTAGGTAGAGGAGACAGACAAGCATATTTCGAATAAGAATGGGGGCTCAGTTACACCGTTAAAGAGCTAGGACCTAATGTAGTGCGAGAGCGTTACATAAGGACGTTTTGCCAAGGCCCGTTTAACGACATACAAAACATAGTGAAATGAAAAAATTTATTGCATGAGGTACAGCAGTATAATCATCATAAATTTGAAAGAAATTGGACCACTCGCTAAACCGTGGGGTGAGTTTTAAAACATGCAATATTAATCTTTTAGCCAAAGAATGGAGTTCCTTTAAATTAGGACTACTATACTATTACATAACTTATCAAGGGCAGGTGTTAGAGGAACTCAGCTAGATTGGTTCAGGTCTTATTTATGCAATCGAAAACAATACGTAAAATTAGATGACAAATTAAGCAATCCCAAATATTAAAAAACGGTGTTCCACAAGGTTCTATTTTGGGCCCTTTATTATTCCTAATATTTATAAATGACTTGTGCAATCTTAAACTTCACGGTAAGATACTATCTTATGCAGACGATACCGTTTTGATATACTCTTCTCAAAACTTCAATACAATAGAAAATAACATAAAATCGGATTTACAAAAATTAAGATATTGGTTTGATAATAATTGTCTGTCAATAAATAGCAATAAGACAAAATATATTAATTTTAGCTTAATTCATAGTAACAGTTTAGATCTAAACATAAAATATCACGATTGCTTGAATTCCGCTACCTGTAATTGTCTTAAGCTTGAAAGAGTTCCAAATTTTAAATATTTGGGATTAAATCTCGACCATAACCTAAAATATACTTCACATATCAATTATCTAAAATCTAAACTCCGATACTACCTATTTATTTTTTATCATTTAAAAAATCATGTAGACGGATCCTTTTTGAAAACCTTATACTTCTCCTGGATTCAATCTATTTTACAGTATGGCATAATTTTTTGGGGAGGGGATTACATATCAAACCTTATACCTTTAATAAATGTGCAAAAAAGAATTTTAAGCATGTAAATAGTGATCAGTTATTAACTATAAAGAAGCTTTATTATTTTAGATTATCACTTTTTATTTATGATAACATTAGCTCATTTGGTAGTACTAATATTCATTATAATCTCAGACAACCACCTATATTAAATATCCCACAGCCATACAAAGAGATCTTGCGTAAAAGTTTTCTTTATCAGGGTCCGTTCTTTTATAACAAATTGCCGACTTATCTAACCTCTAACTCAGTGGTTCCCAACCTGGGGGCGATCGCCCCCAGGTGGGAGATTTGTGTTATCAAGGGGGCGATAAATAAGGGAGGGGCGATTGGGGGGCGATGGATATTTAAAGAGTGAAAATAAAATAGTACTGTATGACAGACTGTATTCAGACTTAATGTACCAAAACAAGTTAAAACCCTGTTTCTTAGGGTCAAATTTCCAAAAATTTTCTGGGGGAGGACCCCCAAACCCCCCCTTTGTACGTGGAACTTAATTTTTCAAAACTTTTTTATAATTACTAGTTCATCAAAATCAAAATCCTCCCTAAAATATATGTCCGAATTTCGGAAGAGGTTAGCTAGTCAAACTAGTTAAAAACCTGTTTTTTGGAGTCTTATTTCCAAAAATTTTCTGGGGGAGGACCCCCGGACTTAAAATTGCTTTTTTATTTACACATTACTTCAAATAAAAATTAGACATACAATGAGAATGAAAAGGGGGCGATAGGTGTTAGTCAACCTCTAGAAAGGGGGCGATGGGCTACAAAAGGTTGGGAACCACTGCTCTAACTCAAATAAATTTTCTTTTAAAAAGGGTCTGTCTACATATTTATTGAATTTAAAAGACACAAATCTATAAAGGTCTTGTAAATGAAGATGAGCCTGATATTTGACTATATTTTGTTGCTCTGTGTTAGCCAAATTATTATTTTTTTCTGGTGAATTAGTTTGCATAGAAAGATGCATAGAAAACTTAACTTTTGAATATTACCATTCTAGCTTTTAATTTTTTTATTTTACTTGGTTGTAAATTAAACTCTTTCATACAAAATGTTTTTGTGAAATTCTATAAAATACAGCAAATTTAGATTCAAAAAATTTGTAAGGGGGCGGTGGAAAACTTTCTTCTTGGAGGAGGTGGTCCCAAAAAGTTTGGTAACCTACGGTTAAGATTTTAGAAATGGCATTCGTTTTTGAAATTCCCCCCAAGAGAAGATCAGAAATTCGGAATGACGAGCGCTTCGTTCTTGGCACTCGAGTCCTCGATGACGTCGGAGATCCGCGCGCTAAGAACATATTTTTAGAACGTTCGAATCTATGGAAAGGCGAGTAAGATTAGAAGAAACCGACTCATTTTCTTTGAGGTAAGAACTCATTTCGTAACCCATCAACCTCGTTCTATGGTCCAATTTTTTTTTATTACTGCGGTTGGCAAATTTGAACTAGTATTTCAAGCGATAAGAAGGGAGTACTGTATAGCTCGTGTCTTTTCACTTCGTTTGAGAATGAATTTCTTGTTTAGTCGAAGAGTACTGGGGGTTGACTCAGAGCCGTGACTAGACTTTTGCTTCCGGAGAGGTTTTGACCAAACATTTTTTCTGAGTACTTTTTTACGTCAAGTTTTAAATTACTTGCACATTTTATATAAATTTTTGTAAACTTAATTTCAAAATTTTATAAACAATGTGAATTCAAAGTAAAGATAGATGGTCTGGAGTCCTCTTTCAGAAAATTTTTGGAATTTTTACCTTCAATGTAGTGTTTTAAGAATGTAGTGTTGCTAGTGGGGTTACATCGCTCCTTGTGAGTGACATAATTAATAAGATAAACAGTAAAAAATGTTTTAAAATTTCTGGAAGGGAAGTTTTGGTCTAGTGTTTGAATCCCTTTAACCACCCCCTTTTTGGATACGGCCCTGGGTTGACTAGCCTAAAATATCTTGATACAACTCTGTAATCGATGAGTTATTTTTCACCTCATTTTGCCAAAACTTGAAATAATAGAAGTCAGTAAACTTAAGAAAAGTCAACTGGGGGAAATGATTATAGCGGGGTAAAAGGAATGTAGGGATTTTAACAGTTTATATTCATAAAATTTAATTTTTTTTGGCTTGATGATTTTCTTGAGCCTCAATAAAACAAGAATATAAAAAAAGCATTAAAAATTCGTAAATATAATGTGTGTTAAAATCCCTATATCCCTTTTACCCCGCCATAACAATTTTACCTTGTGAAAAGAACATAAGAAACTGTCTTAATATTGAGTGCTGTAAGCATACACTGCTAACTCGCTTGTGTTTTAAAAGATGATCGTTTTGCTCGAAATACTGATATAATATATTTTACAATGAATAAACGATTTTGTTCAAACTGTATATATTGAAACACAGGAGGGAAAAGGATAGTTATGGGTATAGAATAGTTTCGAGAGGTTTTTAGGGGACATCCATAAATTACGTGAGGTCAAATAGGGGGATGGGTTTGGAAAAATATCACCAAATCTCACCAAAGGGGAGGGGGGTCGATTAAAATCTCCCGTCAACTTCTTTAACTTAATTGTGACTTAATTAGGTGCTAAGCACAAAATGCAAACGAATAGGATAAAAATAATTTTTAAAAGTTGTAGGTAAATATCATGTGGGGGGAGGGGGGTCAAGAAAAATATCACTAAATCTCACCAAGGGGGGAGGGGGGGTCCAGATTTTGGAAAAAGCACCTCACGTAATTTATGGATGTCCCCTTATAAGCATTCTGAACCATTCGGATCTGAAGGAAAGGGGCAGCGGGCAGCGCTGAGTTTTTAAAAAGGAGCCGACCTTATGAAAATCTGAGTTAACCGAAGAAAAAAATTTGGGTTGGGGGAGGGGATTAGTCTCACAAAATGCAGTAAGGGGACATCCATAAATTACGTGAGGTCAAAAAAGGGGGGAGGGGTTTGGAAAAATCTCATCAAATCTCACCAAGGGGGGAGGGGGGGTCGATTAAAATCTCGCGTCAACTTTTTAAGTTAGAAATTCAACGATTTTTTTAAGTTTGAGAAAGGAATAATACCCACAGATAAGATACTGTGGTGATTTTTAGGAGGAATAATGTCCTTTTCCCCCACATCATTAATAATGGAAAAGTTTTAGGTGCTGTGAAGCAGTGTTCCCAACCTTTTTACCACCACGGACCGGTCAACGTTTGACAATTTTACTGCGGCCCGCTGAAAGGGGTATAAACCTAGGAATTTGGAGTATAAACATAGGAATTTAAATTCATTTTCAATGAAATTCTCGGCCCGCTGCCCGGTAGCGTACATCCGAACCCTCAAGCGTGCAACGCATTGGCGCGGTTTGAAGAGCGCCGCACCGTTTGGCACTAAATATGGACACGCGAATGCCTCTACGCCGCCATAGCGTTCGAGTAGAGATCGAACCATCAAACGGTGTACAGAATGTAAACAAACGCTTGCTTTGCAACGAAATTTTAACAAAATAGTTTAACTCGTAGCTTATTATATCCAAGGCTTCTAAAAAGAACTTAATTTTCTTTAATAAAGCATTTAAAGAACGTAATTAAGATTATGTGTTAATGTAAGAAATTGTGTGAACTTTCGTGAAATTTTTTGCTTACAAGGTTTACATTCTATTCTTTATCATATACTTTTTTTTATCACCGCTTGCTTCTGTTTTGCTGCTAGCTATAGTGATAGACATTTCATCCAAATAATTTTCTCGTTTGAAGTCATAGTGAATAAATTTTTTTTTATAAAACTATAATCAGAAGAATATGTATGATGGTCAATGAAGTATTTGTTAATTTTGAATGTAGGAGTTGACATGGTAGCATAGCATGCATTATAAATCTCAAATTACACTACTCGACAAAAAAATAGGGTCAAAATGCTTCTGACACAAATCAAGCAGATTCTTATGTAAAATGACCCCCTGAATCCGAATCCGACTCCGTTTTTCTTAATCAGGCTCAGATTTTCGGGGAACAACCCCTCCCCCTTTTTGCGTTTTTCAATGACTTAATGACTTTGAAGTCGATTTTCAGGGGCAAAAGCTATTACTTTAGCCTTTAAATTACACCCGAGGGAACAAGAAAGGTTAAAGCTTCTAAAATGTACAAATTTTGTAGCCTCAACCACTTTTAGCAAAAATCCTTGATGCATATATTCATTAAATTTGGGTCCTTTGGGAAGGGTTAGGACTCTTTAATGATGAACTGCGTAAAAAATTAGAGGAAAAAATAGCCAAAAATAATCTCTATGATTTTTAACGATTTTTTTGCATTTTCAGGGGGGTACTAACCCGTTAAACTTATTCATTGGTACAAATTTGTACATTTTAGAAGCTTTAACCTTTTTTGTTCCCTCGGGTGTAATTTAAAGGCTAATGTAATAGTTTTTGCCCCTGAAAATCGACTTCAAAGTATTAAGTCATTGAAAAACCCAAAAAGGGGGAGGGGCTGATCCCCGAAAATCTGAGCCTGATGGAGAAAAACGGGGGTCGGATTCGGATTCAGGGGTTCATTTTACAATAGAATCTGCTTGATTTTTGTGTCAGAAGCATTTTGACCCTATTTTTTTTGTCGAGTAGTGTTATTAATCTAAGAGTTCAAATTAAGTCAACAATTTAGTGTATACTTAAGACTATATCTTTTCAATATTGTAATTAATGGTAATGTAAAAGTTTGGAAAATTAATATTAAAAATTGAGGCTATAAGTATTAGCTTAACACTCTTAACATATTAAGTATGAATTTTTTCAGAATATGAAGTTATTTCTTTTTAAAAGCTCTTGAATAGTTTTGTAAAACGAGAATATTCTCCCAGAATAATAATTGAGGGTATTCTATTTTTTTACTGATATTTGGAAATAAATGTAAATATTATTGATAATATGAAATGGTCATGTAGTACTCTAGCAATACTATAAAGTACTTAGAATACATATCATTTTGATATTACTATTCGGTACAAAGTATTTTGAAATTTTCTGCATCGTCTTTATCTTTTAAAATTAGTCTAATAACAGAGTTTTCCGTGATTGATTTAGTTTCATCAACCAACAACGAAGGATAAATTGAAGAAAGTTGCTCGGAAATATGTTTCACATTCATATTCAGGATCCACGATCTATGTTTAAACACCTCACTTCATAGCAAATAGGTTTGCCGTAGTTAAAAGAGCGAGTTATCTTGGTTTTGTTTAGCGCGAGCCTGGCGAAGCGCGCAACTTTTCAAACCGCGCCAATGCGTTGCACGCTTGAGGGTTCGGATATATGCTGCCCGGTACCATTTGATCCACGGACCGTCACCGGTCCGCGGACCGGGGGTTGGGGACCACTGCTGTGAAGCACAAAATGCAAATGAATTGGATAGAAAATTATTTTCAAAGGTTGTAGGTAAATCTCACTTGGGGGAGGGGGGGGTCCAGCAAAATCTCACCAAGGGGGAGGGGGGGTCCAGCAAAATCTCACTAAATCTCACCAAGGTGGAGGGGGGTCCAAATTTTGGAAAAAACACCTCACGTATTTTATGGATGTCCCCTAAGGGAAGCATCATTTTTATTGTTTTGTCATGATTTTTAAGTGTTACATTTAAAAATACGTATAGAGCTAGCATTACTAGTTTTACTATTTCCACAAGATTTACCTGAAGTTACGTATAGAGCTTTCAGCTCGTAACTTTTTCAGCCTCATTTTTAACTGAGCAAATCTCGAAAGAATTTCCATGAAAATTTCTTTAAAATATTGGGGTTATAAAATACACTTAAGGGATCATATTAATACTTTCATTTTATTTTACTGAATCGTTTTTATGTGTCCTGTAGCACCACAATGCCATGAGGAACTAGTTACAGGATCAGCACAGCATGCGGAAGCTGTTTTTATGCTTCTTTGTGGGAGTGGTGATGGTGTGGTCAACTGTACTGCTAAAGTTCGGACTTCAACCACGCCTTCGTCTGCTACCTGACCAATTGTGGAGCTCAGAAAGACTCAGGGCGGAGATAATATGCGCTCCATTAGCCACCATCCTTGTAAACTCCGCCTCTTGGCGTGTTTCCTTAAGACAAGTGAGTCATGAAGGATACGAATTAACATAATGTGAAAAGGATTTGCTGCACATGTGACAGTAGGAACTTTACTGAACACAAAATACTGTCAAATCCATGCCGAAGCCCACTGATTTAAGATGTTTTTATGCAATTCCTTTTTTTTCGGTTCTTATTTGCCCCTTAATTAACACCTTAATTGCGAATTTTCACCATCTATACTAATTTTCTTTCACGTGTTGACATCGATATTTGAATTATAACTTTAAACTTTTTATCCTACTGAAGATGACTCCCGTAGTAGGAGTCGAAACGTATAGCTTTTCTACATCTACAGGGTGTCCCAAGTCCCATTAATAGTGGGTCACACTTCTAGGGGGATAGTAGACACCTAGACGAGTCAGAATCACATAGGAATCGGGGGTCCCAGACCGAATCCCAGGGAGTTAAGGGGGTCCTGGACACAATTTTTTAAAAACCTTACTAATTAACTTAGAATTTTGAAATTTTTTATACTGATCAACCATCTAACAAATAAGCAAATTCACATCAGAAAAGTATTCAAAAAGTTTTTTAAAAAATTAAAAATTGAAATTTCATTAAAAAAATGGGGTCATTTAAAATTGATATAAACTCAAAATATTATAGATAAATTTTAAAATTTTTTTCACTTAATCAAACAGAAATATATTATCTGTAACTTGGTCAAGGCATTTTAAGAAATATTAATTTTTTTTAAAAATATGAACAATTTAGTAAAAAATTCTTGAAATTTTTATGCAACTTTTTTTAAAAAATTCATATTTTAAAAAGTATATAAAATTTTTAAATTTCCTTTGATCTAATTAAATTAAAGTGTTTGAAAAGTATGTATTTCAAATTTCAACTCTTTACCTTGAACGGTTCTTGACTTATATCAATTTAAAGATGAGAAACAGTGAAAAAACACATCATAGAGAAAACCGGATTTGAATGTTGAAAATATAATACTTGATATACCAAAGCAGCCGGCAACAAATTATTGTAACTCCAGTTCTATTTACGATAGAAACATAGTTCAAGCATCATTTTAAGCAAAAAAAACAGGATTCCTTTTTGAAAGCAAAAAACTTTTTTTCAAAATCTCATGATTTTTGTGTCCCAGACCCCCTTAAAAATGGAGCGACACCCCAAAAAAATTATTGAAAAATTCAATTTGTAGAAGAATTGCTATTGGTAAAAATTTAATGAGGAAGTTGCATGATTTTTTTTTAATTTTTTTAATCGATTCCTCTTGTAAAAATAAGCAACTACCCAAAATTTGAGGCCGATCGAGAAATTTTTTGATTGTCAAAAAAATTAACAAAAATCCCCTTTTTAAAAGCGCGCGAAAACGCCAATAGTTTGGATGTGACGTCATCTCATACTAAACATTGTTGTAAAGCAATGGAGTTGATGGTATTATTGTTGACGTCATCTTATAGTTTAAACAATAAACGTTTTCAGTCACGTGTTTTTTTTCTTGACTTTTAAATTAAAATATTTAATTACCTGTACATTTTTTTGAAAAACTGACTAGATATTTCATTTTACCATACAAAAAACCATACGGAATACTTGTTTGTTTTTGAAAATCTGACACATGCAACTTCCTTATTATGGTCTCAAAAATTGTGTTTTAATATGATCTTCAAGATTATCTCAGAAGTCTTCACCTTAAATTTTTTTTATTATGAAAAAAGTTAAAAACCACAAAAAATTTGAAAATTCTGCCCAAACCTCATTTTGTATTTCGAAATCTTTTCTTTTGATTATATAATCTGAAAGATCATAGTTGTAAACCCTTAAGTCCCAAGTGATGTCACGTAAAAACCATCAATATTCAATGCTTGAGATTATGTTCAAGCTCAACTTAAGTTGCATTGCATTCGAGTATAGTGGTGAAAACAGCCGTTAGTGGTGGCAATTGGGAATTAACGAAGTAAACGCTACTTCGTGAAGACCATTGTAGTAAACTCACTCACCTAGTCAAAAAAAATTTAAATCATGTAATGCGCACCATACTAACGATATTTATATCAATAAAATTATCAAACTATTTTTGCGGTAAGAGTGTGGTTGCAGTACTGATAATTAGGGCAATTTAGTTCCAGCAAACAAAAAATTTATGATCACTATACGAGAGTGCCTATCACTTATTTAGTACTCTACACTTAACAGTACATCAATTACTTATTATCTTCTTTATAGGTGATCCGTAGTACATGGGGACATCCATCTATTCTACGTCCTTTAGGACTGCGACTGGCTTTTTCTGTGGGTCAAGACGCACCCCAACATAGCAGATTGGAGTCTGCAGCTTTCCAGGATCTTCTGCTGTACCCTAGGCAGGATACTTACGCGGATCTCCCCCGCAAGGTGGCGTGGGTGCTGAGGGAAACTCATAGCGCATGCGCAAATCACGATCCCAAACCACCGTTCGTGGTCAAGATGGATGATGACGTGTTTGTGAATGTGTATGCGCTGCAGGAGTTACTATTAGGTATACGGATATCTTTTTAATGCTTTGGACCCTTTTCTTATTTTGTATTCAAATAGTGTGTGTTTATGACACAGTTTTTTAAGATATTCAGAGTAATTTTCAGCCTATGAATGATGGGGGATTAAGTTCGTATAAGGCTACAGGTTTAATTCCTCCAGGAAATATATATTAATTAAAAAAAATTTTTCTGAATTTGACAAGTTGATATCGTCCAGCTTACAAGAAAAATGCACCAAGTAACTTTTAGTGAATCTTTAAAAGGTGGTGAAACAGTGCAAACGAATGGGTAGCTCCTAGCTCCCGAAATCTACCCAAGCAAATCGGTTAATCACTAGTTATCGTATTCACCACTAACCTGACCTAAGGTTAACCTGGAAACAAGTTTTTCGCCAACTCTGATTGGCTTAAAACTTGTTTTCTTTCTTCTACTTTTCTCTGTTCATTTTGAACTGGCGCTTGAAAACATTTCCTTCCCCCACCACCGATAGGTAACCATAGCAACAATCCTCGTCAAAGTGACGAAGAAGGCTTACTATTGGCTGCTCGAAGAGCGTAACTATGGTTACGCTTCTAGAGTGGGGGAAAGCACTATTTCTCAAGCGCCAATTCTAAATGAATAGAGTAGTATACCAAAAAGAGGTTTGATTCCAGGTTAACCCTAGGTCAGGTTAGAGGTGAATAAGACCATTGAGGGGGCAAAAGAAAACGATCGGGTATCGTTGACTTTGGTGTAACTTTGCACCGAAAAGTTGAGCTAGAAGTGACTTTGTTATTTTATCCTGTAAGTTAACAATATATAAATTAAAAACATAGCTTCCTTAAAAGCATTCAATGGTGATTATTTAACCTTTTCAGTCCTAGCCACTCCAAATTTACCATAAGATTCAATAGACGACATTAGTCATGACGTCACTTGCTTGTTTGGATACGTTGATTCCATCCGTGATTGGTTCCGCATGGAATTACTTCCAATCATGGAACCAATCACAGATAGATTCAAATTCAACGTATCCAAACAAGCATGTGACGTCACACTAATGCCGTCTATTGCATTCTTGGGTGGTCTAGGACTGGAAGGGATAATGTTTCTTTAAAAAGCATACATACTAAATTAGGTTCTCCCACGTATTATCCCGTCCCCGGAATTTGAAAATGCATTTTTGTTTTCAACGACATGGTCGACGGAATAATACGGAAGTATACCTTAAATTGTAATTTGTTTTCTTCTTAGGGCTGGTCCCAGAAACTTCTCAAAAGAAAGTGTGGTGTCTAGTATGGGATAGCATGCCAGTGATACGATCTAATAACTCAAAGTGGTACGTCTCCCATGAAGCCTACAGTGACCCCACATACCCAACTTACTGCTCAGGGGCGGGGTACATTTTCAGCTCCCCCGCCCTACAGGCAATCCTCCTACACGAGAACACAACTTTCTACAAGACCACGCCCTCGGCTACCAACAAAGTCCCTCCTCCTCCAGCGACGTCAGATCCATCGGGCGTGGTCTCGTTCTCTCAGATAGAGAGTCTCTACGACGACGATGTGGGCGGAGAAAGCGAAGACAACTCCCTACGAGTGACGTCAGAGAGTAGAGTCGACGATGTGGGCGGAGAAAACGAAGACAACTCCCTTCGAGGGACGTCAGAGAGCAGAGTCGACGATGTGGGCGGGGATGTCGTCCAGCCTCTGATTGCGTCGGAGGACGTGTTCATTACGGGGCTGCTGGCGAGAAAGGCGGGTTTGACGCACGTGCAGATTGGTTCGAGGTTCGCGTTCGATCTCGTGAACAAGGAGAAGGTTGCAGAAGGAAGAACGATTTTCGCCCATCTTGGACCTGAAGCGGAAGACAGAACAGAGGACCTGTGGGACTGGATGAAAGAATTCGGGAAGAAAAGCGTTTTGGAGGAATTAGATGACGGACTGTGAAAAGATGAGGGTGATTTGGAAGCATTTGAAATGCCTCAGATTTGTAAAAAACAATAAAATACGACTAGTATTAGTAAAAAAATAATTTACAATATTTAAAAAACTCAAAATCATCAGAACAGAACATATAGTTACCATCACACCAAAAACACGAATCTTCTATTAAGGGGACATCCACAAATTACGTGAGGTGTTTTTTCCAAAATCTGGACCCCCCTCCCCCCTTGGTGAGATTTTGCTGGATCCCCCTCTCCCCACGTGAGATTTACCTACAACCTTTAAAAATAATTTTCTATGCTATTCCTTTACATTTTGTGCTTCACAGCACCTAAAACTTTTCCATTATTAATGATGTTGAGGAAAAGGTCATTATTCCGCTTAAAAATCACCACAGTATCTTATCTGTGGGTATTATTCCTTTTTCATATTCAAGAAAATCGTATAATTTCTAACTTAAAAAGTTGACGGGAGATTTTAATCGACCCCCCTCCCCCCTTGGAGAGATTTTTCCAAACCCCTCCCCCCCTTTTTGACCTCACGTAATTTATGGATGTCCCCTAATTACGGGCACAAGTCTAGAAGTGGGTTCAGTCACCAAGCGAAGTAGTATAGCGCCAATGTATCAAAGTGAAGTTGGTGGCAAAAAATTCGCCAAGAGGCACCAACCTAAACACACTTCTAGGATTTTACCCTATTAATTACGGATGCAGATTCGCGTTTTTGGCGTGGTGATAAAGATATGAAAAGTGTTTCGAAAGTGCTTTTCACGCCTTTTACTTGGAACCAACGTCTATCCTAGGTCTTAGGGTCATGAAAGTAAGGTGTACCGTACCCCTAGATAAATTACCATGGAGAGACCATTGAGATGACTTACAGCTCCCTTAGCAAAAAGGTCAATGAAAAACTTGTTTGCAATATTGTAAATAACGCGTTGACAAAATTCATGCAAATATCTTCACTATTTGAGCAAATATTACAAGCAAGAGGGAATAGCAATTTTTCAGGCTCTCCTTCCTACTTCAAATCAAATATGTTTGCCTACCACCTTATTTTTTTCTGAAACATACTGTATAAACTCCAGCACAGTGGCGAATCCAGGATTTTTGTCTGGGGGGGGATGAGTTTCACAAATATTATGGGCTGTTCAAATATTCATGTAAGCAACTGAAAGGAAGGAAGTCGGAGACAGGGCAGGTACATCTATCCTAAGGTTAATTCACAGACTCTCTGACAAGTTCGAGATGCACTTTCAATGGATACCGTCTCACGTTGGAATATTTGGGAACGAGATGGCTGACTCATTGGCAAAAGCTGCTTCAATGGAGTCACCCTCACCCCAGCCTGATTTACTTTCTACTTTTGGTGAGGTTTACTCTGAGATAAAGAAAAGAAATAGCGACATCTGGAAAGTGCCTCCTGCGCACGACTGGTACTCTATTAAGCACCCCGGTGGTCCACTATCCTATACAGGTCAGAGAGGCAACCAGACTGCTTTCTCTAGGTTTGTCAGCGGACACTTGAGATGCCTCCAATTTAATCAGAGACGGAAGGTTTTTAAACTTTGCACGAAGTGCAGAGCTGCCCAGGCATGGCCTGAGCATATTTTAATCTGTACCGATTTTAAACTAGACGAGGTTCTTTCTAACAGATTTTTGTTTCTAGACTTCTTGAAAGTTCATGGACTCCTGGAATTGGTCTAATTTTTAACTCATGTTGACATTGGCATTGTTGGTTTTGGCATTTTAACTCATGTTGAGACACTTTAGGTTACATCAAAGAGGTTCACTCCTTGTAAATCCCTTTAAGTTTCAAGGAAAAACCGTACGGAATATATTCCAAAATTTCGAGGGGGTTTGGGGGTCTTTCCCTAGAAAAATTTTGGAATTTTTACCCTTATAAGTACGGTTCCGATTCACACACACGTTTTGAGACCCTTTGGGTCCCACCACCGAATGTCCGCAACGTGTTGAAATTTCTTTTTTGATTTTATTGCTATTACCAAAACTTGAATGTCTTTTTCCTGGGAGGGCTGTAGTCTCCCCTTCTGGATTCACCACTGCTCCATCATAATCTTTCTTTTAGGGTATTCAGGGCCTTTTAGGGATTTTTAGTGGTCAAAGGATTAAAATTCCTGTACCCGCCCATTTGCAAAATAATCTTTCGTTTGATTTAAATTTATTAAGGTAAATGTGGGTATAGTGGACACTGTACCAATAGTGGCCACATAGCTGATTAATTTTAAATAAAACGAGTTAGAGGCATCAAACAGCGTCAAAATTCATAGGCATAGTAGATTGTACAATCAGGTAAGCTGGTAAATTACTACCAATACCACAGATCAGCATGGGAAGGATATTTAAATATTTGAAAATAACAACATCGGTGGAGTGACTGAAATTTGATTTCGCTTATTGAATTGCGTAAGGAAACGGGTATTTCGGAACTGATTTTTTCGTATTTATTACCGCTTGATTGACTTTTGAATTCATATCGAGATAAAGAAGAGTGTATAAAATAATACTGATTAAACTTTATTTGAAAATATTGACTTAACGAGGATTTATTGGGGTGGCCACTTTACCAACACATAATCTTAGATTTTCCAATAGTGGCCACTGCAATGGCTTCTAATAGAAACATAAATAATATTTAATTTGAATCAGTTTTTCTTCATAAACTATTGATTGTGCTTTAAAATGAGTGTTGTATTAATTTCGTTTCATTCTGGCTTTGGGAACCAAGGTTTCTAAAACATTGAATTAAATGCTTAACTCCTCTCAAATCTGCTACAGCGTAGGCTTTGGGCCGGAAACTATCAAGTATTTTTTTAAATAAAGCTAATTTGATTTGATCTAAAATAAATTTCGTTGGGAAGGAAGATTTAATTAGAACTAAATGACTGTACCAAAAAAACCCTCAATTTATACATAAACCCCTCATATAGGCAGAAAAGAGAGGTGTCCACTATTATAGATGCAAGAGGTATCCACCATAGATACAGGGTGTCCCAAAAAAGACTGACACATTTTAAAAATCAATAACTCAAAAACTAAAAAAGATAAAAATGTGCGGTTTCTTGCCCCATTCTTCTCAGACCAAAGAATTTTCATCCCAGAATTTTTTATTTTAGTTCTAAATTTTTCACTAGATGGCAGCACAAGAATTTTTGAGGGACTAAAGGGAAAAAGTATTGGAATAATCCCTGTTAGTTAACTTGTGATAGGAAAACCTAAGTTAGGGTAAAAGATCGATTCATTGAATCGAATGTTGTTCGATTCTGAAAGAATCTTTTTCGATTCTGTGGAGATTTAAGAATTGATCGAAGGAAAGCAGCAAGATTTGGATTACGCTTTGAATTAGTTTGACAACTAAACCTAACTGAAATCTTCCCGTAAGACATGTCTCGCATTTCAGCGAATGTTTTACAAATTACTGAACTTGATTTTGTTTTATCCTGATGGTGGATCATGCGCCATGAAACGCCAAACAACTAATTAATTTTGTTTAATATACGCATTAAGTTCTTCTAATAAGTGGAAATCCAAATCTATCCTTTAAACGTTTTTATTGCGGGAATAAAAAGTTTAGATGATGTGCTTTGGAAATCAATTTAGATTATGTGCATTCGAGGATCTCCATTCTGAATCCGTTGTGTATAGGGATGTTACGTATTAGTTAAAGTGTGGAACCGGTTCCACAGTTCCAGTTCCAAGGTGGGATTAGGTTCCCTTAACAGTTCCAGTTCCAAACGGTTCCAACTTTAAAACTGTTCATATAAAAAACGCAAGGGTCCCAAAGACAAAAAGAAGCAATAAAGTCAAAAAATTCAAAAATTGACCAGTGGTCAAAGGGGGTTGACGAAAGGTCAGGGACGCCTAAAACAACCATGAGACAAAATGGATTGACCACTGACAAATGGGACACTGACAAATGGATTGACCACTGAATGGATGAGACAAAAATGGATTAACCACTGGTCAAGAGATCTTGACCAGTGGTCAACACCAATATGTTACCCGTCTCAAGGCGTTTTGTTTGATACCCCACATGACCTACTTAAGTGCCAAAGCAAAGAAGTTACAAAAAGTTGACCGGACTGACCAATGGTCAACCATAACCAAAGACACATGTTATAACATTAGGGATAACAAAATATCAATTAGCAACTCCTAAATTTATTTTATAATGAATTTCAGTCATTTTGGACAGTGGTCAAATGAGGTTGACCAAAGGCCAGGACCCCCAAAACAATCAAGAGACAAAAGGAGAAAGTCAGAAAAGTTGCATATCATGAGAAAAAGTGGAATGACCACTGGTCAAGAGATATTGACCAGTGGTCAACACCAAAATGTTACCCGCCTTAAGGCGTTTGGTTTGAGCCCCCACATGACCTACTTCAGTGCCAAAGCACAGAAGTTGCAAAATGAGGATCGGACTGACCAATGGTCAGTAGGAACCAAAGATACACGTTATATCAATAGGGATTACAAAAGATAAATTGGCAACTCCAACATTTAGTTTATAGTGAATTTTAGTCATCTTGACCAGTGGTCAAGCTACAGGAAACTTAAAATGAATTTCCAGATTTAATTCTCATTCTCACAGACAGACAGTTATACCCTTCCCAACGAAGCCCAAACAGAAACAAACGCTTATACGTTCCAGTTCCAGGTTTATTAGTATTATTATCTTACCAGTTCCAAAGAGTTCCCAAGTTCTAAACCTAGTTATAAGTTCCAAAATAGCTCCAAAGTTCTTACCAGTTATAAGTTCCAAAAGAAGTTCTAATCAAGTTCCGGTTCCATTCCAGTTACGCGAATTCCTCCCAGCATAACTAATCCACTCGAAACAAGTTCCACGAGAACGTATTAGTTTCCGTAAAGAGTTCTGTCACTGGAACTTATTTCTCTCAGAACCGTTAGCAATCGCTAACAGTTCCAAGCCGACCCGGCCCATTCCGACAGCAAATCCATAGGAATTTCGGGCGGCAGTAATGAAAGCTCATTATCCGTGGAACTCAGGGTGTTAACGAAGCCGGCCCATTCCAACGGAAAATCCATAAGAATTTCGGGCGGAAGGGATAAAAGCTATCGACTGCTTTGGAGCGTTCTAATTGGCGCAGGCGGCTGTCAGTCATTCTTTTTTTCTTCTGCTGCTTCTTCGTCGAATCGGCAGATGTCTTTCTTTTTTATTTACTTTCCCTCGTTGCGGTTTTTCAGTGAGATTTTTGTTTCAGCATATTTGTTTTGAAAAGGGATTGATTAATTATAGATTCAGTTTTTTGGCAGATGTGCTCTATGCTGCGAATCGATTGTTGCGTTTTTGCATCGCTGGGTTTTTTTTGCTATAGAATATATCTCTGCGGTAGCGGTTTGCGGGCATTGCTTATCTTTTAGTTTGGAAATCACCTCTTTATTTGAGGCGTTCTCGTTCAATGTTGGATAGGATTGCAGAGAAATTTGGATTTGTTATTGATCTTTATCGGTTCCAGGGTGGAACCGTTAAGCGGTTCTTCGTGGAACCGGTTCTGACGGTTCCATGCTGGGATTAGGTTCCATGGAACTGTTCCAGTGGAACCGTAACATCCCTAGTTGTGTATCACTTGTAATTTATCGGATTTTACCGATATCGAGGGTTTTACTCTTAGTCACGGCGATCACTCCTTGTACTTTTATTTAAGGAGTGCTCAAGTGTTTTTAGGACCTGAAGATAAGGGGATGTCGGGGCTGTAAGGAAGATGGTGAGTCGCCGGCTACTGAAAATGGGGGGAGCTCAAGAATTTTTGATTCCTCAACAGAGGGATTTTACAAAATCATGATTTTCTACCCTTAAAAAATCTTTTATTTCGTTTACAGATTTAATAATGCCCAGTGATTTTAAGGTGGTTTTGTGAATCAATCTGGGGGGGTCCTGTCCCCGAAAATTTTTTGAAATTTGACCTCTTAAAACAGGGTTAAACTTATTTTAGTGCTTTATGATTAGACAATTTCAAAATCAAATTACTATGCTTCAATCAGTCATGTAGCTGGATTTTTTCTGGGATAAGGGCTCGCCGTATTATTACGCACTTTTTTTCTTCAATTTTTTTTATTGAAATAATGTCCCCCAAACTCAGCACTGGCCACTGGCTTTAACCAATTCTAAAAAAACAGTGTTTTAAATCATGGGCAGTCCGTCTCCCTTTTTATGCGGCCCTCTTATGTTAGGTGCCATGGTAAACTGGCACCATCCTTTATGATTGAATGTTGGAAAAGCATATTCATAAAACTTTATGTCTTTCCTCAAAAGTTAAAAATAAAGTTTTTATAAACAATGTTCCTAATTATTGAGGTGGGGGATGCGTCCGCCCCCGGGAACGACGACCGGGGGGACGTCACGTTTGTTGAAAGAGATTGTGTTTTGTTCAGGGTTTTACTTATAAAAAATAAAAAATATGTGTCTTAATTTCCAAATAAAGTTTGTTTTTATTGCTTAAAATACTTTTTGAACGTTTAGGTATTTCAAAACTGAGAAATAATTTTATAGGTCGAGGCTGTAAGCTAAAATAAAAACTAAAGAAATGTCTGAAAATGGATAAAAATATTTTAAATTGATTAGGGTTTAGGCATTGTCTCATGAACCCTTTGAACCCGCATTTGAATTCAAAAGTTAGCGTAACGCAAAGTTAACCATTTCTCATTGGCTCAGTGCTTAAGAATTTCCACACTTTCACCCAAATTCTTGCTTAATTCATATATTTCTTAAATACCTTACATAAATGCAGTTTCAATAAACTGTAACTTAGTCTTTAGTCTAATTGGATCAATACTCAAACACAAAGTTGAAATTGAATATTCCCTCTATTGCATGTTATCTGAAAGATTCTAAAATTTCGATTTTTCCTTAAAAACTTAAAAATATTTTTTTTACATCCTCTGACAAAAAAGCAGAAAAACCCCGTTTCACAAAGAAATTTTCAATAAAAAGTTTCCGTTGACTTAAGGCGATATAGTACCCAAATATATTTTTTTTTAGTTTTTAATATTATGATTTTGATTTTAATTGCATATTTAGTGGGGTAATATGGTATACCCATTCCGTTAAAAAAAAGTTGGATTTTAATAATCAGAATTTAAAAAATTTTAATTTTTCACTATTTTTGACCATTTTTTAAATCCCTAAGGCTTTTTTAATTATGCATATTTTTAATTTTTTTTTTTCATTTATTGGTTCATTATATTATACTTCATAAAAATGTGCATGGGTTTCTTTCTATCAATATTACTTTATTTTCTAGAATTTTTTGTAGTAAAAACTCTCCAAAAAACCGAAAAAATTCATCATTTTCGACTTTAATATTTTTTTTAAAAAAATCTAACCTTATTAGAGCTAAACCCATGCACAGTTCTATAATACATATATTTCAGAATATATATAAAAATTTTCAGACTTATATTTAATGTACATAAAAAGCCTTAGTCTTTCAAAATATTGTAAATACACAAAAATTCAACGTGGAGAAAAACCAACTTAAAATTTCGTTTCTTCATAGAAAACCCTCATCATCGCATCAGAAAAATGTAAATAACTTCATAAATTATTAAGATAGAGCTCTGAAATTTTGAAGACACATTTAGAAAGATCCATGGTATGGATTAAGCCAATAAAATGTTTTTTTGATATTTTGATGATTTTTTGGGTACTATATCGCCTTAAAATGTGTAAAATCCCCTAGTTTAATTAAACCATTAATGGCGCAGCCTTGGCCAGAAATCATGTGTACGATATAATCATTTTCATGACATTCCTTAAAAATAATTTCCATTTGGCAATAGAAGTTCGATTTCCCGATCATCTGATTATTTAGTAATGGCACTGTATATTTGCACGGCCATTTTTCAACTAAACTCTACTCTAACTTCCACGGCTAGGCGTACCATTGGTTCCATCATTAAGCGCCGAGACTGCTACGTCATCACGAGACCTACAGCGCATGCGCCACTGGCCGTTTTGGCCGTCCAAATATACACTTCGTTTAGTAATAATTCCTAACAATATCTCCTCTGTGCCATAAAAAATCAATCAAACAACCAACCAGCTAAAGCATTTCAATCTAATTCGATTCTGAAATCGATTCTATCTCTCAACTTCGATTTTCCTATCACGAGACAATAGGGATTCCGCTGATAGTTTATACCTAAATTTCAGAAAAAGTTCTCGTGCTGCCATCTACTAATGCATTTATGAACTAAAATTTTGAAATTTTGGGAGCAAAAATTCTTTGCCCTCTTAAGAAGGATGCAAAAGACCGCATATTTTTATCTTTTTTAGTTTTCGAGTTATTGATTTTTAAAATGTGTCAGTCTTTTTTGGGACACCCTTACAACAGCTACATCAAGGTGGCCACTATAGATGCAATTTGGAGTACTTTTTAAAAATTTATTAAAAATACTTTACCCAATCTAATTAAAATTTTTAATGGTAAAATCGAAAGAAGAAGATCCAATTAACCTAAAAATAGGATGATAACCGTTTCCAAGCAAATATGTTTGTATTTATTAAGAATTTAAGCAAAAATTTTCCTTAAAGTGTCCACTATACCCACATTTACCACTATACCCACATTATATTTGTATAATTAAATTTACGATTACTTTAGTGTAAACGTAATGTAAGTTGCCTTCTTTTAATTTAAAATTCAACGAGCATTTGTTGCTGACCCTCTGTTGTGGTAGGGGCCTTCCATAATTTTCCTGAGGTCAAAAAGGGGGAAGAGGTCAATAAAATATCTCTTCAACTTAAAGGACGTTTTATCTTTTTAGCACACAGGGGCGATGAGTTCTAAAATTTGGAAATAAAACTCTCGTAATTTATGGATGTACGAATAAGGGTGACAAGAGATCTTCAAGATGACCACATCTGTTTGTGACAGATGTGGTTATCTTGAAGATCGGTACATTAGGGTTAGGGAAGAGATTCAAAGCCACAAGCTTTATGATGAATTCCTAGGATCCCTACGAAAAAATAGGATACCTTATCTTATGAGATCAACACATGTACTTCTTAAAATACTCGAATTTTTTTAATTGACTGGATAATTTCTTATAAAAACACTTGACCATGAAACTATGAGCGTATTTACAGGTGGAAGATCAAAGGGGGCTTGCTGCTTACCTGAGGGATCTAGACACATAACACTGGGGAACAATTTTTAACATAATTTCTGTTGACTCCGATTTTTTTGGCTGTTTCAATGAGCACACTGATTAGAAAACTGTTGTTAGTTTTCTTCTATCACGTCAACTTTTTTGGCAAACAGCCCCGCCCCTTTTTACGTTTTTCAATGACTTAATGACTTTGAATTCGATTTTCAAGGTCAAAAATCATTACTTTAGTCCTTAAATTACACCCGAGAGGACAAAAATGGTTAAAGTTTCTAAAATATGAAAATTTGTGGCCAATGGATAGGTTTAAGGGGTTATTACCCCCCTAAAAACGAAAAAAAAATCGTTAAAAATTTATTTTACGCTATTTTTTACACTTATTTTTTATGCAATTCCTTTTCAAAAGGTTCTAACCCATCCCCAAAGACCCAAATTTAAGGAAAATAAGCAGCAATGATTTTTACAAAGAGCGGTTGAGGCATTAGCGCCCCCGAAGCACCTGCGGAAGGGTTCGGAAGACTCTCTTTCGCTTCGGGGACGATAACACCTCAACCGCTTTTAGTAAAAATCATTGCTGCCTATTTTCATTAAATTTGAGTCCTTGGGGAAGGGTTAAGACCTTTTAAAGAGGAATTGAATAAAAAATAAGAGTAAGAAAAGCTTAAAATAACCTCTATCCTTTATAACGTTCCTTTTTTGCATTTCAGGGTTTTTCTCTTTATTTTTTTACGCAATTCCTCTAAATTAGGGCCATATGCAGCTGTCATCGTATATCGAAATAACAGGTTATCAACCTGTTGCTTCTGCTACTCGTATCGAGTCACGTGGTCAAAAACGAGCTCGATACCTCCGGAGGGTCTCGAATATTGGTCACGTGAATCGAAGTGAATTCTGATTGGATGGTAGCTAGCGCGTCATCCTTACGTCAGGTGAAGCGAGTCCAATGGGGTCAATTTATCGCCAGATGGCGTTAGTAATACTGGTAGTTCCATTGGTCGACCTGTGAGCGCCAACGTCATGGAGAAAAACGATTGTGACACTGCTGAATCGCTTTTTTCGATTTACGATGCCATTACAAATATTCGATATTCGGTTCGATTCGATGGCAGCTGCATGTGGCCCTTAATTTTCTTATTCTAGTCACTATACCTAAGGTAATTAATTATAATTCAGTTCAGCAGCCAATCAGAAAAAGCTAAATGCGATTGATTGAGCAAATGACTTTGAGTGACAGCTTCAGTGGGCGAATGAAACTGGTGAGTGACAGCTTCAGTGGGTGAGTGACGGGTGGGAGGTGGAGCTATAAGAGGAAAGGAGGCGGGTCCGTTTGGCCAGAGGTTTCTCCACAGAGAAAAGATTATTCAGAGAGTCCAAAACGCGATTTTACTAAAATAGTTCTACAGTTATCGCATAGTGGCGTTTCGACCCTCCAGCTGTCAATCATTGGTGTGGGCGGGGACTAAAGGAAACGAGTGATTCTCATTGGACTTACAACTTTGTATGGAGGCTGCATTTGAATTTCTCAATCACTTCTATTTTTCCCCTGATCAATGAAACTTTTCCCCTATGGTTGCAAACTTTCCCTGACAGTAACTAAACTTTCCCTATTATAAACATTGATATAGTTTGTTCTGGCGTTTAATATCTCTTATCAGTGATTGTAGTCGCAGAAAGGATCATTAAATGTGTAGTTATATGTTTAAATTGTATTAAATGTGGACTTGGAGTTGTGAGTTCGATTCCAGAGGAGCTCACGACCCATCGTCACTTTAAAGAAGATGCGAGAACGCGAGATTGTGACGTCACGGGCAGATCAAGAATATATAAGCCAGCGAGAAATCTGCGCTGGCCAGAACATTAGGTGAGTCCCTGGGAGAGCATGACATCAGAGAAACTTGTGATGTCTAAGAAATTATCCCCAGCGCATGCTCGAAAGAAAAATACACGCAACTGTTTTAATAACCGGGAAAATATATAAAATATTTTTCCCTCTTTAGCGATTTGAAAGTGGGCGGGGTTAATTGAGAGAATGTATGCGGCTGTAGCTCGATTGTAGAGAGTCAACAACGTTACGTCATATTTTCTGGTTAGTTCCACCGTTATCACATAGAAACGCCACCGTCTATGGGAAAACCCATGTTAAAAAAGTTGCCATTAGCGTCTATGGAAATGGACTCTCTGATTAATCTTTTCTCTGTGGGTTTCTCTATGGGAAAAGCTATGTTAAAAAAGTTGTCATTAGCGTCTATGGAGATGAACATTCTGTTAAGCTCTATACTCTGTGGGTATAACTAAGGTTAGAGGCCTGGGCCTCTTTTTATCAACTGCCCCTCAGCTTCTTCTTCTTCCTTTCTCCCCTCCGAGTATGTCAAATTCACGTGACCCTTTTGCTATCGTTGGTTCGACAGTAGTCCTATCACTGTCGTGAAAATTTACAACAGAAATTTGATTAATTTTCAATATATTTTGGAATCAAAACTATGGATTTAAAACAATCTGGGGTGACCTTGAAAGGGGGTCGATTCAGCAGAAGAATCGGATGAAGAAGACGCTCAATTATCAATTCCCACTGATTGTGGTGCTGATGACAATTCAACTCAATGATGTTGTTAAAGATGCTCGCTGAGCTGACAGTTGGGATTGAAGATTTTCTGGATTTTCCCTTTATTAATACGGTGATAGGAACAGGTGCATTCTTTCCACCGATGCGATTATGATCCTCTCCTAAGTTATCACACACTCTTCTCATAATCAATGCCTGAGTATGGCGGGCGCAAAATCAGGCGTTCACGTCGTACAATTGAAACCCATATCAGTACCCAAGAATTTGGTGGAAGGCAACAAGTTCATTAAGTGGGACGATGTGAGTTCTTTCTCTTCCTCGGTTTCTTTCTAATAAAGACGTTACGAACATCTTTTACTGTTGCTGATGACCTTACGTAGTGCTTAACAGACTCCATGCTAGCTACCTAGTATTTGTTTACATACAGAACAAGATGTTTTCCTGCTCTCCTTCGCTTGTTGTGAAAAGATCGATTGATAATTTTTGTAAAAAGTCAAACACTGGGTGGGAAGTGTGTTAGTACTCGTACAAAATACCAAATACCATTCATGTATTTGGATTGTTAGTTCAATCCATTAATAATAACTATTGATTCCATTGAAGATTTGTTTCTTCTCCAACTAACCCAAATAATTTTTATGTTTAATTAATATATAGAGATAACCTTATGGCGCAAGTTCAGAGGTGCGGATGATTGGCGAATTTTGGCTATTTAGCGCCATATTTAGAAGCCAAATGACTCTTTTAACATTAGTTAGGGTTACCATATTAGTCATGTTTACTGCTAAAAACTTGGCGCATCCGCACCTCTGAACTTGCGCCAACCTTATTAACCAACTCTAGATGGGAAGCTAAAATACACTAAGATAAAATAAAGAAATTTTGGTAGAATATGTGCTAGCAAAGGGGTGGCCAATCCAAATGATCTTGAGAGCCACTTTCGAAAACCACAATACTCCCATGCAGGCGCGGATCCAGCACAGCTCCAAGGGGGGCACTTTTCCTGACAAGATCCCCTTGTGGTACCATTGAGGGTATGGGGGTCCTCCCAGTGGCGGATCCAGCGGGGGGGCCATGGCCCCCCCCGAGAAAATTTCAAAAATAGTAAAAAACCCCCTTTTTCAGAGCTAAAATTCAAAAAAAATTTCATTGTAATTCATGCGATGTCTGACAAGAATAAAAACAACGCAAGGGGGGCCATGCTCATCCCGAGAAAAATTCCAAAATAGTTACCTTTTATCTTCAACGATCATTGCTGAAACGCCCCTTCTGTTTTGTCATGAATGCTAAAAATGGACTGTCGGGGGGAGGAAAAAAGAGAAAAGTGACTCCGAAACGAGTTAAAATCCTGTTTTTAGGGTCAAACTTCCAGAAATTTTCTGGGGGAGGACCCCCTTTGGAACTCTATACTTTACAAATTTTTTGTAAAAATATAGCCAAAATGCAAAAATCCAACCAAAATGGAAATTAAAATCTTGAAAATGTATGTCTGAAATCATGATTAGGTGTACCAAAACTAGTTGAAATCTGCGTTTTAGACTTAAAATTTCCAAAAAAAAAACCCCCAGAAAATTTTTTGACACCCCCCCTCCCCGAAAAAAAGTCTAGTTACGGCCCTGAGTCCCAGGCTTCAGTAATGGTAATTTGTTTTTGTAATTAATAGTTAGTTACACAAATTAACTATTGTATGCAATATTGAGTCGTGACTTCAAAATTAATAAATCTTGGAGTTTGAAAAAATTGGAATTTCAGACACTTACGTGTCTGAATTTCCACTTTTTTTCAATTTTTATCTAAGATAACAAAACAAAATATTATATAAACAAAAACGAAATAATTATGGAATGCGTTACCTGCGAAATGATTATTAAATCGAGTGGGGTAAACGAGTGCAAGAGAAAAATTGAAAAAATTCAAAAATTTATAGATAAGTATCGTATTTCCAAATGGCCCCCCCCCCCGAAAATTTGGTCTGGATCCGCCCCTGGGTCCTCCCCCAGAAAAAAATTGAAATTTGACGTGTAAAAGTAGGGTTTTAACTCATTTTTAGAAATGTTTTGAGTCTAAAGGGGGGCACTTTTCAACACTATTACCTTTACTTTATGACCCAAAATGTCAAAATTTTGGGGATTTCGTAAAATTAACTCTGGAGATCCCATTTTGATACTAATGGGGGGTATGGGGGTCCTCCCTAGAAAAAATTCTGAAATTAGACCTATAAAAGTTGGGTTTTACTCATTTTGAGAACCTTTTCGGGTCTCCAAGGGGGGGCACTTTCCAGAATTCCACCCTTCTGGATCTGCCACTGCTCCCACGGGCTGCATATAAAATTTTAGGATAATAGCTGCTCGGGAAGGCAGTTAAAAGTAAGTTGAATAAACCAAGTATAGATTAGCTAGTTTTGGATCATTTCCTTACTTTACAGTTTCCTAAAATATTCATTTAAATTGACCATTAGGAAGCACCCCTAAGAATGCCTTCTCTATTAATGCCTTCTTGATTATTATCTCTACGAAACAGGTGCCGTTAAAAAACTATCTGAATTACTCGAAACTATAGCTTGTGGCACATATAGAAGTTTTTGTATATTTTAAAATAAACTTTTAGGAAGGATTCTCACCAGCATGAATGTCTCCCCCATGAAATTTTTTGAAATTTAAATCTAATTAACATAGGTTTTTAATTAATTTTGGTACACTTAGTCCGAATTTCGGGGGCCTTAACTTAAATCCTGCAGGTTGGCCACACCTGTACTAGCAATTATACTAAAATTCTGACACAACTGTAAAATTCAGTACAAATATATAGTTGCTGACTTTTTTCCCTGGTTTTTCCAACTAAATGGTAATTTATTAACAGCAATCCATGTACAGTCGAGTCCGCTTAATGTGATCGCAATTGTCCATGACTAAACTGATAATATTATCCGATCGATAACAATAAGCCATCTCTTATAAAAAAACAGCAAACAGTGTAACTAGATTGTTTGCTTTAAAATCAAAATAGTAATGTAATCGTAATAAATGTATTCAAAACTCTATTTTAACACTAGGTAAAATTTTATGGGGAAAATATAAGAGTAGTTCAGTTAATAAAATTAAAATAATCTCTTACTTTATATTTTTATAGAAGGGTCTCTTTTTTCCGCTCCAATATAGCCTTCCACTCCAATAAACCACTTACTTATTACATAATCTGAAATCCAGTAAACAAGGGAAAATCAAAATATCTTATTAAAAACATATCTGGAAAGCGTAAATTTTGGTGTTTCTTTAACCAATCACAAGTATGGATTCGGACCCCCCATCTAACCGTTTTCTTTCAATAATATGGGGAATGTTTTATTTTTCTTACTCATACTGAGTTTCAGAAAAAAGAAGCGCCAGATGTTCTCATGGAGAAGATTTTTACTCGTAAGAATTGACCTTCAAAATGAAACTCGAGCTCAAAAGCAGTCGTTTTAAAGGGGATATGGACAAATTTTGATAATACTAAGTGGAGTGATGATTCATAGTTGATCACATTAAACGATGTATTTTACATTAAATTAAATAGCTCGGGATTAAAAGATCGGGACCTGTCGATTTCGATAACATTATCCGATATTGATAACATTAACCGTGATCACATTAAGCGGATTTGACTGTAGTAGGTTATGCGAGACAAGTGGCACCCACAATCACATCTAAATTTCTTGTTTTGAATGAAGAATAAATGTATCCAAAAATTACACAACTTTATAAAACTAGTTCTGTTTGAATCAGAAAGCAAGATTAATTATGGCATTTCTATTTCTATTGCTATCGCTATTTCTTATAAATATGAATCTAACCTAGCTTACCTGCTTAAAAAACTCGACAAAAACTAATAAAACCAGAAAATCCCAATAAAACCCAATAATACCCAAAAAAAACCCACCCGGGTTAGGTTTTTCAAAACCTGGATAAAACGTGCTTTCATTAAAACAGCCATATGTTGTTGGCCCCATGATGGGTCGCTCTAACAAGGTTCTACAATATTATAAAATAAGTTGTGGTAAAAATGATGTCTATCATTCACTAGAAATGTTGAAAATAAAATAGTGTGACCTAGTTTGTGTTTTGACCCATAACTTATAATCCTTTTACAGGATTCAACGGTTGGAACTCCTGTCACCCTCAAAGTGGATGCCAAAGGATTCTTCTTATACTGGACCGATCAAAACAAAGTATACTGCACTTTTGATTTTTCCTTCGTAAGCTTTAGTGAAAATAAACACTTAATTTAAACACTGTAAAAGTTCTTGTAAAAACCGGCTGTCACTGCTTTAAAAAGAGACCACTGTGCCCAGGCCTGACAAGAGGGAGGGGGCAGGGGGTACGATCCCAGGGACCCGAGACCCATGGATTTTTTTCATGATGACTTACAGGGATATCATTTTGAATATTTTGGAAACTAATATGTTCACTAGGGTGGTCCACATTCCTATGGGAAAAAACAAACTTCGTCCTAGACACAACGTCGCCCCCTCTTTTTTTTACATCTACCTATAGTATTATTCTGGCTAAGTTTCAACTTCCTACTTCAGTTTTAGGAGGGTGCTCAATGGCCCTAAAAAACTGCACTTTTTTTAATTTTTTTCGAAATTTTGGCTAAATTGGTTAAAAAATATGCAAAAGATAAATTATTTTGACACCTACTTAATTTACACACTTAATATATGATAATAAATTGAAGATAAAATAGTTAAAAGCATCATTTTGTTAAGTATGAATGTTTAGAAACAATATTGACGAGTTTGTTTTTTGTTGACTAGGAAGCAACAATAGCAGGGCTGTTAAAGGGAATAACTGTTCAGAATGTGCAAGAGGCACCAAAATTGGTGGAAATATAGTTTAAAACATGCTGAATCCCAAATCGACCAGAAGCACTCTGGCGGAAGTGCCGTTTGGGACTTCCGGTCAAATACAAAATGGCCTCCCGCTGGCCTATTTTCGGTTCTTTTAATAATAGAAAGAAATTTTTGGGGGTCAAATATTATGCTTTATGGGTCAAAAACATGATTCGGGTTACAAAAATATGCAATTTGTTTTAAAAAGTAATAAAAATTCAATAAAAGCTCAAAATAGTAATATAGTCCTATGACGAGCAGTTGCTTCAAAAAAATTTTTTTTAAAGTTATTTTCTTGACGGTTTTATAAGTTTTTTGAGGTGCTTTTTCCGAATATCTAGTTCACTTTCACGTGGAAGGTCGGCTTCATATCAAAAAACGCAAAAATATGTGAAAAAAATTGCAAAATTTTCACTTTATCTTCGGATTTTTTCGTATATTTCAAAAAATATTAGTTTCTCGAAAATTACTTGCATTACAAAGTTAAAGTAAACAAAATTTCCTACCAAATGCACTTTTCAACTTTTATTTTTCAAAGAATAGTTTTGCTGTTATAACACACTGAAAAACAGGATTTTAACACAAATGATTTTAACGCATTTTTGCGGATCTAGAGAAAAATTTTGATAAATATAAAAATTAAACTAAATACAATATAATAAAACATATTGATGCTTAGAAACATCAGGCTTTACGAAAAAAAATTGTTTTTTAAGCACTTGATGTCTAAAAGCAAATCCATAAAATTTTTAAAGTGTCAAAAAGAAGGGTCATTGAGCACCCCCTAAAAATAGGAGTAGAAAGCTAAAATTAAAGGAGGATGATACTATTGGTAAATGTAAAAAAATTAGGGAGCGACGTTTGGGCTAGCTTGAAAAAAGTTTTTTAGACCACCCTAATGTTCACCCGTAAGGCCAAAAATGAGTAAATTCCCAGTTTTCTAGGGGCATATTTTTAAAAAATTTCTGGGGGAACCCCCATACCCCCAAACATTTCATACATAATGTAAATCATCATTAAAAGGCTTAACTTCATATCAGAAAAAAGCCCATCCTTAGGTGAAACTCAACTGAAAAATATTTAAAAATGAGTTAAAACTTCTCTTTTTACGGGTCGAACTTTCAAAAAATTTCTGGGGATTCCCCAGAGCTCCTTTAGTGTTTGCCTGTTTGCCTCACGTTTTATCAAGAAAACGAAATTTTTAAGTAACTATTTTAATTCTAGGCAAAATTCAAATCTTGCCTAGAAATATTTAAAAAACTACAAAAAGCTCATGCATGGATGGAGGTACTTCAGAAAATTTTCGCCCCCTCGAAATGAGTGCATGTGACTGGGGGGCCCACTTCTCAACTTTATCCCCGGTGCCCGGCTTGGCTCTTGGCGGCCCTGACTGTGGCAAAAGTCCCTTACAGTCACCATGTTAACACTGTTTTAATGTCAATGAATATTTGACAGTCCTCATTTTTAGAACTTGCAGAGATGCTAACCATTCCGGATTTTGCAGAATCATTCCGCATTTCGGCCCAAAATTCCGCAATTACGGATAAAGCTCGAAAAATTACGGAAACTACGCTAATTATATTTTAACGACTATGTATTAAATTTTTCTTCTCAATTCTCTGTTTTTAGCTCCAATCCTTACAATACATATTTTTTTACTTAGAACTGCGAATAAAAACGATAATCTAGTCGCTAGTAACTGATGAGATGGGCCATAAGCAGGTGGAATCAATTGGAATTCGGAATATTCTGATCTGCATGGATGATTGATTCATGGGAGAAAAAAAGGCCTTCTGTTCTCAAATATTTGCGTTTTCAGGACTTTTCTGAAACTTATCAAAAGATGGGGCATTTTTCTACGTGCGGAAACCGCGTTGTAGGTCGGCTAGCCACACGCCACGCCTTTTTTTTGGCGGGCGGGGGGGCGATTACGGATGACCGTTGTCCAGGGTTGGCAACCCTGAACTTGGCTATCTAGAGATTTATGCTTAAGTAGACTCATTCAAAAGCTGTGACAGTCAGGTTTTTCTAGTGTAGTGGGATGCAAGATAAAAAACTGACTAACAAATGCCCCCCATTCTGAGCCAATGACTTCTTTTGAATGCTATCTTGCTATCTACCTAAAAGTAACTTAGTGAATATTGCCCCCTCCTAAATGCAAAGCTACAATGCACTTACCGGAGTTGAAAGAAAATTTTTTTAACATTTAAAACATGTTTTATTTACTTTTTTATACCCTCAGGGGCACAAAAGTGCTTAAGAAAACAATGATTTTTAACAAATTAAATTAAATTTTTAAATTGAAATTAAATTACTAAAGCTATATTTTCTAAAATTTATTCTTAACAAATTGGTTTTCATTTCAGGAAACAGAATTTTTGGAAATATCATGCATTAGGGATATCAGGACCAGAAGATATGCACGAATTCCTAAAGTAGGCCTCGATTAATAATCAGTAATCAGCTTATAACAAAATAAAGTGCATATTAAAAAACGGCATTCTATCTCATCATTATGAAACAATATTGAGTCTGAGAAAACTCCAGCTCTCAAGCGTCGCCTCCAACCGTGGACCGGTTTCGCCCTTGTTAGGGCTCATCAGCACGGTATAGGAAGGTAACGCAAGAGAGCGGAGGGAGAGCTTTTAGTCTAGCCGACTATAACGGAAAAAGTGGTGACCATTGATCAGTCCTCCACTATCTGCCGGATTGAACTGCACATTCCCTAGAACAGATTTAATTCCCGAAAGGCAAGGTATGAAAAGAAGAGTTCTTCATCAGTAACCTCTTGTTAGAGGAATGTGTGAGAAAACTCCAGCTCTCAAGCGTTGCCTCCAACCGTTACTGGTGAAGAACTCTTCTTTTCATACCTTGCCTTTCGGGAATTAAATCTGTTCTAGGGAATGCGCAGTTCATTCCGGCAGATAGTGGTGGACTGATCAATGGTCACCACTTTTTCGGTTATAGTCGGCTAGACTAAAAGCTTTCCCTCCGCTCTCTTGCGTTACCTCCCTATACCGTGCTAACAAGCTATAGCTAACAAGGGCGAAACCGGTCCATGGTTGGAGGCGACGCTTGAGAGCTGGAGTTTTCTCACACATTCCTCTAACCAGAGGTTACTGGTGAAGAACTCTTCTTTTCAATATTGAGTCTACTCTAATGCTTATCATACTCCCTCGTTTCTCTCCCAGTGTATTTAATGACTTTCTGTGTTTGGTAGGAGGGGAAGTTGCGTGATTCTGTGACGATGGGGCAAGACATTCCATTGGATGAGAAGACGATTACTGTAGTTTTTGGACCTGATCTAGTCAACATTAGCTTCCTCAATTTCTGTTGTATAGCTAAGGAGATTGCTCAAGTATGTATCTTTCATCCCACATTATACAGGGTGATTCAAAACTAGCTGTGCATAATGGGTGAGGTTGTAGGAGACACATTGATGAAACCTTAATTCCTCTGTCACCAGAAACACTCAATATTAGTAATAAGGTATCTCCCAAAATCATGTAGGGGAGAGTGGGGCTATTTCGCACATGGGGCACATTTGGACAGATGGCATTTCCCCTAGTAATTATTAATTTAAAAATCTGAAAATAATACCAGTAGATGGAAGCATGACTACCACCTCCTGCATGAATTTTCAAAGCCCTGAGCCATTTTGTTGTATACGCACTAGAAATTTGCTAGCGTTAGAAGCAGCAAAGTAAATTTTCTTGTCATTTTGTTGGCGTAAAATATCAATCAAAAATAACTCTCAAGTGGACATTCAGCATTTTATTCAGTAGAGGCACTACTAAAGTAAGTTTCTAGAAGGGTTTTATTTCCTTGCTTTAATTATAAATATCTTGTTGGGACGTGGTAAGCTTGAACTGGTAGATGGGGCACATTCGTACACCAAAAGATGGGGCAAATTCGGACAGTGCGAATGTGCCTCATCTTTCCCATTTTTGATTATGAAAGTAATTTATATGTTTATAAGTGCAGTATATTTAATTACTTGAAGTTTAATTGTTTTTTATTGTAATTGTTTCAAAATTTGGTGATAATATAAAAAGTAACATCTTAAAGAAAGCTTCAGTTTTAAGGAATTTAGATCCAGATTTAAACATTGAAGAAATAAATGTCCCTGATAATTGTTTAATACCAATTAACTTGGACTTAAGTGATTTTATTCTAGTAGAATTTGCTACTTAGAAGAAAATTTTGTTATGTTGGTCGAATAGAAAATTTGGAATTGAATGGTGCTTATTTAAAATTAAAACTATAAAGCTAATGACTAAACTTTTATTTTCCCAGTAAGTAATGATTCAACATTCATACAAAAAGATAATATCGTATTAAAAGTTCCGCAACCGTCAGTTTCAGGTGTTAATAAGCGAGCTGTTGGTTCACTTTCCTTTGGAATAAAACCTGACAGTTAAAATATTGGTTGAACTTTTTCTAACTAATTATATTATGTGAAGTAAGTATGTCAATATGCAGTATACTCTTCATTACTACAATTGTTTTCCTCATCAAAAACTTAGATGTTCGATATTTTCTGAAGCTGTTTTTGTAAAAAAATCTTCAATTTAGAGGAAAAATATGTAAAAGTGCCAAATATTTCGTTTAATTATCCTTACTTTAAAGTGCCATAAACTTTTTAGTTTGTAAAAATAATTATTGTATATTTTTTTGCCTGTGTTCGAATGTGCCCCACACAAATGCAAAACTGCCCCACCCATGGGGCACATTCGCACGAAATTTCTCGTTTTTTAGATTGATGATAAAGGTTAGAAATTCTAGATGAATGCGACCAATTATCGTTCTAAAATATCAGGAAAGGTTTTAACTTTCATTTGAATCCGATCTTGTTTAAATATCTCATCTAGATCCAGAGAAATATGCCGAAATGCACTTTTTGTGCGAATGTGCCCCACTCTCCCCTACTTATGAAATGATTAGTACTTTGTGGTCCTCCGCTTGACCTGTGCTTTCAATTGCGTCCCTTGAGCACTTATAAGTTGGAAACAACTGTTATAGATGAAAAAAAATTATTTTACGAATAAAAATGCTGGGTTAATAGGTACTATTTAGAAACGAGGAGTTTTTCCAACTTCAAAATAATTTGGAATACGGTCCAGCCCATACAAGCATACCGTTTTGGTACGTCTTTTCTTAGAAATTGAGGCTTGATATCATCTATTTGAAAAATGGTTCTTGCGTATTATACCATCGACCGTACCGCTTGATCAAAAACGTCATCAAAACCCATTGACTTTTCTATTGATGTGCCGCTGAATTAAACGGCCTCTGAACGGTCAGCGGTATAATACGTAAGGGGCCATTCATTAATTACGTAAGGATGATTTTGGCAATTTTTGACCCCCCTACCCCCATGTAAGGATACGTAAGATTTTTCAAACCCCTCCCCCCTATTCTTACGTAAGATTCTATTTCGTTTGATCAGTTTAAACTAGAATTAAAAAGACATCTGTCTGATATACCCTCATTTTCTAAAAATTAAAGCTTCGATAATATACCGAGATCAGCTGCATTCTTAAGTTTTTCTGGGGTTATTCAATAGTTGTTTGATTGGAATTTGTTTACATTAACTTGAAAAATCTTACGTAAGAATTGGTTTGACCCCCCCACCCCCCAAGTAAGGGTATGTAGAGATTTTTCCAACCCCCCCCTCCCCCTCGGGACCCTTACGTAATTAATGAATGGCCCCTAAGTACCTGAAAAATTTTGAATTTATTTCAACATCAAATAGTAATATGAAATGCTGCCAAGTCAGATAATGAAATATAAGGTGTTAATGTGGGTCATTAATATCTTAAAACTTGATAAGACTGTTGAACCAAATTGCTTTTCCTAGGAATGGGTGGAGGCTTTGCTGACGATGGCATACAACCTGCTAGCCCTGAATGCGCCCACAACCACTTTCCTCGAAAAACTCTACACCAAGATTCAGCTAATGACCGACAGGGAAGGGAAAGTGCCCGTGAAAAAGTAATTCAACCTTTTATTATAATTCTTTTTTTTGCTTAAGAATAGGTAATTTTAAAGAGACCGAATTACTTGAACTTTTAATGAAAAGTTTACACCTCAAGGTTATAATATTTCAATTACATACTGAATTCGCCTTTAATGTATCATACACTCTCTGCATTCACTTATATCAATTATAGATTGAAAATACGAAGTAATAGTTATCAGCTGCACAAAGTTTCCATAGGTCTGGAAATACCTGGAAGAGTCGAGAAATTATGATTTGGCCCAAAAGTCAAGAAATAGTCAGGGGAAATTTGCAATTTTTTGCCTAAAACCTGTAAAATGATTAATTTTAATATCTGCATCGCATTTTTGGATCCAGAAATGAAAAAAAAATAACCTGGAAAAGTCGGGAAATTTTGTTTCCAAAATTGAGCAGGAACCCTGCTAAAATACTACATTTCCCCCCACAATTTTAGTCCAAAGTTAGAGTGAAGCTTTTTCTCCATTTTATACATTTATCCCCTTGTACCTTCAGAGCATTTCTGATAGTTTATATTAACTCCTTCAAAAGTCCTATCCATTTCCACTTGAAAGAAATGGAAAGATGAGTTATTTAAAAGTAATAATAAATCATTTCTTTGTGTAGTGTTGTTAAACTATTTGCTCAAAATAAAGAAGACAAGAAAAGAGTAGAAAAGGCCTTGGAACTGTGTGGAGTGTCCACTGGAAAAGTAAGGTTTAAAATATTTATAGATTTATCATGAAATACAACCCTAACACAAATAAGTTATTGTAGGACCAAAGGTGCTAATAACATACATGCCTACACTCTCAATTTATTCAAGAGATTCTCAAATCAACTTCTCGTCTTCTTCCCAGATTTCGTGTCTAATCTCCGGAATTTCATCAAAAATCAGGAAATTCCTGTAAAAATGGGATTTTGAGCAAGAAATAGGGAGAATTCTAATGAAAATCCCTATTGAAGATTATTAATTTAATCCATGAATAAAAAAAGCAATCTGTTGGTATGTGTTTAGAGAGCTTGTTTTATAAAATCCCCATTTAACTTGAAGCTCCCACTAAAATCTGCATAAATTTTAATTTTTTAGTCTTTATTTAAAAGTCCTGAAGTTTCATTCCCCAATGTTGGCATGCATGCTATTAAAGAAACTGTAGTTCTTACCTATTATGTCATCAACCGTCAGTTTCAGCAGCACTGTTAATGGGCTTTCGCTTCAGATTTTCATTTTTGACTTCACAGTTGTCAGAATAATACGGAAGTACCGAAACCCCACTCTGCCTGTGTGAAGCAGGATCTCGGAGGTGATTACCGTATAATATGCTTTTGATCTAATTGCTAGCATTGCTCCAATAAATCAGCAATATTTACTTTCATATCTTCTTACATGCATAGTAAACAAATATTGGTAATTGGTTGCATTTGGCTTGGTTCAGCAAAGTGGGAACAGATATACTTAAAAATCAGACTAATTCATAATCAATGCAAATTTTGTTCATATATTTCCTTAAAATGTAAATGTTGAAAAATGTAAACTTAAGAACTGTTTGGTGCTTATTACTTTCATTCAATTTTTAGAATGATTCCATCAATCCTGAAAAGTTTTCTTTTGAGAACTTCTTAAGCTTTTATCGATATTTGACTGGACGAGAGGAAGTTGACAGCATTTTTGAGAGACTGTAAGCAGAGCTATATTACCTTTTCATAAATCTGATTTTACACTTTTGTACTATAAACTTAGAAAGCTTCTATGTTTAAAAACTTTTTTAAATTTTGGCATGCAGAAGATAATTAATTTATACTTTATTAACAGTTGGTACTGGGGAGCTCTCTCATCTTAGTTTTCATTATATTGAATGAGATGTTGCAATATGTATTGTTTTCTTTTTCTCATTTGTTTTATTTATTTAAGCTTTTGTCTTTGAGCTGTATTTAAAATTCCTAAAAGAAGTAAATTAACGATGCAGGATTAAAAGACTCATGTTGAAGGATGACCAATTTCTGTATTTTAAAAATTCTATATCTTAATATTTTTATAAGGATTTTAGTGCTATCATTGTTCAAATCGATTTGTAGCATTTCTACTTCTTAAATATTGAATATTTTGTACTGTTTTTTGACAGTAGTAGAGAATCTTTAGAGGATAGAAGTTTGGTGTTTTTTTTTCTGTTTTGATTATTCATACCAAAGGCAAAAGTTTTGGTTGGAGAAACACTGCTGGTTATAAAATGCTTATGATGTATGTGTAATAAAGTCCCCTTTAAGTTATAAAATATATTTTGTGCTTTAGGACGGGTAGTCGTAAGAAAGGCATGACAGTCGAACAGTTGGTAGATTTTTTGAACAAGGAGCAGCGTGATCCACGCCTCAACGAAATCCTATATCCTTATGCTGACCCTCAACGGGTTCAAGAAATCATCAAGCAGTATGAGCCAAACAAGAGTTTTGCTCAAAAAGGTTAGCTGATGGTTATTATTATTATTATCATCCCAAACTTGTTTTATCCTTTAATAGCGATTCTGCGAAATACTTGTTAGCAGTAGTGACTCGTCCATAGGTGTTGCGGAACTGCAGCATCCCCAGCCAAAACTTCCCAATTTCAAATTTTTAATCGTTAAACTTTAAAATAACCTTTTTTTAATTCTTTCTCTTTAACCTTTCCGATTTATTAACTTGTACGATTTCTGTTATATCTATCAATGTTTATTAAACTTTTATTTTTTATTGCTCTAAAATATTTGCCATCTTGGCACATCAGCTAGTCTACCCTGTAACTTCAGCTGCAACGGTCACTACTGGTTAAGTAAGATCCTCGTTTTTCCAACTACAAAGCTTATACATAGACAGGGTTGCCAGCTACTCCGAAACTTCCGGAGTTTTTCCGTTAGAGTACTGAAAATCCGCGAATCCGCAATAAGTGTTAAATACTCCGGAAATACCCTTTCCATGTTTAATGCTTTATAATCTGTTACGATGGTAAGCCCTACTGGAACGCTAAATGGCATTGCAATGTTTGAGGCTCAAAATAGTATTGAGTTCTTTCCTTTCTTCGATAAAATTGACCGCAAAAGACATGGCTAGTGTTTCCAAGTTGGGTTACAAACCATGGTTGGCTTTAAAACGATTGAAAAAATTTAGCTGTCATGCTTTCTGCAATATTTGTACCGTTTTGGTGGTTCCGGAGACAGCAGTTTGGCACTACTCCTGGAGTAGCATAAGAAATCCGGAATTTTTTTTCCTGGGCCCCTGAAGCTTTCTGGAAAAGGTTGGCAACCCTGCATAGATCCTTCTTATACATTTAAATAATGGTATTTTGCACAAGTATTAATTAACCCTAATCAGCAATCATGCCAATCATGAAAAATAAACTGCATGTAAAAGCTATGATATAGATCCTTTGGCTCCTTAAATTGCTCACTTGAAGCTCCAATGCACAATTTGAATTTGTTGATAAATAACCTCAAAAATTTATTATGAAAAAAATCATTAATGTTTCTTTTGTTACAGGTCTAATGTCTGTGGATGGCTTCTTACGTTACCTGATGGGAGCTGAAAATGTCATTGTAACCCCTGAAAAGTTTGATCTAAACCTAGACATGGATCAGCCTTTGAGCCATTATTTCATCAATTCATCTCACAATACCTATCTCACAGGTAAGAACAGTAAGCTTCAACTACTTCATTTTTTGGGTGTTTTCTTTTATAAGTTGTAGTACAGTAGTAGCATTATGATTGATGTCTTGTGAGGTTTTTGAAATCTGCCCTAAACTGAGACTCCTTTTTGTAGAAAAAAAATTACATCCAGCAGTGGCACTGGCAGAAAAGATTTTCGGATGAAATATGGGATAAATTTACCTATGTTCAAAAAAGGGAAATATTCTGACTTTCAGGGGATATATCCTCAAATCCCCCTCTGGCTACACCACTGATTTCTTGCAAAATATCCTTAATTAATAGCTTTCCTGTTAAGTTTTTAAATATTAAATAACATTGAATAAGATAAGCAATGAAACACTTACAAAATCAAGCTTACTTTTATGGTAATCCAATAAACATTTAAATTTAATAACTTAAGTTTTCCAGATTTTGTTTATAAAGTTTCCAAAAATCATGTATTTATTTCCAATTAATTTGATATTGGTTGATTTGATATCGGTGGTCAGACTATATTTCTGTTTTGTGGTGGCTGGTTTCACCTGTTGACACCCTTGCAACCTATCTAATGAAATAAAACTTGGTTCATCTTCCAGGCCACCAGCTGACTGGCAAGTCGTCAGTGGAGATCTACCGCCAGTGCCTGCTGTCTGGATGCCGCTGCCTGGAACTTGACTGCTGGAATGGGAAGTACTCGGATGAGGAGCCCATCATTACCCATGGATACACTGTTGTCACAGAAGTCTTACTAAAAGTAACTGCATAGCTCAGTTTTACAGACCTGCCAACTCTCCTGCTTTTGGACTGAGTTTTCTGCCTTTAATTCAAATCTCAGGCTTCCATTTTTTCGTTGTTTTGATTGGGTGCAGGATAAAAAAAACAGCCTGATAAAACTCCCAGTACAAATAGAGACTAATAAAAATATAATAGACAAAATAAAAGCCAGAAACTCCGGCCAAAAGTAGGAGAGTCGGCAGGTCTGGTAACTACTCCCTGTAAAGCAGTGCTTCGTAATCAGGATTCCATGAAGGAGGGTTAGATTCCAGCATTCCATGAAGAAGGGTTAGATTAGTTGCGCGCTTTGTGCGTTTTAGTTGATGTCATGCATTGTGTTGGCACCAAGTCAATTGATAGTGTTGAAGTGTTCATTCAGATAATTTGTCGCAGTTTAAGCTGCAAATAATATTATGGAAGCTTGTCTTAGTCTCTTCAAATTCTTGTCAACATTAAAAATTAAAATTTACTTTTTGATTTGAACAACTCAAACATTTTTGGTGGTCCCCTTATTATCCAAGCCCTTATTATCCCATACCCCTTATTATCCATATTGGAATTATCCAAGTTGCACCATACTTTGTTTAGCTAAGTGAAAATTTGGAATTAATTATTTTTTTAGGAAGTTCTTGAAGCTATTGCTGAAAGTGCATTTAAGACTTCTGACTATCCCGTCCTGCTTTCTTTTGAGAACCATTGTTCGTAAGTATAAACTTAAGTTTGCTATATCTATGTATGACTTTTTAAAAGCCTATCTAAGTTTTTTTTATCCTCATTTTTTGGACTATCAATTGAAATGTTTTCTTTTAAATTGATAGTAAAAAATAATTGTGTGAAAAAATTCAAATTAGTCCAAGTAAGGGTTACATGTATTGGAATGGGATTTCTACTTTATAAGATTTTTCTTGCGATCTAAAGTGGTTTTCTGCATTAAACAGACTAGCAGAGTTTTGGTTCAGTAATTCACCTTGGTGTTAGTAGATATTCACTTTTGTGTTTATATATTCATGCTTATAAATTTCTTTCATGTAAAACATTTTTCTTACTTATTCAAACCATGTTAACCCTCCTTGTCATCCTTTTTCAGGCCAAAACAGCAAGCTAAAATGGCTATGTATTGTACTAAAATTTTAGGAGACATGCTATTAACAGATCCCCTAAGCAACTGTGAGGTAAATTTTTTGCAAACCTTTGAAGTTTTTGTCATTTTAAGTTTGACTGATATATTTTATGTTGAATGTTGTATTTCCTTTTATCTTGACTAATTGCTGCATTTAATATAATAATTTCAACACGGTCAATAATCCTGGCTTACAAGCTTCCTGTCTGGAAAAGTTATATAATTTTCAACTTCCCTTTCTCTGTTGTGCTTTGTATCATTTAACATCTTTTATATGCAATAATATTTTACTTTAGAATAAAGTTCAGATTTATTTGCTTTAGATTTTTATAAGTGAAAGTATATATTATTTAGAGCTATTATCTCTCTCCCATTTCAACAATTGACTTTGGCCTTTCCAAATCTTGGCAAAGTAAGACACTAAAACAACAAGGTTTCCAATGTGTGTTTTACAACTGGCATGTACCAGATAAGCCTGGAATTCACGTAGACTCTGACTAGAGTCGTTGTGAGTCTTCAGACTGGGCACACGAGAGCACTTATATATTTTTTTGGGGGGGAAGGTATTCCCAACGTATAATTTGCAATCAAGCTTCGCTCGAGCATCTTCTTGCATGCATGGGTGTATCAAGAAAGGAGCTTTTCTCTGCTAACCCTTTGCAAATTGTGGGCTTAATATTAATGTTTTTGACTTATTTTGTATTATTTAAATTTTTGTTGTGCTTCTGTATTTTGTGTCCATGGATTTGTGTATATACACTAGGGCAGTGGTGCCCAACCTACGGCCCGCGGGCCAAATGTGGCCCGCGAGGCTGATCCATGTGGCCCGCGGACTCGTTAAATCTTAAAAACCCAAACCACTTTCAGAAATCGTCCAAGAAAACCACGAAATCGTGCGAGACATAGTGGCACTTTCATCTAAAAAAAAGATGAAATTTTGCATTTTATAAATATTTTTCAGTATCAGTTAGCCATTAGAATTCAGTTTATAAGAATCTTTTTAGAACCTAACTTCGAAAAGATGTCCGATCGTAAAAAGTTGAAGATTCACTCAGAATGTCGAAACTTTCAAGCAAAGTGGACAAAATCTCGACTTACAGATAATCATCTTAATTCAGTTTTAGGGATAAGTGTTACAAATTTGGAGCGGAATTTACAAGAAGTAGTATCCTCCAAACAGATGCAAACTTATTGAAAACGGGTAAATTTTCTTTACGTTTAGAAAAATCCTTAAAAGTGTTTTTTGTGTGGCCCGCGAGATAAATTTTCATAAGCAAATTGGCCCTCGTGAAGAAAAAGGTTGGACACCACTGCACTAGGGGATGATTAAAGAAAAATAATAAGTGAAAGTAGATGGGTTTTAAGGTTAAAAACAGCTAATGAGTGTATGATACCTTTGCAGCTGAAGCCAGGTCAACCACTGCCAACTCCCAACCAGCTTCTCAGAAAAATACTGATCAAAAACAAGAAGAAGCATTATCCTAAAAGTAAGAGATTGCATGTATGATTTTATTACCCTTGGTTGTAAATTGCAAATTTTACAATATCATTCTTCAATAGTAACTCAAGATTGAAACTCCTTGGAAAAAAGGTTTGATTGCTAGTAAAAGCACCAATATCAATACGTTTCTAAGTATTGTAAGAATGAATGTTCTTAAATTACTTGAATTATAATTGAAACTATGAATAATCCAAGTTATTTTAGGTTGGTTTCAGATAGGTAGGTAGTACGATTTCAATTAAACTGCCCGAGATCACCTTTAAATCCTAAAGAAACATTTGTCTGGCTGGCTGGGACTGAAAGGGTTAAAATTTTAAAATTTTTTACACATTAATAATGCATATTTTAAGCAGTCAAAGTTAGTTAAGACAAATATAATTATCTTTCCAGCTTTTATTTTAACACAAATTTTTTATTTAATTAACCAGTACTATTAAAGGCCCAGAACTATTAAATAATATAAGGAGATGTATTGTTTTAAAAGAAGTGATGTTTTTGAAAAGTCTAGTTATGTGTTACGTTTACTGTATCAAAAAGGAAATAATATAAGTTCAGTTTTTTTTTCTTTTAATAACTTTTCAGTAGTGTGTCCAAGGCAATTTTACTACCGTTTTTCCGTACCTTCACAATTTCTCTATTTTATAAATAGGTACTTTCACAAATTCAGTTTTAGTAAAAACGGTACCTTCAGAAAATACATTTTTGAGAAAAAAAAAGTTCTCTAACTAAATTTTCTTTTGTTTTTAATGTTTAAAAATTATTTACTTGTTATTTTGACTTAAATGTTCACAGATTCTCAGAAAATTTTTCACAAATTAGCTCTTAATTTTCACAAAATAGCAGGGTTGGCAAAAAAACGGGTTTTTTTAAAAAAAAACAAAAAAAACGGGTTTTTTTGGTTTAAACCAAGTTTTTTTAGAATTTTTTTATCAGAATAAATTATTTTAGCATTGATGTTTGAAATTGAGTTGTAAATGAGACATTTATTTCAGGGGTTGTTTATAATTGATAAATGATTTGTATATTTCAATTAATTAATTAAAATTAAATTAATTTGTTTTAAAAATAATTTTTGTTTTTCAATATTCCAATTTGAATATCTAATATTATTGTAGTGAATAAAAATCAGTGTTAATTTATCTTGGATAAATGGTTGAAATAATCAAATTATTTATCTTAATTATATATGGATTAATTTATGAACTTAAGAAATTTCTTTAGAAAGAGAAAATTTTATTTTTTAAATGAGAAGTAAAAGTGAAATGTAAACAACTAATGTTAATTGAAATTGGATAATTGATAAAGATAATTAATTTGATTAATTATTAAATAGTAAAATAATCAAATTAATTATATGGACTATTTATGAACTTAAGAAATTTCTTTAGAAAGAGAAAATTTAACTTTTTTAATAATTAAAGGGAAATGTAAGCAACTAATGTCAATTGAAATTGGATAAATGATTGAGATAATTAATCTGATTAAGGAAATTAACGGTTTTTATTAATTTAGTAAAAAAACCCAACTGGTTTTTATCTGTTTATAAACAAACCAACTGGTTTTTAGTTTTTATCATTAAAGAAATCAACAGTTTTTATTAATTTATTAAAAAAAACCAACTGGTTTTTATGACTGACAAATAAGGCAAATTGGTTTTATTAATTAATTAAAATCCAAGCCATATTTTATCAGTGAAAAACAGATAACTTTTGTGTATGTTTAGTTACTCTTTGAAAGAATGCTTCATTTTAAAGGAAATTAATAAATGAACTATCTCTTGCAAAATATAATAAGTTTAACTTAAGCATTTAAGGTTAAGTTTAGAGAGAATTCAATAATTAAAACCATTAAATTAAAAGATTTCTGATTTTTAATCACCTTAAAATGTCAATTTTTTTATAAATCTGACCTTTTAATTTTGTGCAAAAGATTATACTTAATAACGCTTTCTTTAAAAAATCCTGAAAATATTTTATAATTTCTAAAAAAAACAAAAAAACCAAGTGTTTTTTTTGGTAAAAAAACCATGGTTTAAACCAAATGGTTTAAACCGGCCAACCCTGCAAAATAGGAACCTCTTAAAAAAAACCTAGGCAGACCCTTGCCTTTAGGATTACTGGAAAAATCTTACAATTGCTTGACTGAATTTCTTCATGCTAATACAATCTTGAACGAAATGTGTAAGATGTCTCTACTAACTCTAATCTTTTAGGTGTGTCCAGTGCAAAGTCTGCATCTGTCCCCGCTGAAAAAGAGGAGGAGCCTGTCAGCCCGGAAAAAAAGCTCTCCACTGCGGGCTCAGGGGAAGAGCCTGCTAGGGCGGGGTCTCGCACAAGCAATCTGACCAATGGAGAGCTAGAGAGAATGCCATCTGAGATGGATGAGTCTGGATCAGATTCTGGGTCTGAAGAAGAGGAGCAGGTAGATGCAGAGCAGCAAGTTGAAGACCAAAATGAGGTATGCAAATGAAGTAATTTGACAGGTGATGCCATTACTTCCTGGGGAAAGAAACATTTGCTTGGAAATGGGTGGGACCCATAGTGTGTTCAATCTGAATTGCTAGATCTAAACAGGGTGATAGTTACTGCATAAAATTTTTTAATGTTGGTATTCTCTGCAATGTCTCCAACTTTAAGCGAGTCAAAATCTCAATACAATAAAATTTATTTGTAATTCCCGGAAACTTGATTCTTGGGCATTCAACATAAAAAAGTCATAAATTAAGAAACTGACTCTTTACAGTGTATTAAGAACTACTTTGTGTTTTTGAGGAAAATTTCACTGCGTTAAATTTTTTGTTTTAACTGCTCAAAATTAAATATATTTGTTTTTTTGTAAAGCTTGTCTATCCTACTGCATTGTAATAATAAATATTGTACTATACAGGTTAACTATTATTGCTTGATATTGCTAACTTTGACCTTTCCCAAACCATTGATAAATACCATTATCGATAGGTTTATTATAATAGGCATACTCTTATGCATTAGGTTTTCCCTGTCAACCTTGCTGGGCTTAAGCCTGTAGTTGGTCGACCTAATTTGTATTTGTATCATCAAATTTTATTTCAGGGGACAGCAGCCAAAGAATCTGAAGCTGGTGCAGAAATGTCTGCTCTTGTCCTTTATGCTCAGCCGGTCCGGTTCCATTCTTTTGAGCATGCAGAAAGTATGTCAAATTTTTATGTACAAATACGCATTTTTTGATAATTGAATGACTTGTATCTTAGTTTTAAAGACTTCACTCTTAAAAAGGTATACTGTGAGACGTATTGGACAAAGAGTTTTGAATATTCAATAGTTTAAAATATAATTGTTTGTAATAAAGCAAGTTTGAAGATTATACTTAGGTACATTAACTGTTTTACCAAAACTGTCTGTAAAAATTTTCTTTTAACTTAAAGATTCAAATCTTATATATTTTAACTTTATTCAAAAGGATAGTCATGTTGTTCACCAAAATATTGGGATTTCAGTATTCAAAGATTAGGAATGTGAAAATTTCCGTTTATTTACTTAAAACCTAAGTTAAAAAAAGTTCCTTGTAATGTTCTAAAGATTTTATTTGCTTAGTGTGCTTCTGTGTATGCAGCTATATTATCCAAATTTGTTAGATACATTCAGAATAAAGAATATGGCCAAAGAACTGAATAATCTAGAAATACTTTTTTAATATTTACCATCTATAAAATATTTGTTCTATAGGGAATTTCAGGATTATATACAATGACGGTTCCCATTTCATAGACGTCTGGACAATGGCATTATTCACTGCTACTTGACCAGTAGTTAACCATCAGTTTAAGAAGGATTCCACCAATCACAGGCAGTGAAAAGCTTACATTCTCTCTTTAGCTGTTCGTTAACTGCTGGTTAAGTGGCAGTGAATAAGGCCATAAGTTTAAAATTTGGATCTTTATGGACCACCTTTATTAACTTAAAATCAAGTTTATTTTCCTTAGTTAAGCATGAAAATTAATATGACTGCAATAATCTAAAATATATCTGTATTTCAAGAAAAAAAATCTCACCAGTGATAATAATTTTTGCTTTGATATGATAAATATTTGAAGAAAAACTTCAGTTTTTTATGTATACTATCAAACTGTCCATATCCTTTCATGCACCACTTTGTTGGGAACCTCTGATTTTACAACACTTATTTACGTCTGAAATTTGTTAAGCCAATGTTAAGTCTGTGATGTTAACCACATCAAATCATCCCAAACATATCAGCATTTTCAAATTGTAAGATGAAAAATCCCTTTTTTTTGTGGATTATTATCATTGTATACTTTTTTGCTTACTTGATATGCAACCTTAAAATCTATCAATCTTTGCCACCCATATATATAATTCTCAGTGTTGATTGAAATTGTTGATTCCAGAAAGAAACAGGTGCTATGAAATATCTTCCTTTGTCGAAACTCAAGCAACCAATCTTCTTAAAGAACATCCTGTAGAATTTGTTAAGTAAGCCACATTTCTTAAGTATTGCTACGTCTCATGTGGAGGATCAATCAAGGATTTTAGTGTACTGTAATTTTGGGTAGATAAGCCGCAACTAATAAGTGTTAAGTTACCCCTTGTTGCTTATCTTCCAATGCCGCTTATCTGATGAAATTTTACTCTTCATTCTGTAATTTTGGGTAGATAAGCCCAGGGTTCGTACGGGTCATGGAAATCCTGGAAAGTCATGGAATTTCGTTTTTCATTTTCCAGGTCTGGAAAAGTCATGGAATTTGAAAATTTTCATGAAAGTCATGGAAAAGTCATGAAAAATCTGTAAAAGGCATAGTCAAACTTGGCATAACGCGTTCATACTAACGCGAAGCAAAATTTCCTTGGGAAGTCTAACGAAATTAAGCTCTTGCTAACTCAACTCGCCACTGTGGCGGCCGGAGAATAAACAAACCATGAAACAAACACTCGCAGTTGCATTGCGTTTAAGTTCAAGAAACACTTAACTAGCCCGTTTCCCAGTCTTTCCGAGCCAATGAGAAGTCTTAATATCAGATTTCTTTTAATTTGCAAAGACTGGGAAACAGGCTAAATAACAACACGTGAGTACATACTTCAGCAAAGCAGATGGAAAGCAGCTTATTTTAATCTTTAAAAAGTCCTGGAAAAGTCATGGAATTTTTTTTCACCTTAAGAGTACGAACCCTGTAAGCCGCAACTAATAAGTGTTAAGTTACCCCTTGTTGCTTATCTTCCAATGCCGCTTATCTGATGAAATTTTACTCTTCAAAAGACTATTCAATAAGTTTAATTTGCCTTAGAAACTCCCCTCCCTTTTTGTTCTATGTCATTCCTAACATTTCGTTATCATAATGATATCAATATTCTTTGTATTTACATTTTTTTCTATTAATACCAGGGGTCGATCCAGGCGAAAATTAGGGCCCTTTTGCGACCCCTTCACAAAAATTAGCTTCGATAAAACGGCCCCTTCACAAAAATAAACTTCGTAAAATCGGCCCTTTCACAAAATTTCTAGTGACAAAAAATCGCCACTTTCAAATTTCAAATGAAGCCCTTCAAATATTCTCCGAAACGAACGCGATCCTTCGGTTGAGAAAGAACCATACAATCCATAGAACCATAGATCGACGAAAACAGCAGTTTGTGTTTTCAATCCGGCAACCCTACGCCCTGCAATGAATTACGGAAAAATATATTTTTCACAAAAAACCCAATTTTCACAAAAAACCCAATTTTCACAAAAATAACTTTATTTTCACAAAAATAATTTCATTTTCACAAAAAATAATTTGATTTTCACAAAAATTATGAAAAACAGGCCCCAAAAATTAAAACCTGGATCTACCCCTGAATGCTACAAAAAGTAATACTACAAATAACTACTTAAATAATACTACAAAGTTCCAAAAATGTGCTATTCATTAGCAAAAACATTTATACTGTTTCATTATGTTTTATGATATTCTTCAAGTTAATTTTTCTCAAATGTATACTCTTATTCGAGTTCAAAAAAATATACTGAAATTTGAATGATAGACTAATTGTTGAGTACCTTATTATGAAAAGCATGGTGTAAAATATGTTGGAATTTGCTCTTTCAGTTATAACAAGAAACAACTTAGTCGCATTTATCCCAAAGGTACTCGTGTAGACTCTAGCAATTATATGCCTCAGGTAAGACACTTTTAAATTTTTAAAAAAATTGGTAAATTCTGCTAAAAAATATTTTTGTGTGTTTCATAACTTCAAGATGTAAAGTTTATTACAGGGTTTACTCCAAGAAAAATGTTAGAAATCTACACAAATCAATTTTTAAATACATTTTTTTGTGAACCTTTTAGAATTTTTTTTCTTGTACCAAATTATATAGAGTAGATTGGACAGCTTGTGAAAATATTGTCTAACAGTTTCTTAATTAAACACATAGACAAGAGCTGAATCAAGTGTGGCCGAATCTGTTATTGTGACATTTATGTAGTACTTACTCACAGCTCAGGCAAAACTTGCAGCATTAGTTGACCTTTTTCAAATGACTAATTTCATTTTCTGCATGTACACTGAATTGACTAACCTACTGTTTTAAGTACTCTGCTCATCTTCATCTTTCCTGTCTTTGCTTGATAGATGATCTTTGCATGTTTCTCTGTCTGAATGCATTTTACTTATTGATTCAGTTGTATATCTTTAACAGGTGTTTTGGAATGCCGGCTGTCAGCTTGTTGCACTTAATTTTCAGACCTTAGGTAAGGCATTTTATTTTTTAATCTAACACTTGTTTATTCTGCTTGTTTGTTTGGAATGTTCTTCTTTCTTTAACCCTCACCTCATCTGTCTTTGCATGTTTGCATGTCAATGTTTCATTTATAATCAAAGAAAGCGTTTTTTTTCAGAGGAGATCATAAATTGTTAATTTTTGTACTTAATGTTCATTGGAAGTTCCAGGAAGATTGTAGTGGTTATTTAGTTCTAATGAGTTTTAAACACCCTCTGTCTTAGCATAATTCTTTCCAGCAATCTTTAAGTCTCTTACATTATTTTGATAAATATCTTAGAATTAAAAAATTATAAGATTTAAGTTTGTGTATTCTGTTGTTTATTTGAAGGTTCTTATAATAGTTAGGTGGCTTATTACATAAAAATGCCCTGAAACTGCAAAATGTGATACTTTCATGAAACTTTCAGGGATGTTAGATAATCATATAAGAACTAAAAAATCGATGGGAGCCCAAAATTTTGGGGCGTGGTTTGACCGTTATGACGTCATAACAAGATGGCGACCAAGGGCCTATATTCGGTTCTTTTAATGACAGAAAGACATTTTTGGGGACAAATATTATGTTTTAAGGGTTAAAAAACATGATTCTGATGACAAAACGTGCAATTTTTTTTAAAAAGTAACTAAAATTTAATAAAAGCACGAAATAATAATACAGTCTATCGCCAGTTGCGCCAAAAAAAATTTGTAAAAAAATTATTTTTTTCGACGGTTTTATATGTTTTTTGGGGTGCTGATTCTAAATATTTAGTTCACTTCCACGTAGAAGGTCGGCTTCATATCAAAAAACGCAAAAATATGTGAAAAAATCGCAAAATTTTTACTCTTTCTTCGGATTTTCGCTTATATTTTAAAAAATATTAGTTTCTCGAAAATTATTTAAATTACAAAGTTGGAGTAGATAAAATTTACTACAAAATGCATTAATTTTTGTTTTCCGAAGAATAGTTTAGACTTTATAACACACTGAAAAACAGAGAAACAAACATCCTCTGTTTAAATTATGCTGTGTTAAAATTATCTGTTTTTCAATGCGTTATAACGTCAAAACTATTCTTCGGAAAACAAAAATTAAATGATGTATTTTGTAGGAAATTTTATCTTCTCCAACTTTGTAATTTAAATAATTTTCGAGAAAGTAAAATTTTTTTAAATATACGCGAAAATCCGAAGAAAGAGTAAAAATTTTGCGATTTTTTCGCATATTTTTGCGTTTTTTGATATGAAGCCGACCTTCCACGTGGAAGTGAACTAAATATTTAGAATCAGCACCCCAAAAAACATATAAAACCGTAGAAAAAATTAATTTTTTTTAAAAAATTTTTTGGCGCAACTGGCGATAGACTGTATTATTATTTCGTGCTTTTATTGAATTTTAGTTACTTTTTAAAACTAATTGCACGTTTTGTCATCAGAATCATGTTTTTTGACCCTTAAAACATAATATTTGACCCCAAAAATGTCTTTCTGTCATTAAAAGAACCCAATATAGGCCCTTGGTCGCCATCTTGTTATGACGTCATAACGGTCAAACTACGCCCTGAAATTTTGGGCTCCCATCGATTTTTTAGTTCTTATATGATTGTCTAACATCCCTGAAAGTTTCATGAAAGTATCACATTTTGCAGTTTTTTTGTAATAAACCACCCAATTATAATTATGTATTACTCTTATCAAAACTTAATTGAAAGTGTAATATTTGTGGTGTTGCAGTATAATTTATGTCTCTGAAGAATAAAGGTCTCAAAAAAGTTTGAAGAATAAATAAAAATTCTTTTAACTGTACATAGTAGAAATTGTTATAATTTTATGGGAAAGCCACTTTTACTTTGTTAGTTGACCCAGCATTGTATTTAGACATCTAATACATTTACAGTATTATGTATAAAAGTTAAATTACTTTTAAAAGATAATACTCTCATAGCTTGCGTAAAAAATAGTTATAGTTTTTCTTAATGAAGAATGTGAGGACAAGGAATTATCTTTAAAAAAACTTCTTTAGTATTTTTTAAAATTTAAATACACATTCATATTTACCTTATCTATTGGATATTTTCGTACATCCTATCCATTGTATGTAGATAAAACATTGTTTGGAAATTGAAAAGTTTTATCCAGTATTGTCGTGCTAATTTTCTAGCTCTGATATAGAGACTATTAAGTACTTTTAAAAATAGCCTTTGTAATTTTTCTTTATTCTGCACTTTTATTCCCAATTTTCTTTCTAGATCTTGGCATGCAGCTGAATATGGGTATTTTCGAATACAATGGCAGAAGTGGGTACCTTCTAAAGCCTCATTTCATGCGCAGGAAAGACAAAAAGTTTGACCCTTTCACAGAATCTACTGTGGATGGCATCATCGCTGGGACTGTTACTATCAAGGTCAGTTGCAGTATTTGGAGTATGAGTTAAGCAAGTAGAAGCTGCATATCCTTTTGCTCCACACACAATAGTGTAACACTCTTAACATCTAAACAAGTGAATACAAATTAGTGATGGGCAGGTATCGATACCAAATACTTAAGTACTCGATACCTATAGGTATCGAGTGTATTCGATACCCACAAAAGTATCGATACTTTATTGACATATTTCGTTTTAAATTTTTCAATGAAGTAATCTTTATAATACCTACTGTAGATCAAACGCAGCCTGTTTCCGTTTTCATTTTGCAATGCTCAAACCCAAGTTGTTATCGTCCGCGAGAGAAATTTGACGCAGCTAGGTTTTTCCCCCGCCAAATCCTTCGCCTCTATCCACCTCCAGGCCCGTAGCTACGGGGCTTTTTGATGGATCGCTTTCAGTTTTTTGAATATTAGTCTGATTATGGATAGGCCCTAAAAAAATTGTCCCTTCAGGTTCATTTCCCGACATTGAAAAAAGTACTCGATACCTAAAAGTACTCGATACCTATAAGTATTCGATACCAAAGTATTCGATACCTATAAGTATTCGATACCTAAAATTATCGATTTTGCCCATCACTAATACAAATACGCTGTTGTATTTTTATAAAACTCTAGAGCAGAGGTCTCCAAAGTGCTTAAGTAAAATACACCTTAGTAAATCTTTATATAAATGAAGTATGTTCCAGTGTTGAAATATTAGCTTGATTGCCTGTTTTAAAACAGTAAACTGCAATTTTTACTGTCTCTGGTTCTCGCCCCAATAGAAAGTTTAATTGGCACTTGGTAGGTAAAGGTTAGACCACACTGTGCTATAGTATTAAACATTAGAATAACGTTCAGATTTATTTGCTTTAGATTTTTATAAGTGGGAGTTATTATTATTTAAAGCTATTCTCTCTCTCACATTTCAACAATCAACTTTGACCTTTTAAAATCATTCATTTATTGAGTATTTGTTAACTGAATCTCAAAGTGTGTGTGTGTGTGTGAATCTCCCCAATCTTGTACTCTATTTTGATGAATCCTTCAGATCATCTCTGGCCAGCTTCTGACTGACAAGCGTGTTGGCACCTATGTGGAGGTGGACATGTACGGTCTTCCAGCTGACACTGTTCGGCGGAGATTCCGGACCAAAACGGTGCCCAACAACGGCATCAACCCCATGTACGACGAAGAACCGTTTGTGTTCAAAAAAGTAAGCAGATCCTTCAGTCAGCAACATTTGTTATGTATTGTTTGTTTTGTTCAGTTTTCAGTGATGTTCCTTATGTCACCCATTACTGTTGCAGAACTAGTGAATCCTGATATGTTTTTTTATCTGAACTGAATTTAGAAATAATTGTTAGGCAATAATATAAAAAAGGCCACTAGAGAGCTCAAAAGATTTTGTGATTTAGGTAGGAGAGTTGTGTGATGTAAAAGTAGTTTGTGAGTAATAATAGTTTTGGCTTGTATCTTGTATTCCTCTTTCTTGTAAGTATCTAAATTTATATTAAACCCTTCCTAGCAAAATATCTAAGTTTGTTGTCCTTAGAAAAGTTGTAACATTGCCAATACTTTTATTGAATTTTTTTTCACTTTTTGTGTTTGAACATATGACCTTATTAAGAGTTCCCCATGCTGAATATTTAAATGGAGTAAAAATTTCATGATGATTTTTTTTCACATATAGTTTAAACTAGTTTTTTATAATTAAATTACAAAATTTAAGTATCAGATTTATTTATTTTTGGAATATTGCATACAAAGATTGTTTATATTATACATGGTGGGTACCAATTTTTTCCATGGACTGAAATATACTAGTTTATATTGAGTAAAGTGAGATCTTACATTCTGTTTACCAAAACTAAAGATGATAAAAAATAACAAAGTTAAATTATTGTTCCACTTTTTCCTTTGATATGACCAATGTATCAGCATGCTATACTGTTGCGAATTATTCCTAGGTTGTTCTACCAGACCTTGCATCCTTAAGGATAGCTGTATATGAAGATGGAGGCAAATTCATTGGTCACAGAGTGTTGCCAGTAGTTGGACTTAGGCCAGGTACTAATCCTTCCAATGGCTTTTCCTTAATATTAGTGCATCTTACTCATCTTCTCTTACATAACCAATGACTTAAGGTACTTTCAAGTGACCTCTTGTATTATGCTTTTTGTTAACACAAATTTATATTCTAAAATAATCTTGTTGTATGGGAATTTATTTTAATTTTGTGAAAGGAGAAAGCTGATTATATAACATAAGAAACAACAGCAATTACTAATTTTTTCAAGTGAGCTTGTAATTTTTAATTAAGAATATCTTTCCATACTTAAACATTTTTTGTTGAATGCAATTAATCTTTGAAAAAGTCTTGAGTTTAAGCATTTGAGAAGAGCATGTAAGTTTTGTAACTCCTGATTTATCAAAAGTTTTTAAATAAATGGTTGTTTTAGGTTATCGTCACATTTCTTTAAGAAATGAATCTGGTCAACCTTTGCAGTTACACACACTTTTTGTGCACATCACAGTCAAGGATTATGTTCCTGATGGATTCTCAGGTAAGTGATGCTTTTTCAAAAGTTTTTAAAATTGAAATTGGGTTCTTTCCTTAATCATTTCATTTGGTTTTTGTCTCTCTTTGAAGTTTATTACCATTTCACTACCTCCTAGTTGTATGTGTCTTGTGGACTTTCGAAATTATATCCATGTTGTATTAAAATTAGTGCTTGTTTTTTACTGGTATTTCTTGGTCCCAACCACGGTAGATATTAATTTTTTCAGTTTGATAAACATTTTTCATGGTAGTTCATGTGTTGAGTTCTTAATTAATTTTCTCAGAAAACTATTGGTTGTGAGAAGGTTATAACAGTAAAGCAGTATGTAGTAAAACTTTTACTAAGAGGGAATGGTTGGAACTTCCACTATTCAAATAAATAATTTCCATTCCAGTAATTCGGAAAAATACTTGCTTGGTTTGGATAACATATTGTTCAACAGGATTTCATATAAAATGGTTTACTGTATTTTTTCTATTTTGTTTTCAATTTTAAGACTTTGAAGTAGACTAAATTGTGTGTAAAAGGATTGAAAATCTGTTTCAGAACTAGCAGATGCCCTTGCAAATCCAATTGCTTACCAGTCTATTATGGAAAAGCATGCAAGGCAGCTCATGGCCTTAACTGATGATGACGAGGTATTGCCTTAACAAGTCTTTATAAATTTTCTCAAATGAATCAATTTTGTCTGGTTTGGTTTTGGATTTATGGAACCTAACTAAAAATTATGCAACAAAAAAAATACAGATTCGAATTACATTGAATATTTTAGTTGGGCTATCCTTGACTAAAACTTCCTCAAAGTAAAATAAATGCTACTAATTTAAGTTTTACTAAAATAACCATCTTGTGTTTGATAAAAAAAGAGAATTCTTGAGATAAATATACTTATCTATGATGGTTTTAATGGAAAACTTGAAATTATCATTCAGTGAATACTAAATGTTTTATGGAGGGTATTTTTCTGAACACTTTGAGATATTGAGAGAAAGGGTTTTACATTAAAAACAAGGCAAAAAAACCATTACTTAAAACACCTGTATTTTTTAAGGAAGTTACTTGCTTCATTTATGGAACAAACTCACCATTTTCATGTGGGGATCACCCAGATGTTAAAAAGTTGGTGTATCAAGTATTTGGCTACTAACTACCTAATTGCCAAGACGTAGGTGGTACATTGCTTGGGAAAACCTTGATTCTGTGACAAACACTTACAAAAATCCTTTAAAAAGAACAGGCTGTTTGCAGTGTATTTAGAAAGTATAGCTTTTTCAATCTAATTTCAATTTTAAAAATAAAATTTAATTTTTAAAATATCATGGTTTTTACTTTTTTTGTGTCAAGGGGTAAAAAACCCAAATAAAACATGTTTTAAACAAAATACAACACGTTTAATCCAAAAACAAATAAAGATCAAGATAATCAAGAATCATTAACTCCCTACGCCCAAATGAACTTTTAAATTTAAACAAACTTCAAGCTTTCATTGAACTCTACTAATTCATTCAACTGAAACTATTTTTTTATTTATAAAAAATTAAAAACTTTTTTTGAAGAAGAAGAAGGTTAAGTGGCTCCTAGAGAGCAGGCAAACACATCTAATATCCCAAATTGAACAAGAGTTTTAAAAAACATGTACTCTCCCATGCAGAATGCGGAAGAGATGAGCGAGGCCGGCCGCTCGCCCGCCAAGCTGTCCCTGGCCGGGTCGGACTCTGGGCGTCAGAGCCGAGAGGAGAAGGGCCCCGCCGTACGAGGGGGAGCTCCCAACGGCAGCACCGTGCAGCAGAGCACTTCTCCCGCAGCACCCCTCAAGAGGCAGGAGACGCTGCGCAGTGAGTAGCTCTCCATTCGCATGGGATTCATACTTTGTGTTGTGCCTTACAATATATAGGTCATTAAACACCAATAAATCAACCCATCATTTTCTAAGCTACCATATGTGGTTTCAAATACAATCAACTCTGCTGAATATGATCACGGTTAATGTTATCAAAATTTACTGGTCAGGGTCCGTACGCCTCCTGAAATTTACTTTTCTAAAGGATCTTGTAACTCCTGAAAGTGGCGTATTTTCTCGTGAATTTGTCATCTGACTCCTGAAAGACATCTGTCTTAAGACAGGGGTCGGCTCTTAGGGTGCAATCCAAAAAGGCCTTAAAATGATCTAAAACGCAATTTTAAGCAAAAATTTCTGGGGGAAGACCTCCAGACCCTCTAATTTCTCTTGGAATTCACAATGTGTATAAGTCATCTAAAACTTAATGTAAAAAGTACCTGAAAGAAGGTACGTCAGAAAAATGTTTGGTGTCAACCTCTGCAACTAAAATCACCCTCCCAATCTAAAATCAAATAGTATATATGAGTAAATACTATAATTTGCAACGAAAATTTTTTAGTGGCTCTTTAAAAACTTAAAAATTTGTAAAATTGTAACTTCTGGCTCTTTTGTTATTATAGGTTGCCGACCCCTTGTCTAAGAGCAAAACGAAGTTTTATCATCAATTTGAGGGAAATAATTGTTTTAATCGGTAAAATTCCATTGCAATTTGAAATTCTAACCACTTTTTCAGTTCCTTGCTCTGTACTTCATTCTGAACTCATTCTACTCGTAACATGTCAAGTTGTTTAAAGTTAATAATTATTCACATTACACCTGATTTTTTAGTAATTTACTCCTGAAAAACTCCCTTAACACTCCTGAATTCTGCTATGTTAGATAGAGTATGAACCCTTCTGGTCCCAACTATTCCTATTTAAAATATTGCAAAATGTATCATTTTGTGTGATCATTATATTGTTTAATGTTATCAAAATCTGGTGAAAAACCAAAAAACCTCCTTCTTCCCATTTCAAGGTCAATTTTCATACATAATCAAACAAAATGAGACTGATTTAGCAGTGTTAAATTATGTGATTTGCTCTTACATTTCTCTATAAAAATGTTTTAGGTTGCAAAATACATACTTGAAAAGGGTTTGAAATAGTTAAAATATGGACAACAGATACATGATTTTAATGCAAAAACTCCTTTTACTACAGTGTTTGCCACTTTTTAGCATAGTTTTCCATTCAAACATATATTTCCATGTGACAAATGTGATCACATTAAGGCTAGTCGACTGCATAAGCCAGGAGTATGGATTTTCTTACAAAAATTTACATTTAATTTGATACCAGGCTATAAGCTCATATTAAGTTATCTTATCGGTTAAGTACAGTCATTTTTAAAATGTTAAATTTATAAAAAAAATCTAAGAGGATACTTGAGGGAGAAAAAATTTGAATGTCTTTAGTCTTTTGAATTTTGAATGTCAAACTGTAAGAACTACCAACTTGTATTCCTGTGAGTGAACTGCTGAAATTTGTTTTTGCTATTGGTCTTTTTTAAGACATAACGGTGGATAGTGCAATAAACCCTCGGTCAGTGTAAAGGCCTTTGCTTGCCCACCACAAATCATTCATACATAATGTGACCATTTATTTTTTGACTCAAAACGGGACATTGGTTTATTTAGGTTAATTAACAGGTAGTCAATAAAAATAAACATTTTTTAAAAGTAATTTATTCAGAAAAAGTCAGTTGGCTTAAAAGTTACGAATTAAAAAATATTTATACCCGAAACGTTTAGTTATATTTATATTTATCGGAGGAAAAAAATTGCTTTAATATAGCTGGTGATGATTTTAAGTAAGAATGATACTTTAGGCACGTTTTTTTATATTCACCTTAATTATCAACATCGCCTTTAAAACTGAAATTTGTAACTGGGTCTTCTCAGATGGCCACAATTTGTTCATCATAGAAAATACTCTTTCTACTAACTTAGAGCATTTGTAGCAGGCAATAAACATAAAATATAAAAGTTTTCATGCTGAAGATTGTTGGTTTCAGAAAACGGGACAATTTTGCGTCCCAGAGTTCATTTCGGGGACACCGGGACTCGTAACTCTAAAAAGGGACAGTCCCGTTCAAAACGGGACGTCTGGTCACGTTATTCATACATGACCTGAGGGAGTACTTAGGTTGTTGAACCTTCTAACTCCAATATAACCAGCTTCAATGGGTGAGGCTATGAGCATGAGGGTTGCAGAACATGTGACTGAAAGTCACAGTCAGCTGAGTGGCTAGCTTGATGCTAACCCCATTATGATTTCCCTAAGTGAACTTGGTACTCATTTTGTTGACCCTGAATGGATGAAGGGCTGAGTCTACCTTGCATGTACCAGGATTTGAACCCCAGGCCAGTGGTGTGGGGGCGTAAAGCTTTACCGTTATGCCACCGGGCTTCTCTGTATACAAGTCACATAAAAGTATATAGGTCATAAGCATAACAGTCTCTATGTAGCCCATTTAATCGCAAGAACATGCTAAACTTCATTTATAATGTGTCCTAAATTTTTAGGTTTAAGATCCATTTCTCTCTCTTTAAAATCATTTGTTCTTTCGCTCCCTAAACAAGATTACTTAACTTATTCCTCCTGTTTGCTTGCTTTTTCATATTGGCCCAAAGAAACATGACATAACTTAATTTTTGGCCATTTTGAGTTATGCATCAGTCTAATCAAAATTTGACAATTTCGATTACAATCTGAAGAGTGGAAATACACTTGGTTCTGCTACATAAAGTATTCCGATTTAATCGAAAGGTTCTTTCAGACATCCTTCATATCCCCGATTTCTCCTACTAGCCAATTAGGAGCATAATGTCTGTAATGTAATGCATTTTCAGCTAGTTCACCCTTAAAAGTTGCTTAAAATGTTCTTTGATCATGGTAAAATTCAAAAGTTTTCTATAGGAGAATCTCCGGAATCATTTGGCCATTGGTTCTGTATGCTACTTATTCAGGGTGGCCACAGACGGGGAAAACCTTAAAAACCTGGAGTTATCGGGGAATTTTAGAAAATCTGATAATAATCAGAGAAATTTTGAAAATCTGCCTAATTTCAAAAATAAGTTCAACATTTTTCTGATTTTCAGGTTTTAAGTGTGCTGTTCCATTCTCCTTTCTACAAAATAAAATCTTGAATGCATATAAATTAGTGTGGTTGTGTAAGTGTTCAAAAAAGGATTCTGAGGGTTCCTTTGTGATAAAAAGTCTAGTAATCTCATTTTTATTTCTGATTTTCAGTCATCTAGTTTCTAGAAGATTATGATTTTCTATATCTATATAATATCAGGGAAAATCATGCCATATTATTTATCAGGGAATATCTAAAATTATCAGGAAACTTTGAACTAGGTATTTTGTGGCCACCCTGTTATTGAAGTTATAAATGTGGCAATGGGAAAAGAATCTTGGAGATTTCTAATTTATTTACTTCTATGAATCAATGATTTTTTTCTCAATTTGTTAAGTTTATTAATTGTTTCAGGAGGGTTAGCTCAGTCTGTTAGAAGCCTATCTGATGAGAATGCACAGGAAAGAATACCATCTCTGCTTGGTTAGTACTTTAAAAAAGGCATAGCTTAAGTTTAAGGGTTTTTTTATGAAATTATTCTTTTTAGAATACATAAAAATTATGTTCTTGAATATTTTATTTATGAATCTCTATTAACTTTGTAACTTGTTTAACTTTGAAAGCTATTAATTACAGAGTCCGGAGAAGCCAATTTGGTAGCAGAACCCTTGGAGAAGATTAAAGAACACAAGTCAGTGCAGAAAGTTGTGGCCAAACTGGAAAAGGAACTTCAAACTGTTAGGAAAAAGCATGAAAAGGTTCTTCATATCTTTTTTCATATCAAACATTATTAATCTTAAAACTATGTTCTACAAAAATGTTTCGTAGAAAACCTTGATGAATCAGTTTTTGACCTACTTGCTAAGAAATAAAATTTTATGAGATAGTTAGAAAAGTATGTCATAGTGAGTTCTATTGCTTACTGAAAAATTGTTGTAGTTTTCATTTTACCCTTCTGAAGAACTGATTTTTAAATGTGTGTATCTTAACTTCTTTCCATACTTACCTTTGATGCTGCTTCAAGCAGTTAATCCAAACGTAACATTACAATAGAAATAATTTTTTAGATTGCATGATTGCCGCTTCCTTTCTTTGGCAATGTTCCATTCTTTTCTGTCATGAAGTATGATTTAGCCATTTTAACCCTTTATCTACTGAAGGTGCTTACAAGTCCCACCAACTTTAAAATAGCATAGAACATACATCCTTACGAATATACTGGCGATATACTTTGCAGGAACACTCTTTCAGTTTTCCTCTTCCAGGATAAAAAAAGCAGCGAAGGTTTTATGATGAGTATTTTAACAGGAAATGCAAATAGATAGAAGTGAAGTTGTGCTTTCAGTTGCCATTTTGATCGGTTTTTCATGATTAACATTTTTGTTCCCTCGAAAGTAGTCAGCCTAAAGGAAAGTATTATTTTTTTACTTAAAACTGCAATAAGAAAGCCATGGTCTTTTTTGTATATTGAGAATATTTTAGCACTCCTTGTAGTGACAGTATTCAAAAGTATCAATTTAATTAATAAGCTCTAGCGGATTGAATTTTCCAAAAGATTATTATTTTATTTATGTATATCCCTTATTTTTCAATTTAGTGACTCAAAAAAATTGCAGAAAATCATAATGCAGTTGGTAAAGGGTTAACAACTCTTTATCGTTTTTAGCTGAAAGATAAGGAAAAGGAGCTGATGCTGCAACGAGAGGATAAGTTGTCTCGAGCTCAAGAACATCATAAGACCAGCATTGCTAAATCACACTCTAAGCTTGCCAAAAAGGCCTCTGGAATAGATGTGTAAGGAAAGCTACTTCTTTGGCTCATTTTAAGAACTATAGGCAACCACTAGGCAAACCAAATGAATTTAGACATATCTGTGTTCTTTGTCATAGAGATAGGGAAGAAACCTATCTTGATGTTTCTAAATATTTAACATTAAAAGTAGATATTGCTGATTTCATGCAATATCCCCACTATCCAAAAAATCCCTTGTCCCTTGTGGAGTACCTCAAGTGAAATAAGAGCTATGCTTTTAGTTGAGTTGTTAGGGTCAAGAAAAGGAAAAGATAATTCTTAAATCTACAACTTGAAAAAGCAAAAGTATTGATACTTGAAATAAGCAAATAAGAAATATAAACAAATGACAAATGCATTCTTTCTTGCAATTAATTCATCTCTTTCTTTCCTCATTTCCTTCACCCGTCTGTTTCTCATTCCTTGTTTCCCTCGTATTTCTCGTTCGTAATGTTTCCTATTACTTTATGTGTCTTCCTCCTTTCTCTCTTACTCTTTTTCTTCCCACTTGTGGAACACTAAATTCAACAAATCAAGTTACCTCAATAACACAATTAAAACCATATCTCTAAGTTATTCTATGTATCTTTATGCCGAAGATGAAGGATTTTTGGACAGTGATATTGTTGCTCAAACCCAGCTCTATGTTGTCATGCTAGTTGTAACTGTATGTGTGTCCCTTTTCTTGGCAGACAGTTGTTGAAACGTAAAAGCGAAGCTGGGCTTCAGGCAATGAGTGTTGATCATCACTCAAAGGTACTTGAAGCAGTCATTCTTTGTTTTTGAAAAAAGACCTTTCTCTAAAATGGGGGATCTTAGTTTATCATCATTGTCCAATCTTGTTTTGCAGCTTGAAGAGTTGCAGAAAATCCATTCTCAGACCCTTATTGGTATAACTAAAGAGCTTTACAAGGCAGAGATGGAAATCTTGGAAAGGTACCAAGAACCAGTAAGTTTCTGTTTGGTTTATTTGAGCTTTTTTACGATTTGCTCTTTTTCTCATCACAAAATATAACTTTTAACTTTACTTTACAACCATGGGGGTCTTAGTGGCTAAAACTTAAACATTTGGCATTTAAGATCACCCCTAGAAATTAAAGGGTGTGTGCCCTCATCCACCCTAAGTTTATTGAGTCTTTAAAAAGCTTAAAATAGTTTCTTTTCCATTTTAGGGCAGATTGTATAAATATTTTTAACTTTTTTAGTTAAAAAATGTTTTGAGAAGTCTTATTTTAATGAAATCGTGTTCTTATGCAATTACCTAATTCTTAAATTTCAACATTATTGGAATACTTTTCTTTAATATCCAGTAAAATTTAATAAAGGGGTCAAAAACAAAAATTCTTGGAGTAGTTCAATGTTTTGAGAAAGTTTGAAAACCCCTTGTTTATTTTGATGTTTATTCTTTCTTTTCAGCTGTACATTGCAATGGAAAAATCTCTTTTGGCCTCTCAAGCTGCACAAATGGAACATTTGAAAAGTTTGCATGATAGGTACAGGCAAAATTGCATGTTGAATTTTTATAGAAATTTTAAAACATCTTCCCAAAATCGGTTTAATTTTTTCTTTTAATAATTAAAACCTTTGTTAGGAAACAGTGGAAAGGGAAGAAAATCTGTTTCGTTTACTAAACTATTATATTTAGCTTTAGTCTATCCTCTGTTGTGGTACCTTAATAACAAATTCCTGATAATTCTTAGCATTTATTTTAAAATAGTTTATTCCTGGGACTATATTATGGGTTTGTTACCGAAATTCCTTCAGCTCACTCATATAGGAACCACTAAACTAGACAGTTATCTTATCTCTGGATGGAATGCTAACGATAAAATTTTTTCTCCATTCAAAGCATTGCAAGTTTAGTCATTCCAAATCCCTCGTGAGATGAAAGTCGGAAAAATAAAAAATCCTGAATTTTTCCTATTCCCAAATCCTGTGTTATGACCTGGTGTTGAGGTTCCACGATTTTTTTTAATTCCTGTATTTATTATTTAAAAGTTATGAGGCTTACAAAACCATTACTATAATAATTTAAAAAATATAAATACTAATAATAATAATTATTATTACAGGTTGTGTGTCCCAAAAAAGACTGGCATATTTTATTAATTACTAATAACTCGAAAACTAAAAAAGATAAAAATACGCGGTTTGTTGCATCCTACACCTAAGACTCCAAGGAGTAGGATGTACTAAACCACATATTTTTATCTTTTTTAGTCATTAGTTATTGATTTTCAAAATGTGTCCGTCTTTTTTGGGAGACCCTGTATAAATAACAATAAGTTATTAAATTAAGGAAATGTTTTATACAGAGAAGTGGCTGAATTAATGAAGAGACTTGAAGTTCAGAACAAAGAGGAGATGAAGGACTTGAGTAAAAAGCATAAAGACAAAAATGAACTAGCCAGGTATGTTTTGATTTCTTTTTCCAATTATGATTCTTAGAACTATGTTAAAGAAAGTGTAGAAGCTTTTTACCTCGGGAATCCATCTTAGAAATGTAATTCTTTAACAAAAACCTTTCTCTAGGGCTTAATGGTTGTTTTATTTTTAAAGGAAGACTCTCAAAAATCTCTTTTCAATAGTACTTTATTGCCAACATCGTTAACATGCCTTTTTTTCTTTTAGAATCAAAAGGGAGTCGCACCAAAGGCTAATCGATCAAGCTGTGGCTGAGAGACAGCGTGTAAGCATTTTAATTTTACCACTACTGACATTCAGCCACAGAATTTATCTGTTCAATTATTTTTTAAAAATTTAAGAACTATTGTTCACTTTTTTTAAATCATTACATCCTTTTATATTAAAAGTTCTTTAAAAAGACTTTTCACTCAGTTTTTTTATTTGATTTATGAGAATCAAGGTGCATTTTCAAGTGTTTAAAGCTGAATATGTGGATTGAGAAGGCAAACATGTTTGATATTACGGTATATTTTTATCTCAAGTGTGTTTTGCTTAATATATTGTGTATGATATCTTTCAGTTCAGCTGTTTGTTGGATAAGAGAAAAAGTGAGCTAGAAAGGCAACATCTAGAAGTGAAGAAATTATTAGATGAAGAAAGGAGTACTGTAAGTCTTTTTTTCCTCAAATTATTCTCATAAATTTTTGAAGTATAACTTAACTCTCTTTCAGACCTAGAAACCCCAAATTTCCCATTGGATTCAAAGGTAATCTGGGACAACTTAGGGTTGAAAGGGTTAAACAAAATATAAGTTGGTTCGTTAACTCATCTATCCTTAAAATTGCATTATATTGACAAAGGAAGTAACAATAATTGATAGCCAGGGTTGGCCGGTTTAAACCATTTGGTTTAAACCATGGTTTTTTTACCATGGTTTTTTTACCAAAAAAACCACTTGGTTTTTTTGGTTTTTTTAGAAATTATAAAATATTTTCAGGATTTTTTAAAGAAAGTGTTATTAAGTATAATCTTTTGCACAAAATTAAAAGGTCAGATTTATAAAAAAAATTGACATTTTAAGGTGATTAAAAATCAGAAATCTTTCAATTTAATGGTTTTAATTATTGAATTCTCTCTAAACTTAACCTTAAATGCTTAAGTTAAACTTATTATATTTTGCAAGAGATAGTTCATTTATTAATTTCCTTTAAAATGAAGCATTATTTCAAAGAGTAACTAAACATACACAAAAGTTATCTGTTTTTCACTGATAAAATATGGCTTGGATTTTAATTAATTAATAAAACCAATTTGTCTTATTTGTCAGTCATAAAAACCAGTTGGTTTTTTTAGTAAATTAATAAAAACCGTTGATTTCTTTAATGATAAAAACTAAAAACCAGTTGGTTTGTTTATAAACAGATAAAAACCAGTTGGTTTTTTTTACTAAATTAATAAAAACCGTTAATTTCCTTAATCGGATTAATTATCTCAATCATTTATCCAATTTCAATTAACATTAGTTGCTTACATTTCCCTTTTATTTATTAAAAAAGTTAAATTTTCTCTTTCTAAAGAAATTTCTTCAGTTCATAAATAATCCATATAATTAATTTGATTATTTTACCATTTAATAATTAATCAAATTAATTATCTTTATCAATTATCCAATTTCAATTAACATTAGTTGTTTACATTTCACTTTTACTTCTCATTTAAAAAATAAATTTTTCTCTTTCTAAAGAAATTTCTTAAGTTCATAAATTAATTCATATATAATTAAGATAAATAATTTGATTATTTCAACCATTTATCCAAGATAAATTAACACTGATTTTTATTCACTACAATAATATTAGATATTCAAATTGGAATATTTAAAAAAAAACAAAAATTATTTTTAAAACAAATAAATTTAATTTTAATTAATTAATTGAAGTATACAAATCATTTATCAATTATAAACAACCCCTGAAATAAATGTCTCATTTACAACTCAATTTCAAACATCAATGCTAAAATAACTTATTCTGATAAAAATAATTCTAAAAAAACTTGGTTTAAACCAAAAAAACCTGGTTTAAACCAAAAAAACCTGGTTTAAACCAAAAAAAACCAAATAAACCCGGTTTTTTTGGTTTTTTTAAAAAAACCCGGTTTTTTGCCAACCCTGTTGATAGCAATCTCTATTTTTATAGACAAACAAGTATATAATCACATCTTGTAGTAGAGGTACCTAATGTTAAGATGTGAATAATAAACATCTGAAAAATTTTGAGGGATTATTTTGGTCAAAAAGTCTTTTCAAACATGTTGCAGAAAATACTGTATCATTTAAGACAAATACTGGAAACAAAACTGTTTATCACTTTCTGTTTTCTATGACCTTATTTACATGCATTCATAAATTTACTATGAATAAAACCGATCCATTATCACGTTATATTATTTTCTTAAGGCTCAGGAACGACTGCGTTCAGAGTTTGAGGCAAAGGTGTCCCGGCTGGTCCAGGGAGAAGCCGCTGCCACAAGTCCTGCCGTTGAGGAGAGAACACCTTTATAAAAGTGCTTCTCAGGTACCAGTCTTTCTTGTAGCATTGTTGAAGAGAGTGATTTGTTACATGAACATTTTTTATACTAATTTTTATGTTCTACAAAAAAATTAATTTCTTGCACCGTTGAACTCTTGCGTTTTCTTGTTTCATTTCTTCACTCAAAAACACGCTTCTGCGAGATTGTACTAATAAAACACGCATCAAACATTCCTCTAAAACTTTTTGAGTACAGAAAATTTTGTAAAAGGAGAAAATCTCAGAAATGTGTCATTTCTGTGTGAAATGTGTTTTTAATCTGGATTGTGGAAAGCATTATTATTTTAACAGGGTAGTGGATAGAGGTTATATTGTTAAGGGCTGGGTTAAATTGTTTTTTAAGTGGGTTTTATTAAAAAACCCACCTGGTTTTTTTAGGTTTATGGGTGGGTTGAAAACCCTGGTGTGATCCCTGATTACCTTTTTTTTCTTCAGGCGTTGGAGGGTGAAGCCAGAGTCCAGCAGCGTGAACAAGCAACCTCCATTGTCCGTTGTGATTCCCTCCGCCAGTAGCCATTACTGGAGGCAGACGTGATATGGCCGCATAACTCACACAATACATACATACACATCTAAATGCATACATATACAGGGCTTTTTTACCGACTTCTTATCCCTTCTGTTTCACTCGCCGGTGCTTCGTATTGATGTCAGTTGTTTTAATCGCATTCTGCTGAGTTCAAAGCGAAAATTGTCTCGAGAAGTTTGAGCAGGGTGGAAGCAGGAAAAATGCCATTGAACTGGTTGCTCAGAGGTTTCTAATTTCTTGTTGCAACAAAAAATAACTTTGGAGGTAACACTTTGGAGAAAATTTTAATAATTGTTGTAAAAATTATCACAAGTAATTGAAAATTTTGTTTGGAAAAAATTCAGTTTTGCCCATTTTGATAAAGTTTCTCACAGATGAAACAGGCACTAAGTATTTTTAGAACAGTTATGAGGCCAAAAAGAGGGTAAAACTATTCTTAACCTATATTTTTTGCTGTTACTCACAAGTGTGTATTTTTGATTAATCTTGATTCATCTTTATTTTTTAAAATTTTAGTGCATTATTACTTTAAATTCGTTACACTTTTTGAGACCTATGTAACCAACTTTAATTAAATATCCTATTATCAAACATGTTTTGTTTAAGTTTTTGATTTTCCTCATGGGTTTTCAACTATTTGTGATAACATATTAAATAATCTCTATGATGGTTATTTTTCAAGCGTTATACTTCAATACTATAGATTGTATATATTCTGCAATGAATCAAATGAAAACAATGTAAAACTGGCAATCAATGAATGATCTCAAAAACTAACCATAAAACCTTGAATGGGGAATTTCCCTCTTAAATATTTTTTAAGTGTCCTGAATCTTATTTTAAGTGTTCTCCATTAAGAAATTGTCTAAAAATCCCTTGAATATCTTAATAATTAATATTTTACTGTTATGGGTATTGTGATAAAGTCTTCCTTATCTTACTTGATAATACAGTAGAGCCCCGATTATCCGCGGAATTGGGTGGCAAGGGTACCGCGGATAGTGAAAATCGCGGATAACCCGAAAAAGAACTAAAAGTAAGGTGAAAACACTAAAAAAATATTTCAGCATAAAAACTATGCTTTATTGTACAAAACACATCATATGTAAAACTTTTAAAATACGTAAAGTACAACAAAAACCTTTACTCTACATCTAAAACCCCTCTAACCTCATCTAAAATTTGCTCTTATTATTAAAAAAATTTTTTCATGGCACTCGCTGATAAACCGCACCGCGGATAATCGGGGTTCTACTGTATTAAGTAAATAATTATTTTTCTTATCAAGAACCAAAATTATCTTAGGCTTGAATCTTATATGAAACAACTGTCTCCATACATTGTTACAAATTCACAAATATTTTTTATCTTTAAGAGTGCAACACTAACTAAAACTTATTCTTTTTTTTAAGGTTTTCTGGAAATACACAAATTTCAGAAATTTGTATTTGAATTATTTTCATATATTCACAGACCTGGAAAAAGTGCCCGAACCTACAAACCTGGTTCAGGGGAAGCCCCTGCCAGCTCCATAGGAGCAATACATAAGGTTTGGGGAAATTCTATTAGGTTCGGGAGAAGGTTACAACTTTTTCCAGGTCCGTATATTCATTTACAGTAATTGTTGCTTTTTATTTATCCACACAATCTTTTTTACTTTCTTCCGTTCCCCCTCCCATTGTGGCTTTATTGGACTCCATGCTTGAACTCTAATTAGTAGAAGTTTCACTCTTCTCATAGATCATTTTTAATGAAACTTCTGGATGGTTAAGAGAGGAAAATATATTTCTTGGCATATAAGAAACTAGTAAAAGGCCTTAGTTGATGCAATCTCTAAATGCCGAGATTGTGATATTTCCTTATCTTTTTAGTCTAAGTATACTAAAATATTATATAAATTTTAACTCTGAACTGAGCCTAGTTCTTAAGCTTAAAACTTTTTACTACAGCAGAGAACCAGTCCAGGACTTTCTTAATATTGATGAGGTGTTCAAGCCTGAAAACTTGGTTCTATGATGAGTTCATACTAATCTTAATACTTTCTGTGTAACAAAGGTGTTATTTTGTGGGTAGTTAAAAAGTGCTCTACTTTATCAATTAAGATCTGTCACATTGCTGGATATTAGAACCAGTTAAGCGGTTACATTTCTCAAACTTCCTGCTACTTACAACAGCGATTAACAAAAAAACTAACACCAAAGCCTGTATATACCCATAATTCACATTGTTTTCTTCCTACATTCTTCATGTCTTGATGGTTGTGGTTTTTTTTACTTTACCTTGTTATTATACCTTGTTCCATTTTTTGCAAAATGTTTATCTGGGTTTCCTTTGAGAGGCAGACCTCACTCTTGTCTTAAAATCTTATTTTGTTCATCAAACAAACTGTTAAAATCAAAAGCAAGCAGTGTAAGAAATCTTAGTTTAATCAGGCCACACTGAAACTTCCTGTGAAAAAAATATCGGGGTCTTCCAAACTCACCTTGAAATTGTCTTAACTCTAACCATGTTAATTGTATGTAAATCATATGCCTTGCAACATGTTACTTCATGTAATTTTTTGTAGTTGAAATTCTATTCAATCATTCTTTGCATGCTCATTATTTGGAAGTTTATTTGATTGCCAGAAAAGGCATAAACGACTTCATAGTTTTTATCAGTAATTTTCTGTTTCTTAATGATCTGTGGAATTAGAGAAAGAGACAGAATACCGAGTATAGTCAGGTTGTGGGACTGACTTGTTACCTGTATTGCCATGTTTATTTCACTTCCATATCTGAATAGTTTTTTTAAGAGACTGAAGCTATTCTCCTTGCTCATCATAGATAATAGTTTCTGAGTGCCTCAAAGTTTTCAAGTTATCATTTATTAGAATATTGATTGATTCATAATTTCATCAGGGATGTTGCACATATTTTATCTTGAGTTTTATCTGTTCTATTTTTAAAATATATCACCATAACTCATTTTATTTCCTGACAGATTTTCAAGTATATATTATTTGCATGCATTTAGTTAGCACAAAATAATCTTTTCTGCTGGATTTTTTTATTAGGTTTGCCATAATATTTACTTGCAGAACCTTTTTTCTTACAAAATTGTGGCCTTAAATATTTAATTTGTTTTCTTGAGACAAAAAATTTATCGATATAACTTAAAAAGGGTTGTCATAAGAAGTAAATTATGTAAAAATCAACTTTAAAGTAGTGGCATAGCCATTTTTGTTTTCCATGCAGTAACCTATTGTAAATCTGGTTTTCTTATTTATGCAGGCTATTTTATACTAATTGGCTGAACTAATTAAGTGCTATAACATCCCTGATGTTGAAACATTCATTTCAATTACAATTCATAGTTTGAAAATGAGTGAACCAGTCTATTTGTTTGAACCTTTTACAACATTGAATAATGTATCTACACGAACCTTATGAAAAAGAAATTTGTCGTCTAGAATGAGAAACTAAAAACTCTAAATTAGTCTACCTAGATATTTTGGTTATTTCAATTTTTAAAATTAGCAGAGTCTTGATCAAATATTTATAGTTTTAAGTATATACGAAGATCAAAATAGACACATTTTATAGACTAAGGATAGATAATAATTACATTATTCTTGTAAAAAATATCTTACAAATTTGCATTTCTAGTAGTTTTGAGGGAAAATATCGTGGAAGTTTTTCATCTCCTTAGCTTTTAGTTTTTAGCTGAGAATGAGCTGTCAGGGAACAAATCCTGTTCAATCCCTTGTGAAATTAGAATGTTATACATCAGCCCATAGTTCTTTATAGCGTTTTCCCATATTTTTTTAAGTAGCTTTGATTATCCCTCAGCTACCCCAGTCTTGCAGGGGTCTTGTATTTATATAATCATATGTAGACACTCTCTAACTTGTAGGGTTTAACATAAATGTGTGGTAGGTGTACTTAATGAAATAAAAGCTTTCCATTGGATTTAAAAATATACTACAGATATTCACAAGTAATAAAATGGATTGGTGAAAAAAAAACTCTAAATTATTAATAAGATTGACAAAAAAGAAGCCTCCCAGCTGTGTAGCTTTTTTTCTGAAACGTATGCTCTTTTATTTAATTATGTTTACAGATATTTTTCTTAATTATTGTATTTCCTAAAAAGAAAAACTAGTTTTGGTTCAAAACTTTACTTGAACATCTTTATTGCTATTGGCTTTAAAATTGTTTTCCTGTCAATGCAATGGGAGTGTCTACATTTGAATGAAAAAATACCTTTTCATAATATTTTTGCACATATTAGTTAAGAGACATATTTAAGGGTTACATTATAGTAGACTAAAAGGAATTAAGTCTCCTTGGTAGGAATTTCTAAGTATATGGATCCTAGTGGCACAAGAGTACTGTGTCAAGTCTTAAGTTGTGCTACTCCAGAATCTTAATGTTTTTCAACAACTGAAATGTTACTTTTTCTTCCATAAACAGTTTTAAAATTTCCTAGTTTCAAAATTAAATAAAGCATGATACTTTTAATGCTTAAATGCATCAAAATGATCTAATGAACATTAATTGTATAATTCAGTTGTAGCAAAAATGTAAGGTATGATTAACAGGTATTTTAAAATCCAATGCCTGGTGCAAATCTTCATGAACAAAAAAGTACTAAAGTGCGATTTTATTTTTTAGAACAAATTTAAAAATTAGTTAAACAGCTTGTAAAAACTATATTTGCTATTCTGGAAATCAATTTGGCACAGTGGCAAAGCATACTGAAAAGTTAAGAGGTATCAAGATCACAAAATATAGTCGACTCCGCTTAATGTGACGACGATTAATGTCATCAATCCTAAAATATTATCAAAATTGATCTGTTCCAATCACTTTTATTTAAATTACCGCTTAATGTATCATTTTATGTGATCAAAGTATCGTTTAACCTTTTACAGGCCAATGTTCCCAATTGGGAACATCATGTTTGAAAAATCATAAAAAATTAACTACTATCAGTAAACTGTTGAAAAATTTACCATGTAAAGTTGAAAGATGACTTGATTTTTTAAAATTGAAACGAAGTTGATATCTTTATAGGAAAAAATTACAAAAAATCTTAAAATCGGCCTTTTTTACCCTGTTTGATAGAGGCACACAAAACAATTCATTAAAAATTGAAATATTGTCCCAAGTTTCCAAAATTTGGTGAAGATATTGAAAAAGACTTACCTTAAAAAGATATACTCAGTATTAATAATAAATATTAAAAACACGCTTGTAGTAACTCGCGAAACATGCATGTTCCCAATTGGGAACATTGGCCTGTCGCCGCTATACTAGGAATCCGAGTTTCTTGTACGGCGTTATACCATTGAAGTGATAGAACTGGTGTATTTCAGCAATTTCTTTTCAGAAAAGAATAACAAGGTTATATAATTTTTAAAATGGAATCCCCTTTCAAAGAGGAAGTAGCTGGTTTGAATGTTTTTTATATTGAGTAATTGTTTTTTTATTTAAATCTAAGCTTTGAGAAATGATGGATGTGAATAAACCACTCCAAAGTTCCCAGTGATTTATTCTTGTACAAATAAGAAAAAGTTAATAGTAGATTCAGACATCTCACAAGCTCAGTATTATTTATTATACATATGAAAAAAATTTAGAAAATATTTTTTCAGGAATGATTATTATCTGGGGAATAAAAGTATGAGTAAAAGGTTTCAGATTTTTTTTTAAAGTAATGCGAGTGAAATTTTCACTTAAATATATAAATATTGCACTCAAAAATAAATTATTTCATCCTCTTCTCAAACTTTTAATCAATATTTTTAGAACTAATTATTATAACGTATTTTTAAATCCTATTCATAAATGCATATCTTCAATATTTTGCCTGTGTGTAATAAAAGAACTTGTATTTTAAATATAAGAAAATTAAAATTAATATTAATCTATAATAATTTACTTGTTTTTTGATATCTCCATTCTTAAATTGTATTTTTCAAGTTAGTGTATAAAATTTAGAAGCATAATGATATAAAATTTGGGTATTTTTCTGATTTGTATCGCAAAATTGCAATTAAATTTTTTTAAGTTTATGAAATTTACACAAAATTATTGCTTGCCCCGAAACATAAATTACATTTAAGGTTAAATTTGTAAGTTATTCCGTATAATTTGGGTTTTTATTCGATAGATTTATCACTATAGCCTATTCGCTCTTCCCCGGGAGAAGTATAGTCGGAAGTGGCCAATGTTCCCAATTGGGAACATCGTGAAAATCGCATGTAAAAATTTTTTATCACCTTCATATTAATAAAATCTCTAAATTGAAGCATTAGAAGGTAAATTATGCAAAAATAATACTTAAAATATACCTGGATCTGAATTCGGCCTGTAAAAGGTTAATGTTATCAAAATTTGGGGAAATCCTCTAAAAACCTCATATTTTCCCATTTGTAGATGGATTTTAATTTGTTAACATATAAATTTAATTATTAATTTAGTAGTTGTGTATGATCCATTCTTACATTCTCTTTAAGAATGTTTCAGTTACAAAATGCATGCTAGAAATTAATTTTAAATATTTCAATCTGGACTACACGTACACAGTCGTGATTTCGATATAAGAATTGAGATACACTGTTTGCCACTTTTTAGTATATAGAACCGGTTATTGTTATCATGCAGGTCTTTTACAAATGTGATCACATTAAGTGGAGTTGAATGCATTTACAAAATATACGCCAATGCTTTTTTAGCATTAAGCGGATGTAAGCTGACAAACTCCTGAAGTTATTGCTTGCTTGGTGCTGCTGCAGATTTCCAACTATGATAATAAATTGTTTATTACCCTAAAACTATTAGTGATGAATTCATGAAAAATGTCACCTCTGCATGCTTTGCCACTGATTTAATGTAATCTATTTTGGGATTGGGGGATTCTATATTGGGGATATTTGGGGTAACATGGGATCTCCTGTCAATCCATGTGGGATTCATATTTTAGTCTTATGATAATTTTTGGAACAAACAGCCTACAGTGATCAAAATTTGAATCCTGAATGAACAATCTTTGCATCAGACATTCCAATAATTATCTTTATGCTGTGTGCCAATCAATTATGAATATTGTCTCATCGGATTATCATGCTAGGAAGTAGACTTCCAATGCAAAATATTAGAATTATAATATGGAGGGTTCAGAATAGAAATGAACCAAGTCCACTTTAGCTACTTTTGAGCTACAGACGTTTAAAGTTAAAGCTTCATAGCAAATTACATGTTAACGCAACAGAACTTGCTGCTGTCAAGCGGATATTATCAGAACTAGGACTTGGTTCACTATTGCACTGAAATTTTACATAGTTGGTGCATGTTATAGCGTTGCTAACTTAAAAATGACAAAAAGTGGACTTGGTCGTCTTTAATTCTGAGCCCTCCATATAAAAAATATTAAAGATGCTTAATTTAAGCTTGTAAAGTTTCTAATCTCTTTTTTTGGGGTATAGATAAACTTATGCTTGATTTTAAGTTATTGTTGGATTATATTATAATATTATTTAATGCTATTTTTCCTCAATTACAAAATCCGTTTTCAAACTAATATTCATTGTAGCAAATTCTTACAAATAGTTCCACGAACAATTCCTGGCCTTTCCATTGTTTAGTGACATCTATCATTCATAACTCAAAAGAAAATACTATTTTTCAATCATGTGGTGACAGTTTCTGAATATGGATTGATTTATTTTAAGGAAATGAACAGATTTTATTTAATGCTAAACGAATATAGGTCTTGCCATTTATTATAAACTACAAAAGAATTAGCGCTATATTTACAACTTACTAAAGTGTTAAGAGTCTTACCAATCATACACCTAAATGTGTAGGTTTCTTATGAAATCTTTTTCTTGATAGTTTCAAGTGTAGATATATGTTTCTGTAGTTATATATGAAGACAGCTTCTGAAAATTTTATGATAAAGTCTTGTGTAATTTGGAGTCAAATATCTTTCTTAAGAACTGTGTACCTGAAGTTTTAAAAAAGGCAAGTAAAGATAGGGCTTGTTGACTATTAAATGTTTACATTTTAGAATTGATTTTTATATAGGCTTGTATAGATTAAAACATGCTCTGTGCTTTGTTTGGAGATACTTTGGTATTGCTAAAACAAGGTGTATGTTAGTTCAAAAGCTCTTAAAAGTTGTTTTTCATCCCAATCATTTAAATTAAAAGCTGTAAATTTTTCTGCCTTTCAGGGGTCTGTACAGACTTTTTGTGAAGGGTCCGGTTTTTTAAAAATTGTGGAAATCTACTCATAATTTTGTGAATTTTGTTAAATTAATTCTTTACAGCCAGGAGCCCGTTTTTGTGAAAATAAGCTCACAAATTTGCAGTATTGTGAAAAAGTGACCATTTAAAGGCCAAAATACTTTGTGAAGGGTCCGTTTTTAAGGTAAAATACGTTGTGAAGGGTCCGTTTTCACAACGAAACATTCTGTGAAGGGTCCAAAAACGGACCCAAATTTCTTCTAAACAGACCCCTGCCTTTGTTAGTCAAATAAAAGTAGGTGAATTCAGCTTTTTAATGTAATTTCTGGATTTAACTACAAGTTATCTAATTTTTAAGGAATTCTGCTGCCTATTGTCTTCTTTATTTTTAAAACTAAAACGCTTTGCTTTGTTTATATCTTAATCATCCTACTACTATTATAATTGTGAATGTTTGTCTGGATGTTTGTTACTCTTTCACGCAAAAACTACTGAATGGATTTTAATGAAATTCTACCATAATGTAGCTGATACATCAGAATAGGACATGGGCTATAATTTATAAAGAGAAAATCAGTCCTTCATTCTTTTTTTCCCGTTTTTCCTGCTTTTTTTCACTTATTTTTCCGTGTTTGAAAACCTGTTTTACCAGTCATACAACGAGTTAAAAATAAAACATTGTTTCAAATGAGACAGATCACTAGACTTTTTCATTTACTAGATCTTTTAGTTTAGTTTTAAACACTGGTTTTAAATTTGTTAATTTGTTCACTAGACTTACTAATTTACCAGACTTTTTACTATGGTTACAAATTGGTTATTTTATAAAGGCACCAAGATATTAAACATTATCAGGAAAATCGGGATTGTAAAAAGTGACAAGAACACCTTGGAAAATTAGCGAGAACATCGGGATGGAAAAATTACCGGGTTATAAAAATTACCGAGAACACTGGGATAGGAAATTTACCATAAAGACACCCAGAATACCGGAATATAAAAATTACCGTAAACACTGAGATAGGAAAATTACCGGGACCGCCGGGATTAGAAAAATTACCGTGACCACCGGGATAAGATTACCGGGAACACACTGAGATAGGAAAGAGGCACCTGGGATACCGGGATGATTTGTAATATTGCTAATTTACAAAATTATAAATGTATTTTAAGAAATATTTTAAAAAATTAATTTATTCACCCCACCCGTGCAAGGCCGGGTATAACAGCTAGTATAACATATTTTGCAAATTTTAATACAAAATCATACTGGAACAAGTAGCTAGAAAATTCCAAAAAGATAAATGAATGCTTTCAAAAAGTTGTCCAACTATATATTCATTTAGTTGAAGCTATTTCCAATTTTTTTGTTTAAAGATGGTGGTTAAACTATCTTTGATATTAATTAAGAAGTAAACATGCAATTAGTAACAGTACCATCCAAGTGGAAAATACTTGAAAGAAAGAGAAAGGAAAAGGCAGTTTTTAGACCTTCCATTTTGGAATATTCTAAAAGTATCAGTAAATAGTAATAACAAATAAATGACAGATATATTGTAATTCTCAATTATTTATGTTTTTATTTTTATTTCATTCATGATTTTTATGAAATGAAAATACTGCAAAGCTTCTCCGAGCATAGCACAGGCGTGATATCGTTGATGTTGAAGACATGTTCAATGAATGTTCACTATCTACTTTAGGATTTGATTTTTTAAAGCTTTCATATTTGCTGACGACTACCATTCACTTCCTTTTTGTATGGTCATTAGTTGTATCCTGTATACCTATTCCAATTTTTTTCATACTGAAATGCCGATAGGAAAAATAATTTAAAAAGTACCTTCTTAGCATTTTGAATTCACTGTTCTTTCACTTGAACAAACATAATTTTGTAGTTAATTTTATGATCTTTTTTAACGTTATACATAGGCAGTTTTTGGGGGTTTTTTGTGTCCAGAACACACGGTGTTCTAAAACAGTTTGGAGTGTCTTTGCTTTTTGTTTTCGAAAACTTTTGAATATTGTATGAGTTTTCTCTCACTTCAGTTAATATGTCTTCTTCTCCATAACATGCTTTTGTAAAGATAAGGGCTGCCTATGTGTACGCATTCTATTTAAATATTTGTTTCCATCCTAGTCTTCCTTTTTTTCTAGAAACAAAGAATGTGCAATTTCTTTCATCAATTTTTAAATGCTTAATCTTAATTACTCATTTTGCAAAGAAGCATTTATCCAAATTCTTCTAAAAGCTAGTCATGATTTCATTCGCATCTACACACAATAAAAATCTTGTTTTTAACATTCATAACCTGCTGGATTTCTTTTGAGATTTTAATGAATTTTTTTGTTTATATTAACTCATTATGCAGAACCTCCACAGCATGCATTGTTTTTGATCAAATGATCTTTGATCTCTATTATTCTAAAACTCCTTAATAGGAGAAATTTCTAGTATAACACATCCCGTATACATGTTTCAAAACATTTCCTATTATTTAAAAACAACATATTAGACTGATTCTGAGTGGTTTACAATGTTTAAAATTTAATCATCCGGAATTGTGTCAAAGTTGCTTCTCTGTTGCTCTGTCATAAACAGGATTTGAGTTGGTGTGAGGTGTGGTCAAGTGCATTTTTAATACTTTTTATACCCTAAATGCTATGAACATTTTGTTCTTAGGATTTGTCAAGTTTACAGTAGTTGGAAAAATGGAATTTTGCTATTATTTACTTTATTTAGCTTTTTTTTTCAATGTTTATTTGTGTCTTTAAATGTGCCAATATGCGAACTAAATTTTCCATGCATTTTTTCAACCTTGCTTGACATTAAAAATGCCGCTTTAATTGTGTTAGTATTTGAATACGTTTTAAAGCAATCTTAAAATTATTTACACTTTGTATTATTTATAACTGTCAAAATATCTTAACACAGTATTATTATATAACATTTTGTGTATATATACATAGTTTAAAACTTGTGTCAGAACCAGAACTAAACCTAATTGTGTGTTTTATTGCATGGTGTTTTCCCTTGTTTTTAACCTTTCCTGGAATCCAGCTTTTCTTTTTTAATTTGTCATGAACAGACTGACTGTTGATGCCCCATAAGTTACGTTAATAATTGCTCATTTTTTGCTGTTCACCTTTTGCAGTTTTTCTTTGTAGTTGATGAGGAAAAAAGGTTTGGATATTATTACATGCTTTTATGGGATAAATATATTTTTTCTTACTGTACTAAAATTTGTGTAGTAAACTACCTAGATGTTGCCTTCTAGGCAGCATAATACTATGATAGTCCTAAGGGAAATGATCCATTAGTCACATATACTGAAATCAATGATCAAATTTTGAATGCAAAAAGACTTAGTGGATTGGTCTTTTTTATCATTTAAGTAAATTTATCAACTTCTATGTCTTGACGATACAAATCAAAATCTATAATGATTATTTTAAAGCTACCCATCATATTGGTTAATTGAGTTGCAGTAAACAGTCAATATAAACCTTTAGTTAAAATCATTAGTTTTTCTTTTCATTTTATTTTTAATAGTATTCTATTTTTAGTGAAGACTTTAAATGCATATGATAGCATAAAATTTTGTCTTCTCTAAAGTCATATTACAACTTTGAATAACATCATTTTGATTTCACATCTATTTTGTACCTAAATGTGTACTTTTATAACATACAAAGTTCTCTTTAAGTATTCTGACTAATAAGAATATTTCCTGGGGTACTGTGTCTGATCTTGTGTTCCACAGTGGCACTGTTTGGTCTCCCTATTGAAAAGGCTTGATTTTCTGATACCTGTGATCGAATTTTTGTACAGTTTATTTGTGTCAATAACATGTAGCTTTTTATCAAATGCTTTGTGTACAACTTCTGACACAACACTTGTTAAGTTTAAATTGTTATCTGTATGCAGCTGTTTCAAATGATTATTGAGCATATATGTTACTGGTTTGATAATTTTATTTTTCCATATGCATTATTATATTGATGTGTTTGTCCTCTGTACAGAAATTTTTTAAGGTTGTGTAACATCTCTGGCTCCTTAACTAGGAGCAGGAGTTTTGATTCGTTTATGAATTGTTTTCACAGTTTACTTTTATCTGAAGAGCTTGATTCAAAGGCCTGTTTCATGACACTTAAAAGAAGGGTTGAAAGTTTTAAAAAGAAAAATGTATCGTTTCTTTTAGAACACTCTTCTTCTAGGGGATTCAACCTTATCTGTAAATTAGCCCTCAAGCATTTTTTAAAAATTACTGTAAAATCTCCCGAGGGTGACCACCTTTTGTTCCGAGAAAAATCAGTCACTGAAGGGGTAACCTGAAATTCAGAAGGTGATTGCTTTTCAACTTAAACAAAACATTTTTACACTATGATAAGTAAAAAAGCTAAAAAACAATGGACTACCATTATATGAGGAGCTGAGAGCCAGAGCGGACCAACCTCAGCAGCTGTTATTTCGAGAAAAATGCTTTACAAAATTGTAGTAATATTTAAACTATTTTTTTTGAGGTTGGTATTTAATATTTAGTTTTGATCTTCTTGAGATCAATCTCTCAGCTCCTCAATTGAAAGTCAAAATCAGAATGGACCAAGTAGCTTGATCCATTCTGGCATTAAATTTTTGTGTGATTTTAATTACTAGATCAAACGAAAAAGTGATGCCATCTTGTGGGAACTAAAAAAATGCATTGTTTTCTAACTGAAATCAATAGATGTCTCTACATTCTACTGAAAAATTAAAAAAAACGCTTTTTCATTTTTTGTGGGTTGGTCCACTCTGGCTCTCAGCTCCTCATATAATACCAAATATAAAATAAAAAAGTTATTTAGGATTGAATTTCCAAAATTTTCTTTAGGAGAATTCCTAGACCTCCACTTTACAACATGTGTTACGCATTGCTTAAACTTAACACATTAAAAATATTTATCCAAAGTTCTGATGGTATTCAGGAATTTAAAAATATAATGTTTCATTAATTTAGCAGTGTCAGTTTATAGAAAAATCCAACATTTTATCTATTTGAACTTGAAGGTAAAAAAAGGCAACCTGCCTAAATGGTACCTTTGTACCAGACAGGATCTGTCACTGCTTACCCAATTCTAAAATTTATCTTTTGAGTTCTGGCATATCTTATCACATGAATTGCATGACCATCAACACAAATGTTGTACTTGGTATATCTTAATGTTAAGTATGAGTTTAACCTGCTACACAGAATTCTCCTCATCGAATATTAAATTGGCTCATAAAAAATTGTTAAAACAGTATTTTATTTTTAAAAAGAACCCAAATTTGCATTTAAAAGGTAGCCCTATTTTAGATTTTGTTTAAAGAGTGAGAACCCAGAATTAGAATAATGTGGGTTGTAAAGTTAAATTATGCTCTAAATTTTTTTTCATTTACTATATTTCAAAGTTTCCAAAACAGGTGGCTTTATCTCTCTTGTTTCTTAAAAGGTGTATTGCAATATAATAAAATAGGCCCTGCACAACTGTCATGGAACAGGCTTTTCTATCAAGCTCATCTCTGGCGCACTTTTGATTCATCACTGTGTAAATGGTTTGCAGTTATTTAGTAAGCGCATTTTCGATTTCAGAACATTACTACAACAACATACACTTTTATACTAAGTCCCGGAGCATTCTCTTTATGAATAGTTCTATCTCGAAGCATTGCAGTGCTGTCCAGTTCAGTGTTTGGGTTTTATTCATGTACATTATCCCGGCAAACGTACAGTTTGTGCAATATCGTTCCCCTTAAAACTAGTGTGCACCAACTCAAGAACTGTGGTTTGTGCATATCTCTTGAGAACATACATTTAAATGCTTTTAGACCACGGGTGGAAATTTATTATCAGGGGTGCTTATTATTATCCCGGAATTCCGGGTTTTATTGAAATTTTCAAAAATCTAGATCTCAACAAGAAAGCGCAACATTAAGTCAAATTAAAATTTAAGTGCAGGGCTGCAGCATTTACAACTTTTATGAAGAATCCAGTCCCAAAATCCGTTTTATAAGCGCGATTACATTTGTAGCTTTACGTCATTCTGATAGAAATTTTTGCCGCCGTAAGCTACGATGGAGTCGCGATACTATTCGACGGCTGGGCGGCTGGGCCGCATTCAGAAACTTTAACACGTAGAAAAAACGAGATGAAAACAATACGGAAACGGTGAAAAATTGCAGGAAACGTGCAATTTGAAAATGGTCACTCAGAAGTGTCCATTTCGAGAGTACTCTAATATTCGCTTAAGAAGGATTAGAGGAGATTTAATTCAACTTTTCGAAATGATAAAACAAAGGGACACAGAGGGACTAGATTTCGATACGGGTAATGGGGGAACGAGGGGTCACAGATTTAAATTGAACAAGGCAAATTTTACTCGGGATTGTAGGAAGTATTTTTTTTAACAGGGGTAAACGAATTCAAGAATAAAATTGACAGATACTGGGAATCGCGTGGTTTGAGTTAAATGGACCGGACCAACCTTGTTGGGCGCTTGCCTGTAGTTGGTCGACTTAATTTGTGTTTGTATAAAGGTTCGTTACTCTAATATTTTTTTCAAGATTTTGAGTTGTCATTAGCACCCCTGTATTATCGTTGTTGTATAAAATTTACAAGATTCTACAAGATTTTTTTGAAAAATTTGGTTAAAGCATTTAAATGTTTTCTTGCTGTTTGCCTAAACTTATTTTTGAGTCATACAAAACTAGGGGGACAACTTGAGTTAGTATTAATAACTTTACTATGGTATTCAATGTTCTGGTGGTAGTCTTATACTTCAAGTGTATATTCTTGCTTAAAGTTCATATTGTTAAGCACTTTAATACCTACTGGTCTTTTACATTGCATTCAATAAATTTTTTACGTCGCATTTTTTATGCCGGTATCCAAACTTCCAAGACGAAAAAATTATTTCCCAGTATTTTGTAATTGGTTGTTTTAAGCCTTTATATTCTACGTTTGAGGTTTTATAAAACAGATACACGTTTTTTAATTAATTAAAACGAATAGTTGTAATCTGATTAGATTTTAAAATTGTATTTATTTTTTGATAAATTCAAATTAATAATTTTACTATTTGTATTTTTATAAAAACTCACCCATTATATTAAGTTCATCAAAATGCAAATCCTACATAAAATTTATTAAAATCCAAAAAATGTGTCCTAAATTCGAACTAGGTGTACCAAAACGAGTTAAAACCTTGTTTTTTAGAGTCAAACTTCCAAAAATATGCTAGCCCATCACGATGCGAATCCTACCTAAAAAAGATGTAATAAAAGCTTCATTGAACTTAGGGAACGTACCCATACTACGTGACCCATTCAGGGGAGGGAGGGGGGTCTTCAAAATACCACGCTCGGTCACGGGGGGGAGGGGGGGCTTAGGGTTTCGTCACGTAGTCAATTTCCTCTAGTCAATACGACAAACTTAAGCCAAATTAATTATTGAAATTTGACAAATTAAGCCAAATTAATTATTAAAATTAGACAAATTAAGCAAAATTAATTTTTTTAAACTTTCTGTTTGCAAAAAATGATGGCAAACCGTATTTATGAATTACTACGTGAAAACTAGAGGGGGAGGGGGGTCTTGGCATATACTACGGATGGTCACCAAGGGGGGGGAGGGGGGTCAAAAATGGTAAAAAATGGGTCACGTAGTATGGGTACGTTCCCTTATTTAATATTGATGGGAGGAGTTAGATAAACAACTTTGGGTCCTTCCTCTCCCGGTGCAAAAATCTAGCTTGTGGCCTGATAATGACTAAATTATTTTTTTGGCTCCTCCCGGAATAAATTTCTATATACGCCACTTGTGGATATCATTCAGCTTTGTATTTCTTTCGATGCTAGACAAGTGCGTATATAGGGGGGGCAAGGGGGACCCTGCTCCCCCACCCTGTTTTTTAGGGTCAAATTTCCAAACATTTTATGAGGGAGGACCCCCAGACCCCCTTTTGTACTTTTTAACTTTATTACATCAGGAATGCAGAAAATGCTTTTACTTCCAAGATTTCCCCCAATCCATACAAAAATTTCCCCAAAATTTAAAAAAAGTGATCTAAAAAAATCCGATTCAAGTTGACAATTGTAACGATTGGAAACGCAAAACGAAAGCAAACATAAGATAGATCCGTGGCGCAGGTGAAAATCGCCACGTAAATTTTGATTACACTAAATTATAATTGAATTCAATATACTTTTCCAAAAAATTTCTCCATTTGGCTAAAATTTCCCCCGATCCTAGATCGCCGGATCGTACATATTCTGCATCCGTGTATTACATTATGTTTGTCAAAATGCAAATCCTACCTGGTCAATTTTTCTAAAATTTTCTGAGGGAGGACCCCCAAACCCCCCTTTGGTAATTTAAACCTTATTATCCTCAACCTTTCTTATATTAAGTTCTTTAAGACGAAAATTTACCTAAAACGTATTAAAAAGCTTCATTCAACTTTTTAAATATGTATAGGAGAGGCTGAGGAATAATTTTGAGCCCCTCCCGAAATAAATTTCTATATACGCCACTGATGCTAGATGAACCATGTTCAAAGTTTTTTCTCTTAGCAGTCGGGCTCAAACGTAATTTGAAAAAAAAATTGGTCCCTCAAACTTCCATTAATTTGCAATATTTTTTGTCCCTTTGGATTAAGAAATGATCTCTGTGTATGTATGATGACCAGTAGGGATAACAGTGCTTACTTCGTGTCATTTCTCTTATACGAATGGTGGATCGAGAGCAGCCATTTACCAGCCTTTCAGATGAGTCATCGAACTTCGGAATGGTGCATATTTTTGAAGACGAATGTTGAGTGAGAATTTATTTATCTATGCACATTGTACAAAGTGACATTCATGATGATAAATAAAATTTTTCATTTAAAAAACTGTGTATTTTTATGTGTGAGATCAAGCTATTGCTCCTACACATTTAAGCATGATTGTTTTAGATCGCGCCCCATGATGGCTAAGAGAATTACATCTTACCATGAATACATTCCAAATAGTATTTTGTACATTATCAAAATAACCTCTCTTCTTAAGTGCTACAGCCGCAAGGTTTTCACAGTTAGGCTAAGCGTGCACTAGAGACGGCGACAGAGTCACGGCGACTGAGACAAAGTTATCACCCTGGCTATTGCAAGAAGCTAGATGCTCGCATAGGCGACGAGACACTTGGCTCATTGCCAAGAATCTCACCATTGAAATACATAGCTCTATAGTCTCCGGCGACAGAAGTCTCTAGTGCGCGCTTAGTAGGGTGTCCCTTAAAAATCGAAAGTCGGGGAAACTTTTGAGACACCCCCTAATTTTTTTCCTTTTGGTATCCTAAGAAAGTGTGCAAAATCTTAAATCGATCAGAAAATATTAACACGTGCCTCAAACGGCCTAAAGTTGGGAAATTTTGACATTTTTCTCCTTTTTTTCGAAAATTTTTAAAAATGCCTTAAAATATTATATTGTCGAATAATAGGGCTTTAACACATCTAAAAATTCATATTCGACCGTTTTTCATTCCTAGCTAGTCGAAACTACCCAGTTTTTAGCCTGGTCATCAATCGGAAAATCGTCAAATTTGCCCATTTTATACTGAGAATAGAGGATACAAAAGTCAGTGGGGAATGACTTATAACCACGTAATTCCATAACTAGGTACCATTTGTAGACGATATTGATGTGCAGATAAATTATCTGGAGCATTAATTAATTTCTAACATTTTAATTACAGGCGCCATATTGGATTGCATTACCTCTAAAAAAAATTCTGCGATAAACGGTATGGGTTTGTTTGGTATTGGGCAATGCGTATTTGAGGTTACTAATCTCAATTAATACTAATAAAATCCTTATAACACATTTTAAAACTCTTTACTCAATTTGAATGACCAGTATATCTGTTATTCTTATTACCATAACTATAGATGATAAAATTCTAAATGCATAATAGGGAAAAGAGAAATTCTAGAAAAATATTGAAACACTAGACGTTTGTTAGTACATACAGAAGTATTGTATTCTGTAACTTAGTTGAAAAATTGAAGTTGGTACAAAATTAACCCGCTCTTCAAGATAAATGAGCCTACTGCACTCAGAATATGTCTTTAACTATGTTTAAAGACTGTTCTAGTATTTTATCATAATTTGAATGCATAAAGAGCATAAAATATTCCTGCAGCATGAAAAACCTATTAGATACTGATATTGTGGTTGAGAATACGTTAAATATTAACAATGGTTGCTGAAACCAGTTCTTTTTTAAAGTCAGTTTTTAATTCAGAGCTACACTTCCCTCTGAAAAATTTATACAGCTTAGACTCATTCATAATACACAAAGGGTTTAAAATCATTTAATTTTATAAAAAAAACTTCTAAAAAAATCATTTCGAAACCTAATTTCTCTTCAAGAACGTTCACTGATGAAAATCGTACAGTGCAAAAAAATGTTATGACTAGTTGAAGAGTTACAGAAACTGTAGTTAGTATTAGAAATATTAAGACAGAAACTGTAATTAATATAGCTAAGAACCAAATATCAATGTTTAATATGCTTTCATGTTACTAATTTGCTGAATTGCCGGTAGTTTTATGTATCCAATAACAGTATCTATAAACATATTTAATGACATTATTAAAAACATGGATAATCTGGGTGTAGTAGGATCAATCATTATGAAGAGCGGATAATTTTCTAACAACCTCAATTTTTTAACAATACAATACAATACTTCTGAATACGCTGCAGTCTAGTTGTTCAATATTTTTCTAGAATTTCTCTTTTCCCTATTATGCATTTAGAATTTTATCATCTATAGTTATGGTAATAAGAATAAGAGATATACTGGTCATTCAAATTGAGTAAAGAGTTTTAAAATGTGATATAAGGATTTTATTAGTATTAATTGAGATTAGTAACCTCAAATACGCATTGCCCAATACCAAACAAATCCATGCCGTTTATCGCAGGATTTTTTTAGGGGTAATGCAATCCAATATGGCGCCTGTAATTAAAATGTTAGAAATTAATTAATGCTCCAGATAATTTATCTACACATTAATACCGTCAACAAATGGTACCTAGTTATGGAATTACGTGGTTATAAGTCATTCCCCACTGACTTTTGTATCCTTTATTATCAGTATAAAATGGGCAAATTTGACGATTTTCCGATTGATGACCAGGCTAAAAACTGGGTAGTTTCGACTAGCTAGGAATGAAAAACGGTCGAATATGAATTTTTAGATGTGTTAAAGCACTATTATTCGACAAAATAATATTTTAAGGAATTTTTAAAAATTTTCGAAAAAATGAGAAAAATGTCGAAATTTCCCAACTTTAAACCGTTTGAGGCACGTGTTAATATTTTCTGATCGATTTAAGATTTTGCACACTTTCTTAGGATACCAAAAGGAAAATAATTAGGGGGTGTCTCAAAAGTTTCCCCTACTTTCGATTTTTAAGGGACACCCTAGCGCTTAGCCTTAGTCTAAAATCATCTTGATCTATTTGTTGCTATTGTCCTTTATCTAACTTGTACGTAGTCTGGCCTTACTTTCAGGCTTTAAAAAAATTTCATCATCTAAAATAACTTATTTATTTGTGAAGTTAACTTAATTATTAACTACCTATACAAAATCTATAAGAATGGAAACTTCCTTTTTGTAAAAAAAGTAAGGTGAAAAATCGTTAGTCCTTGATAGTTTTTTTATTCCTAAAAAGTTTTATGTGAAAAATGTTTATATTTAACTTAAAAATTCATCGTTAATTTAAAATTATCTCCAAAATATTGCCATGTCATCTCAGTTATATTAATTATCTGATGTTAATAGGGGTACTTTAAAGGCATTTTTGTTGTTAAAAGGGAATTATATCCCACACTTGCTAACTTTTACGGATTGATTAAAAAATATTAGAGATTTTGCATTTTTGTTAACTTAACTATTCGGGAAAACGCAAAACACTCGCGACGTAAACGTTTTTCTCTAATTGTATCTTTTTACTTTAAATCCAGATTCCAGCGCGCTTACCCATAAAGTTTGCTTCTTCTCGTGTTCCATTCGTAAATTTCCATTACTGTCACCACCAGTGGCGAATCCAGGATTTTGGTCTGGGGGGGCTGAGTTTCACAACTAACCTTATTGCTTTCATGGGCTGTTCAAATATTAATGTAAGCAACTGAAAGGGGGAGGGGGGTTGCCAGTGCCGACCTAACCATGTCAACTCCAAGTGTTGCGTGTCAACCTCAAGTAAAAGGGGGGTCAGGGGGTCCTCCCCCAGAAAATTTTTGAAAATTTGCCCCTCAAAATAGTGTTTTAGCTCATTTTGAAGCCTTTCAGATTCCACCCAAAGAGCACAACTCATTGTAAGCGGCAGAATTTTCAAGGAAAAAAACTTTATAGCATTATGAATTTGAAAATTTCAAGGGGGCTTAGGGGTTCCTATTCCCAAAAAATTTTTGAATTTTGCCCCTAAAAGTGGCATTTTAACTCATGTTGAGACACTTTAGGTTACATCAAAGAGGTTCACTCCTTGTAAATCCCTTTAAGTTTCAAGGAAAAACCGTACGTATTATATTCGAGGGGGTTTGGGGGTCTTCCCCCAGAAAAATTTTGGAATTTTTACCCTTATAAGTACGGTTCCGATTCACACACACAGTTTGAGACCCTTTGGGTAACAGCACCGAATGTCCGCAAAGTAGTGAAATTTCTTTTTTGCTTTATTGCTATTGCCAAAACTTAAAAGTCTTATTCCAGGGGGGCTGCAGCCCCACAGACCCCCCTACTGGATTCTCCACTGGTCACCACAAAAAAAAATACTGAATCGATAATCTTAGTTTCATTTATTAACTTTTCCTTGGGCTAATTCATAGATGGTCAATCAGCTGTGGCCGAGGGTTCTCCCTCCTCTCCGAAATGTGCCGCACAGAGGACGGTCATCTTTTTCTCGTGCAGCGCCCTGAGGGGAGGGGGCAGCCTTCTCACGAGGCGCAGGCCGAGTTCGCACCACGGACGACCCTTGAGGGACTGGCCACCGGACAACAGCCGAACACCCACGTTCCAGCATCGAACGGACATCCACAACACCTAGAAGATGAAAAGTCGTTATTTTTAAAAAAAAATTACTTACGTATTATTTATACGGCCCCTAATTTGAGTGAAATGTGTATGCGCGGCCGAGACGTGAATCTTCATCGCTATTGAAACGAGAAACGTCCGCCTCCCCGCCCGATATGGTGGTGGCGACATCTATTCACCTTAGTTAAAGTTAAAAAGTAACCCTACGGACGAATGGTCGTGTAGTAAGGGTATTACTTTTATTTTAGGATCACTATTTTTTTTAAAGTAAAAGACGCCACCACCAATGTTTCAGATAATTTTTACTGTGATAGTTATGAACTATCTTTACGCAAAACTATTCGATGGAATGTTATGAAATTTCAAACATTGTAGGATAAAGAGCAGAAGATCCCCTAGCAGACTTGCCAACCTCTCAGAGTCAAAAATCCGGAGAAATATTTATCGATGTTTAATTCTTAATACCTTGAAAGGCTTTCAGAAACCAATTTAAATAATTGAATTTCTATAACTTGAAAATTCAAGTGAATTGGGGAAATAATTCTTAACTTGCTAAATACTGTAGATTGTAGAACCAATACCCTCAATTTTGAAAACTTAAATAAGAATGTTAGTTGATTGAAGCCATTTACCAAAACTGGAGAAACAAACTTAAAAAGGGTTTGACAAATTCTGCCTGCACAAGAACCAAAAAAGAAACTAGCCAAAAGATGATAAGCTAAGATCCTAATTTCTTTCCTTTTTTATCATAATTAGGTTTTCCGATTCCATACAGGCACGATCTTCGTATTTTGCGATGGATTGAATTCGGGGGTTGTATCCAAAGTGTGGGCCTAGCGCAAGTGTATATATGCAGCCCCCGTTGCCGATGATGGATTGGTAGCTCACCACAGAGCCCCCTTCATGGAGAACAAGTTCTTACAGAAATTGTCAATCCTTTTTGGCACAAAAAGTGTGAAATCCATTATTTGTGTTATAAAACGCAAGATTATTCAAAAAGCGGGAGAATTTCAGAAAAAATCCGGAGGGTGGAGAAAGAGGGAAAATCGGGAGTCTCCCGCCAAAATCCGGAGAGTTGGCAAGTATGCCCTAGTTAAATAAAATATTTACTTTAAAAAACAACAAAAGATATTTAAAAAAAAAACTTAAATTTACCTCGATCTCTGGGTAATCTTGTGAAATTGAATCGTCCTCCAAAAGCTTTGCTATTTCCTCAACAGTCTTCAAGGTTTCCTCTGCTGTGCTCGGCGTCACAAATTCCTGGGCATAGAACAGAACCTATAGAATAATAGAGCGTAATAAAAATAATGATATTTCATTGCAGCTACTTATTTCAAAAACTTTAGCAAAGAGAGATAAGGTTATTATTTAAAATGCCCTTTCATATAATGAGGTATTTGCATGAGTGAGGTATTTGCTTTTATATACTTTTCTTGATACATTGTGGTTTAAACTCCCTAATTTCTAATTTTTTAAGTTCAAAAATGTGTTTTAAATCATTTAAAATTAAATTTTATTTTTTGAAAAACGTTAGAAAAGTCACTTCATCAGAAAACGGGCTTCTAATGGATGTGACATCACAGCGCATGAAAACCATTGTGTTTACTATTTTCACATGATCAGAAAACAAGCTTCTATTGGATGCGACCTCACAGCGCGCGCATGATTTGTGATTCGAAAGTGTTTTCGCGTCCAAACAAAAAACGAAATTTCAAAAATTTGAACCTCAGAATACTTGATGTAAACGTCATTCTTCATGGTTTTTTATCTACTATTTTAATAAAATTTAATCTCAAAACGTGAGAATACCTCATTAGGGGCCGTTCAAATATTACGTCAGCACTTTTTTGGTCATTTTTAACCCCCTCTCCCCCCTTGTCAGCAAAGATAAGCAAACCTCAAACCCCCCCACCATAATTACGTAAGAAACTAGCGCCCCCCCCTTAAAAATTTTTTTTGACTCCCTTTTAAGTAAGTGCTGTTTTTTTTTCTCCTTGAAAATTAGGTGTCTTACAAGGAGCTGTCCTTTTTGGGTGTAACCCTAAGGGTTCAAAAATGAGTCGAAACGCTACTTTTCGGTGTTAAAATTTCAAAATGTTTGGAGGGTCCATCCCCAGAAAAAGTGCTTAAATCAGATTTCCTAATTCAATTGTTTGTTAAATTTATTTTTTGTTGAGTTTTGAAATTATTTATGCAAGAAACAAGAGATTTTCGAAAAAGCAGTATCTTACATAAGCATCACTCATATCCCCCTTCCCCCCTAGTCAGGAAAAATAAGCAAAGAGCAAATACCTCCACCCCTTAGGTGCTTGCGTAATATTTGAACGGCCCCTTATTGTATAAGGACGGGAAAGCTTTATTTGCGTCCTATGAGGATATTAAACGTATTGATCTCTTTCTTCTGTAAAAGCTCTAAAAGTTTCCTGTTTGGAGCAAATTTTTAGTAAAGGACTGAAATTTTACTTCATAATTTTTTTTTCTGTCTAAACCTTATTTTGGCTAATACAAAATTGAAGCTAAGACTTTATGATTTTCCTCGTATGGGGTTTTTTAAGAGTTACATAGTAGGAGAACCTAAAGTAAGGCCATAGGTGATAATGGAAATCGAAAAAGCGTGAGAAATATGCCTTTTTATAAGGGACCCTATTGGCGCTGGTATCACATCAAAATCACGCCTCCCTGTTACGTCACGAGAGGTGGAGAAATAGAAACCCAATTCGAATCCTCTAATACCCCTTTGAGAGTGACGGATTGAATAAAAACGTCACAGCCAATCACAGATGAGAGATGTGATCTCCAAATTGAACTGCCTATACGCTAACTGTCAATCATAGACATTTGCAGTGCCTTCCCCACGATGGCATTTGAAAACAGCGTTTTGGACCCTCTGTTAGGATTTTACTCTGTGGGGTTCTTTTAGTTACCAATGAATCTATAAATTTACAAAATCAATACATTAGGACTTGCCTGGAGAAGAAAAGCATACAGTTTGCTCAAGAGCGAACAGTCCAATGGCGTGGCGGCCTGCACTTTAGCAATCGCTCCTTTCAGAGCTGCTGGAACCAACTTGTGCGTGCGGTTCACTTCATAAGCAATGACCGCAGCATTCTTCAGCGTTCCGGCGTCTACGTATTGCGCTCGCACCAATGAACCCAAGAGGCGTTCCGCTGTGGAAGAAGCTCCGCCCAAAAGGTGTGTCTCGAAGGCGTAAAGTAGGAAGTGCCTGCGGATCTCGGGCGGGTGTTGTTCTATTCCATCGAGGTTGGCACTATCCAGTAGAGACGATACTTGGCTGAAAAAAAAAGGCACAGGAAAAAGATGAAGAATATGAATGATGCTTAATAAAGACATAATAAAGCTTTATTCTTGAAAATTTCTCGTAACTTAAAAAAAATCAGCATACAAAAATTAGATAGAGAGAAAACCCTGAGGTTTACGCGTTAGCACGCAGCGCTACACATTTAAACGGGCGAAGCCGAGTCTCCCTAAAGTAAAGAGCTAGTATTTTAAATGAAAATTATTCGGAAAGGTTTAGGAACCATAAAAGGGTGGGTTGGTTTAAAAAAAATTTGGTTTTTAAAATTTCTAAAAGTCAGTGATTGTAACATCTTACGTAAGTATCACTCATACCCCCTTTGTCAGGAAAAATAACTAAAGAGATTTGAACTGCCCCAAGAAGGGGATTTGCTATTTTCTTACTTTAGCTAACAAAAGGGAGGTATCAAATGCTTTGCGTAACATTTGAACGGCCCCAAATGAAGTTGAATAAATAAACAAAAAATAATTACTATTTACCCAAAGACATGCATCCTTCGCTCTTCATCACAGGTGGTCCGCATGAGCTCTATGCCCGCCGCCGCAGTCATCAGCGTCGCGTGGGCTTTGAGGTTGCCCCGGGACCCCTTCAGGAACAGGCAGCTGTGAAGCATGAAGCGAAAGCGTTCCTCGGCACTGGTCGAAGACAAACCAAGGTTCCACGAGATCCTAGAGAACCACTGGGACTCTTCGCACTGAGAGATCTGGAACATCAGTGTGGTTTCAATATTGCAGATTGTAGGTGAATGGACGGATTTACGACGAAGACCTTGTGCACAGAGTACCAGAACAGATAGTCCATGGACATAGGCAATTATAATTATTATAGAAATCAAAAAAACGTGGAGTATGCCTTATGATCGGGGCCTATAGTAGCGCTGGGATCGTATCAAACTCACGCCTTCCTTGTCACGTCATGATAGGCGGAGACATAGAATCTCCATCCAGGAATCCTCTAATTTCTAATTAAATTACCCCCTCTAAAAGTTACAGATTGAATGAACACGTCACAGCCAATCATGTAACCTCAAAATTGTACTGCCTAACCTTCTATCTAATACCCTTCTATCCCATTGTATTTGCAGTGATGTCCTCTATCATACGATGGCATGAACCTCTGTTAGGCTTTTTCTCTATGGCCTTGTAGGAGGCAAGCTTAAAAGCTGGGGTTATGCTGCTGTTCCTGATAACTCTGGGAGTGTCAATTGCAATTAGAAAAACAGAAAATCCTGGAAAAGGTTGAGGGGAGATATTGCTGCTTGTAAATCCGACCGTGTAGGTTAAAGCCCTGGATAGCAAGCATAAGCGATAAGTAAGCGAGTAGCATCCAGGATTTTAGTGTAGGTGCGTTTTATATAGAGCGTTTTAGAAAGAAAACTCCTACTGCCAATCGTAGGACTATGATGAAGCTATGTGATGGATACTGTAACACACATAGGTTACGGTCACCCTGGGCGCAGGACCAGGCGTAATTTCTTAGGCGATGACTTCTCCTCCCATCACACTAAAGGGAAATTCCGAGAAACCCCCTGGTTTGTGGTTGCCCTATTGTGTGATGTCGGAGAAGTCATCGCCTCAGCAATTACGCCTGATCCTGCGCCCAGGGTGACCGTTGCCTTAAGGTCTATTACTATTCGGCACGAGAAATAAGATGAAAGTAAATAGAACTCTTTCATAATCCTTCTAAAAATTAGAAGAAAAAAAATTTGTTTCGCGCCGAATCGTCCCATTCCGTACACATGTACTTGTCAATTTTAGGAAAAATATTTGATAGTTTTGACTTGACTTGTCAAAAAATTTAAAGACTCACATTCTTCATGATATCTTGACCTTTGTCCAAATAAGCGAGTATTTTCTCCTTAATTTCTTCGTTATCTGCAAAAAGAATAATTAAAAATCAAAATGCTTTTTTTTGTTTTCACGAAAAGAAAAAGAGTTCTGAAAAGATTATTTATACTATTCTTAATTTTACATAGCGCAATATAACAAGCTTAAATTTTTGACACTATAAATTCGAACCCTACAAATGCAGTTTTAAATTCCTGTAATTTTAACAGAGATGGTTTTTAGAAAAAACTTTACCTGTTGTTCTAAGGTGCATCCTTATCAGACATTGTATGATCCTAGCACCCAATCGCCAGGAGGAGCACCCCCTCCCCAATATTTCTTCTAAGAGGGTGCAGAGAAACTCCCCCTGGTGACCACACTCAAAAGCTCGTCGACAGCACGACAACAAAACACGCTCCGACTGAGGATCATCTCCTGCAAAGAAATGGAAAAGGTGTAGTTATTCAAAACCAAGCGATAGACTATTACAGGGACATAAACAAAATTTGCTGTTTCGGAGGAGATGGTAACTCAACCGGCGGTTAACCGGGAGTCAAACCTCTGATTGGTAGAAAACTAGTAATCCAGTAACCCTTAAATGTAGTGTTTTAATCCATTTGAGACCCTTTGGTTATACCCGAAGAGGACCACTCCTTGTAAGTCACATAGTTTTCAAAGGAAAAACAGCATAAAAGTTGGTACCAAGATTTAGGTGGAGGGTTGAACCCCTAACCCTCCCCCTTGGATATGGCCCTGAGATATTGAAGCGAGTCTTTTAATTCGTAATCTTGATGTGGGAGTTGATTGGTTTATTAGTTATGAAATAACACTTACCAACCCATTGCAATGCTGTTTCTGCCAAATCCTTATCCTTAATCATGAAGGCTATATTAAGAGCCAAGTAAACGTTCATAGAATCCTTCTTGCGATCTCGAATCCTTCCGAAAGCCTCCTTTGCCGAGTCGCCGTCCTTCAGTTCAACATAACACAAGCAAATCCTTTGCTGGAAATAATAGTATATCTCTCTGTTAGACTGATGCGTCAACTCACAACACTTCTTGTACCATGAAAGACACTGGTCATAATGGCCTGAATCGAATACGCGTACTGCATTCTTGGCGACGATTTGGCACAACCTGCATACCTCTTGGACATCAAGAGTGTTATTTTTTGACAAAGAGATAACGTCATTTAACAAGGAAGAAATTAAATCGAACGATTCTGCTATGAAGTGAAGGGACATTTCTTCCTTGATGATGACAAGTTTGTCCGCCAAAGAGGTGACTTTGGATCTGGCCTCATGGCAAAACTCAACAACTTCTTTGTTGCATTCGTTCTGCCTCAACTCATCTATAACTCCAAGTGCGAATTCGATTCCAACGTGTTTAAGTTCTCGGATTTGACGGAGGACGTCTTGTAGAACCTCTTCTTTGTTTGAATAGAATGCGACTCTCAACATATTAATGAAAAATACCGGCCTAGGGTCAACTTCTGAAGCGGATTTCAGTGATTCTAAACACTGCTTCCAATGTTTTTCTGGAAAATATTTCAGATAAATTGCAGCAAGCAACGAATGTATAGAAATTGTGTCTTGTTTTGAAAAAGTATTGTATTTTTGGACTTCTTTGGCAGTTTCTATAACTGAAATGGCTTCATCAAATAATTCTCTTTTAGCTAAACAAACTCCTACGTTGTGACATATGCGAATAAAGTACTCATAATGGAATGAAAAGTCCTGAAGCCTAGTTTTAAATTTTAGAATTTCACTAGAAACACCAGGAGATCCGGATCGCAACATTATTTCCAAGCGAAATAGTTCTAAAATAGTTTGGTTGTCCTTGATAGTCTTCATTATTGGTACATCTCTACAGCTGTATTTAGAAATCATCCATTTTATAACATTTCGGCATTTTTCAATGTAATATTCTGCTTTGCTATAAAATTCTTTGGCGATGCAGTCTTTTATGAGTTTCATTCCGAAATTTAAGCTATTTATTGAAGTATTTGTGTATTCTATCAGATCTTCCTCTTTTAGGAACTTCTCCTTTATAAGAGAAAGCAGAACCATTGTTTCATTATAAAAGCATTGTGACTCCAGAGAAAATTGTGAAAGTGTAATTGAATAAGTGATAAGTGAAATCAATTTGTTTATTACATCTATTACGGAACCAGCTTCATTTTCTGAAGACATTGATTTTTCTTTAGATTCCATAAGAATGTTGCTTTCAAAATTTACTAGTGCCTCAGAAAATCTAGCCAATATATCAATATTATAATCATTTTGGAATATTTTCAAAAATTCATTTAAATGAGTTGATAAATCAACAATGAACTTATTACCGCCTTCAGCATAACCTGATAATTCAGCATTCATATTGTTCAATTTTTCTTTCGAACTTAAATCTTCAAAGATTTTAAGACCTTACCCATATAATTTGTTTTCAAATTCTAAGAACCATGGAACTGAAAAACCAAATCGTCTGCAACACCAGTGCGCAGAATCTGTGGTTACGGTTTTGTTCACTATCCCCTCTGTGACATTCTAAAACCGAAACCAAATACTTATGAATTCCACAATCATATTTCTTTCAATAAAGTGTATTTTAATATAAAACAGTAACTTTTAATGATAATATAATCATATAGTTCTAAATTTCAAATTCCTTTTAAAAAATTGTTCTATTTCATTGATCTAGTGCAAAGCCTCACTCAGCTGTTAATGACTTGCTCAAAAAAATCACAAGCTGTGTGATCAATTCATCAGAGATGTGGTGTTATTGCTATTGACGTGGAGTTAGAGTAGTCTTGATCAAAATCAAATACTTTGTCGAAAATGTATTCTTTAAAAACTAATAGAAAAGACGATGAAGATGGTATGTTCCAAAAAATAAGTTTATCATGGTTTTAGGGGCTAAATCTGAATACTTCCATCATTAGTCCAATTTTATTTTCCTTAGGCTTAAACAGTATTCGGCTTTTTTGTTTACCTCCCTCTAATTTTGAATTTTAGATATTTACTTAATTCCATCATTCATTTTTTATTCTTGGAGTTTTAATTGATTGGTTTCTTATATAAATTGGTTATCACAAGAATCTCCGATTACGTTTTGTACCATGATCAGTTGACGTAATACACGAAGTTGTAAACTCGGTGATAGGTAAACTTCATTCATTTGCTCCACCTTATGGCAGATTTTCGACGCAATAAATAGGAATTCGTTGCTCTTGTATGATTTTAAAACTATCAATTCCTTCTTTTTCGTTAATTTGGCTCCTTAAAATCCAATAAAAGCATCGACGTACTGCGTCAGCGTTGTAACCTATGATGTTTAGGGTGTCGTAATCGTCATTATTTTACTTGGGTATAAATATGGCTTAGGTAGTGAATTTAATGCTTAATCCAAAAAGGAAATATGATTATGGCCTTTCTATAGTTACAAAATTTAGTATGTTTGTTAAAATTTTAATGTTATTTACAAAGATATTTTAAAAAAATCAAGATTAATGATAAAGTTCTCAGAAATAGAGATAAGGGTAAATATTTTGTGTAGTTATCATTTAAAAGTTTTTTTGATTGTGTCAATAGCTTTTGGAACAATATTTTTTGTTCTTTAAATCCATGGTTTTAATTTGGAGATAAAAAAGTAAAAATATAGCTTGTCTGTAGGCCTGCGCTTTAAATCAATATAATAAGATAAATCGGTTTAACGCTAACATCGGTATACCGGTTTAAAGTCCATGCCGAGCCGAACCCATTTTATCGGACTGGAATAATATTGGTTTGAGTTCCGATAAAACTCGGAGATTCGATTTATTTCCTTAAACCGATCTGCGTTCCGGTTAAAAAGATCCGGAACTGATAACCGATACTATTTTACGGAATTCGATTCGTAGATCGAAAGCGTTCGTGACGCGGCTGGTTCCGGCATAAAACCGGTTTAACGGTAATGCTCTAGATTAGAAATTTGGTTTGGTAGCCAGTGGCTCCTGGGACCCTAAATTTTGGTCGCCAACTCTACACTTTTGGGAGCCAAAATAAAATAGCAACTTTTGAGAATTACGATTAAACCACATTCACGTGTTAGGTTAATCGGAAGAATTGTACTTAATAAGTTACTGTAAAATCAGACTGCTGAAACAAAATTTAGCTTAAATATTCAAAAATCTTCACTGACAGTAATAGAGTAATATATCCAAAAAAATTGCAAATGAATACTGAAATAAATTATTATTTATTTATATAGTCACAATACTTTAAACTACCAATTAATTGCACAAAATTATAAGATCAAAAATGTAATTTTTATACTACAATGAAAAAAATGTAAAATTAATCTTGAAAGTCTTGGCGACGAATGCGCCCGTTTTCTAAAGAGGTTTTCCACCACATATTAACTGATTTACAAAAATCTTTTTCCTTGATATCACATCCGTTTCTTTTTATCCTTAACCTAGATTGTAGTGTCTTTTTTAAAGAGACACTTTTCATTCCCATAATATCCTTCATATTGGACCATACTCTCTCTACATCAGCATTACTTGATGGAATACATAAGACATCCAGCAGTTTCCTCATGGTAACCATGTGTTGCAAAGAGTCACTGCATAGTATTTTCCTCAGTCTAAGAAAGTCAGTTTTTTCTTTAAAGTGGAATTTAATGACAGGTTAAGTTCTTGAAATTCCAGAACAGCAGATGAGGACTCCAAATTAAACATTTGGCATACTTTTTTTAGATGGTCATTGCCATAATCAGACAATTCCTTGTCATCATCTGGCATGAATGCGGAATCTATCACCTCAAAACAAGTTACCAAAATTTTTGCTGAATCTGATGACACTTTCAGGCGGTTACCCAAATTTTTGCGAAAATTTTCAAAGAATTCTTTTCCTTGCTCCCAAGGGTTTGAAAGAAAGTTTCTTTTGTTGGATAGCTTTAAATCCTGGCCCTTAATGCTCCATTTACAGGGTTCATACACATTTTCAGAAATCAAAATCACGGAGTATTCCTGAAAATTTCAATAATAAAAATAAAGGAAAATAAAATAAAAATAAAGGAAATTAGTTAATGGAATAGTTATTAAAGTAATAATTAAATTGCAAAAACGATATTGTCAAAAACTTTAAATTAAATAAAAAAAGTAAGATATTAGTATTTTTGAGGGTTTTTTTAGAATCTGAAATCAGATTAGATACCTAAAACCTGTTATAATCTAACAAGATTTAAAAAATCAACATTGTGTTATCATCTTATTGAGTTGATATAAAGCGACCTTTTAGTAAAAATTTACAACTTAGAAAATCATCTTAAGTTGAAAATACTGACTAAAAAAGAGAAAAAAATAATCTTATTAGACTTATCAGGCTGCTCTAACCAAAGTAAAGTTGTTTTTTCTCCACCGCCGTTGAACCTAACTTCAACAGATGTCCGTAGGAAAAGCAGTCGCGGGAAAAACGGAACTGTCGCGAAAAATCGTTATTTTCCCGATTTCCGGAACATCGGACCTGTGGGCGATGTTCCGGACCACGGTTAAGTTGTTTTTTCTACATCGCAATAATGACGCAAGAAGAAGCCAACTTGAATCGGCCGTCCACGAAAGTCGCGGGAAGAACGGAACACTCCCGCAAAAAAAAGAAACTTTCGCGAAAAATCGCGATTTTTCCTAACTTTTTAACGGACTAAAAGGAAATGGCTAGTCGCCACAGTGGCGACTGCATCTAGAAATTTTGATCGCCAAAACTTTTTGTTGGTCGCCTATTGGCGACTGGCGACCATTAATCTCGACCTCTATTTAACGGTGAATCGTCGCGTTGGCGAATGAGCTATGAGTGAATTGTTCAAAGTGCAATATATCGATCTTAAAATGAGCAGAGGGGTAGGGGAGACCAGGGAGGGATGGGACACTTTTTCCAAGAATATTTTTAAAAATTATTTTTCATTGTATAAATTTGAAACTTTCAAACTAACATCTTGGAACATTTTAACACATTTAAAAAATACAGTAACGGACCCTTTATCCGGCAAGCTCGGGGCCGACATCATCCCGGACTTCGGAATTTTCCGGATTTTGGGTCCGTTCCAGAAAAAACACCATATAAGACGCAGCTGCTTTAGGCTTTAGTAAAACCAAAATACCCGCTGAAACGACATAGTCCGTTCCAATCGTAACGGATCCAGCAAAAAAACTTCCGGCAAAGCACGTGGATCGTGGCGGTAAGAACCGATAGCGCGGCAGCAGCCGATTTTGGAACGGCTGTTTAAGTGCGGGGACGATACGATTCGGCCGCGTCGAATCGTCCCATTCCGCACCGAGACGATGTCACAAAAGGCGTGGCGCGGCGCATCCAATCGTAACGGATCCAGCAAAAAAACTTCCGGCAAAGCACGTTGGTCGTCGCGGCAAGAACCGATTGCGAGGTAGCAGCCGATTTTGGAACAGCCGTTTAAGCGCGGGGATAGTACGATTCGCCCGCGTCGGCCAGCGCCGAATCGTCCCATTCCACACCGAGACGATGTCACAAAAGGCGCAGCGCAACCATTGCGCGTCGTAACAGCATTTACTCACTAAAATTCTTCAAAATATAAAAAAATGAATTCTAAAAGCGAGCCGGATTTTGGGTCATTCCGGATTTCGGGTTCCCGGATAAAGGGTCCATTACTGTATAATCAAAGTGATTAGTGATTAAAGTAGTAACCTCTTAAGTGTCCCATCCCACCCCAGGCAGGGGTGGGATGGGACATATCTTTTTAAATTAAAATTTATGATTACTTTTTAAATATATGATAAAAAACCACAAAGAGGGAAGTATTTTACTCATTTTAAAGATTAATTACAAAAACATCAGTTATTTTACCCTATATTTACTTCAAAAAATCTAACTTAAGTGAAAAATACAAAATAGTTAAAATTCTTCTTTAATCTAAAAAAAATATGATTTTAACTGCAATACTAATCAGTTTCAAAACAATGGTATCTAAAGTATTGCGAGCTATATTTAGGCATTGAGAGGAATTGGGCATGTCCCATCCCACCCGGGTACAACTGTTTTAAAAAATAGGTTCTTTCAAAAGAACTAGCTTTTAGGCTTCAACTTTAGCTTTAGGCTTAGCTTTTAGGAACTCAACTATATATTCATAAAGAATACATTATTCTGTTTAGAAAACAATATAAACCATTAAGAAAGCAACTAAGAATCAGATTGAAAATTCACTTTGAAATGTGTTATTTACTTAGTTACTTTTGTTATAGTGAAACCATCTTTTTCATTCAGAAACTTGTAGGAGCTTGCAACTAAAATAGTAAACAGCACTAAGTATGAAGCCATGGTGGCTTTACCTGGTGGAACACTCAAAAGCTAATTTTATTTATAATTTTAAGATTTATTGAAGGTGTCCCATCCTACCCAGTGTCCCATCCATCCCCGGTCTCCCCTATTTATCGCTTATCTACTAGACAAGTTTCGATTCTCAAAATCAGTTAAAAAGATACTTTTTAAATCCAAATCAATCGCCTCATTAATTATGTAAAACAATGCTAAATTATTAAAATAATAATCTATACAGCAAGGTCAAGATCAAGTATTTTTACTATCAACAAGTATTTAAATAATAATAATGCTCCGTCAGAAATAAATGCATGCCTTTCAATAATGGCAGCTTCGTTTAATGAAATTCCTCTTTTCGCAATCTTTTTTAATCGTCGAAATTTTTAATGGAGTTTCTAAATATTAAAGGATAATTAGAACCTGGGGATTTTATTAACATAAAATCATAAATATTTTTTTATTATGTACAGTAGATTTTGTTAATAATGATAATGATTAAGACAATGTATTATCTCACTCAGTTTCGTACAGAAGTGTTGCACAATAAACAATCATGGCCTCCAATCCAAAATTCGAACTTGGGAAACCGTTGGGAGCAATCTGAATTATATCGATTTAATCATTAAATCGGATTTTATGATGAACATTAAATCGATTTAATAAATTTATTTATCGCCCAGTCCTACTTGTCTGTCTTCTGAAGGTGGCCGTTATTGCAAAATCTTGTATTGTGGAAGACCATTTAGGGTTGTACTAACTGCCTAGCAAGGATAGACAAACTGTATATACTCCTTAGATGCTCCTCAATTTTTTGAATTGTTCTGTGTGTGACTAAGTTAAATTTTATTTATTCTTAACTTGTTATGAAATTTGACTGGCTTAAATCTAAAAGTGGGTTCAAACGCCAAGCGAAGAAGTTGCGCCAAAGTGCACCTAAGTATCAAAGTTTGCCTAAATATCAAAAGTGCACCTAAATATCAAAGTTATCTTCACCAAGAGGCGCCAACCCAAACCCACTTCTATATTTTTACCATTTGACTTATTTTTAAAAAATAAAATTAGGCTCAATTTCATTATTTGTTCCATTAGAAATTTACAAGTTGTTTTAGGTGCAAATTTGCAAAAATGTTGTCATTTATTTTATTATCTTTATTCAAACAATTTCGTTTTTTAGTTTGAGGGATATTTTTGTTAGTTGGGAGCAGGGTTGGCCGGTTTAAACCATTTGGTTTAAACCATTGGTTTAAACCATGGTTTTTTTACCATGGTTTTTTTGCCAAAAAAACCAAGTGGTTTTTTTGGTTTTTTTAGAAATTATAAAATATTTTCAGGATTTTTTAAAGAAAGTGTTATTAAGTATAATCTTTTGCACAAAATTAAAAGGTCAGATTTATAAAAAAGTTGACATTTTAAGGTGATTAAAAATCAGAAATCTTTTAATTTAATGGTTTTAATTATTGAATTCTCTCTAAACTTAACCTTAAATGCTTAAGTTAAACTTATTATATTTTGCAAGAGATAGTTCATTTATTAACTTCATTTAAAATGAAGCATTATTTCAAAGAGTAACTAAACATACACAAAAGTTATCTGTTTTTCACTGATAAAATATGGCTTGGATTTTAACTAATTAATAAAACCAATTTATCTTATTTGTCAGTCATAAAAACCAGTTGGTTTTTTTAGTAAATTAATAAAAACCGTTGAATTCTTTAATGATAAAAACTAAAAACCAGTTGGTTTTTTTACTAAATTAATAAAAACCGTTAATTTCCTTAATCGGATTAATTATCTCAATCATTTATCCAATTTCAATTAACATTAGTTGCTTACATTTCCCTTTTATTTATTAAAAAAGTTAAATTTTCTCTTTCTAAAGAAATTTCTTAAGTTCATAAATAATCCATATAATTAATTTGATTATTTTACCATTTAATAATTAATCAAATTAATTATCTTTATCAATTATCCAATTTCAATTAACATTAGTTGTTTACATTTCACTTTTACTTCTCATTTAAAAAATAAAATTTTCTCTTTCTAAAGAAATTTCTTAAGTTCATAAATTAATCGATATATATTTAAGATAAATAATTTGATTATTTCAACCATTTATCCAAGATAAATTAACACTGATTTTTATTCACTACAATAATATTAGATATTCAAATTGGAATATTTTAGAAACAAAAATTATTTTTAAAACAAATTAATTTAATTTTAATTAATTAATTGAAATATACAAATCATTTATCAATTATAAACAACCCCTGAAATAAATGTCTCATTTACAACTCAATTTCAAACATCAATGCTAAAATAACTTATTCTGATCAAAAAATTCTAAAAAAACTTGGTTTAAACCAAAAAAACCTGGTTTAAGCCAAAAAAACCAAATAAACCCGGTTTTGGTTTTTTTAAAAAAAACCCGGTTTTTTGCCAACCCTGGTTGGGAGTGTTGGGACCTAAAACAACTTTGTGTTTTTAAAGAAGACACATATACGAAAAGTGTAAAACTTTTTAATACTTTTGGACTTTCCCCTTATAGTCCAGTAACCAGACGGTGTCAAAAAAGTGCATTTATCTGATTTTAGAGAAAAAATAAAGTTTTTCCCTTATTATGGTTTATGTTATCTAGAGTGCTGAATTGACCCCAAACTGAAATTTGTAATTTTCAACACATAATAAAAATTGAAAAATGCCTAAATTTTACCTTGTTTTTGTAGGAAAAAAAACAGGAATTTTATATGCTGTATTTCTTCTTAATAACAGCCTAAATAGTGGATATTGAATGTTTGTTGGTGAAAAGCTACCTTTTGGAGACAATGATATGAGTGGGGTGTTGAGCAATTATACATTTGACAAAAAGTTTTAAGAATGCAAAAAAGTTCTTTAATGGCAGGGCACTGATTTTTTGTTGTTGCGGTGCAGGACACAAATCATCCATATTTAAGCAAATAACAATTTATTTTAATTAACACAAATAATGTAAACATTTAGCAAGTATAAGGTTAATAGTAAAAGTTAGTCTAGTCAACAATCGTAGGTGAATCTTGATTTATATACACTCGGATAGCAGTGCAGCATTCACAGAATAGTCCTTTATAATAATGTCACTTAATAACATCATAGAAGTATTGATGCTATCACAACAGTTTTTCTGGTAGCTCAAATTTGAAAAAAAAATAGATAGGTGATAGGTGACAGTATGCATTTAAGAAAGAAGAAAAAGGTTATAAAAAAACTTTAATTCTTAGTTAACTGTATTCTAATAGTTTCTAAAACGAGAATAAAATAGACACTTTTGATGAAACAAATTGTGTTTTGGAGAAATATTGGACCTTGAATATTTTTTTCTGTACCCTTTTTACTGTTTACCTTATTTAGGGAGAGTGAAGGTATTTAAACCACACCTATTTTCTCCACTGTGTGATAATTTTTCATTCCAAAATTGGTTAACAAGTTTATAGTTTTGTACATTACCACGTGTTAAAAAAATTTCATCTCGGTATGATTTTGAAAGTTAGTGAAGTGACCAATAGTTGTTTTTTACCCATCTGAAGTAAATATTTTGAAGGGGGTTTACATTTTTTGTAAAAAGATAGTAAATCAATCAACAAATTATATTACTGGTGAAAAAATGAACTTTTTTTTACCAGCATTACAATGTAGGAGTCACTTTTAAGGGTGGGGTGTTTACTATATTTTATGTGAAGGTTTACTGTATTTGTACTCTAAAACCTCATTATGACAGGTTAATTATTTGTGTCATTAAGATATTTCCACAACTTTATTTCATAAAAAACTGTATGATAGTAATCCATCATCTTTAATTTTCTCTACCTCATTTATTATGTCAGTTTTTATTCAGTCCTATATAAAGTTGTGACTACCATCCTCGATTAAGCTATCAATCAACTCACTAAAGTACTAAAGCAGTGTTCACAATTACAAGACTGACCTTAATTTAATATTTCTGTATTTTATTTAGTAATGAAAACAAAATCGATTTTTAAATGTTTCAGGTTCATCTGCTAATATATTTCATAACTTGGAGAAAACTACTGTTCTTCAAGAGGTAAGTAAAACATTTTCTTATTTTCATATTAAATAAGTTACTACTATTAATTCTTAAGCATACAAAATTGTGCTATCCTTTATTAGTTTTTTCATACAAAAATGTTTTCTATTAGCCTTAATTTTTTGCTTATTATAATGTAAATTTACTGTAGTACTTCTCCCTATTATTTAATTACAGAAATTTCAAAGCATAATCATATGTAACAATATTTTCAGGCAAGAACATTCAATGAAACTCCATTAAACCCTAGAAAATGTGCCCTAATTTTAACAAAAGTCATCTGCCTTCTGAATCAGGTATGTTTCATATTTAAGCTCTATTATCCTTTCTCTAGCATTTAATCTTGCATTATTTTTGTTTGTACAGTCGAATCCACTTAATGTGATCAAGGTTAATGTTATCAATCGGATAATGTTATTGAAATTGCCAAGTCCCGATTATTCCTATTTAATTTAATGTAAAATGCTAATGTAACGTAATGTTATCAAAATTCGTCCAAATCTCTTAAAAAACTAGCTTTCGGGTTTGGATTTGATTCGGGTCTGGAACCCATGAAAGTTAGAAGAGAGAAACAACTTCTCAAGCTGTATGAGAAATGTAAAAGACTCCCGACCAATCACTGGCAAGGCTATTCATCTGTTACACAGCGGTTAAAAACCCACCACTCTTTCATTTCTAAATCTGAAGAACTTCTTGGCAAATATGATATTCTTTTTGGTTCTCGCCAGCCCTTTTGTCTTAAAGGAAGTTTTCCCCCTTCTACCTGTCTTCCGCCTTCAAACCTTTCAATCGATTGCCAGGGTAAAAAGAGTGTTACCCCTACTGCTATTCTTCGGGCTCACGCCCTGGAAACCATCGCAACTAGATATCCAACTGACACCTGGCTACATATTTATACAGATGGTTCTGTCCTTGAGAATTCCTCTGCTGGTGCTGGTTTTTACTGTGAGAACCACTTTGAGGGCTCCTGTGCAGTTGGTTTGGGAGCTTCCAATTTTGATGCTGAAATAGAGGCCATTAGACAAGCGACATCACACTTATCAAACTTAATCACTACATACAGACATGCAGTGTACCTCGTTGACTCACAGTCAGCAATTCTCTCCCTCTGCTCACTTCACGATAGTGAATCAGCACGAGTAGAGATGGTTAGAAAGGAAATATCTAAACTCATTTGTGCTGGCTGGTCTCTTTTCTTTCAGTGGTTGCCTAGCCACTGTGACATCCCTGGCAACGAGAGAGTGGACAAGTTGGCCAAACATGGCTGTAGTCTTCCTCAGCCTCCTTACGATTCTCCTTGCTATCATGCCTTTTCCACCATTGCGAGGCGTACAAAAAGGATTACACGTAGAATGCATGAGGTCAATGCCAAAGGTAAAGCCTGGGAGATCCTGCTCTCCAGCCCTATTCCAATGAATCTCCCTAGGCAGATTTTCTCCGCAAATTTTCGTATCATCAGCGGGCATGACTATCTCCAAGGACACCTTCACCGAATTGGTGTAAAAAACAATCCTGGATGCCCTCTGTGTTCCTCTGGAGACGTAATGAATTTTAAGCACTTGACAAGTTGCGCTTTTCTGGCCAACATAATTTTTAAATTTTTACCTCTTGACAACTACATTTCAAAGGCTAGTTTTTATTGGGCTGCACGAATGGAAATGGTCGATGCGACCCATTCCTCGACGTAATTAAAAAAAAAAGATTTGATTCGAAGGTCAATTTTTACAAGTAATCATCTGCCCCACCCTAGAGCATCTGGTGCTTCTTTTTTCTGAAACTAATGAGTAAGGAAAAGAAAATACGCATTCCCCATATTATTGAAAGAAAACGGAAACGGTTAAAGGGGTGTCCGATTCCATGCCTGTGATTAAGACCCATCGGCACCTTGCAGATGTTTCTGATCAGATTTGATTCCCTTGTTCACAGGAATTCAGATTATATAAAGTGATTTATTGGATTGGAAGGATAAAACTTAGCGCATACAAATATAAATGAAATTACTAAGTTAAAATTGCAAGTTATTTTATTTTATTAATTAAACTATAAGATTTCCCCTAAAAGTTTTTCCCCTAAAAGTTTTAAGTTGCCGAATGTAAATTTTTTTAAATACATTATTTATATGTAATTTTGATTTTAAAGCAAACAATCTAGTTACACTGTTTGCTGCTTTTTGATATAAAATCGCTTATTGTTATCAATCGGATGTTATCAGTTTGATACATGGTATCATCATCATTTATTTCAATGCTTTAAATTAATTTGTATTAAAAACTAGATGTGGCCAGTTTCTCTTTTTCATTGAAAGTTAACTACTTTCTCTAAATAAAAATAGTTTATTTTCATTATATGTTATGCATTTTAAAGCAGGGATGTTCACAAACTTCTGCATACCAAACCACAATATTTTTGACAAGCGAGTTCAGTTGTCTTTTTAGTTGAGCTTTTGCATTTACCATCCTATGTTCATGAATAGGGTTGGTAAGGGCAAATCATGATTGATAGAGCACTTTGATAAGGAATATTCATAACTTTCGGGAATTTTATTTGCAATCCTTCCCTTTTTATGTCCCAAGTTAACATATTTCAAGGAATGCCTCTACTTTTTTGTCACAGCTTTGAAGTTAAGAAAACCTTTTTTAAACTACTTACTAGGGAGCTACCGCCCCCTGCTCGCTATCGCTCACCAACCCCCGTAAACTGCTGACGCAGGACCTTTTGGAATTGCTTCGCAATTCCCACAAATTCCAACTCGCTGAACTTAATACACTTTATAAAACAATTAAACAATTTACAGAAAAAACGTCAACCAACTTTCCAAAAATACGTCACCATATCCCCTCCATGAATAAATCTCCCTTAAAAGTTTGAAAATATATATATATATATATATATATATATATATATACTCTTTTATAATAATTTAATTTAAACGAATATAATTTAAACGAAATGTTTTTAAAAATATTCATCTTAATTATTTTTAATCTGATTATAAAAATAACTAATTCTAATTGTTTATCAATATTCAGACCAAACAAAAACCATTATTTTAAAGTTACTCGTTAGTTTCATATGCCTATTGTTTATCACTCATATTTTTGTTTAAACCCAGACTTTGTTTAACAATACCGTTTAAGCAATTGAAAATAATAAGAGACAAAACATCACTATGTTTGCAATTAATTTCAATAAAATCAGACTAAAAATTATAAATGTTGGACAGAAATTGTGAAATTTTAGTATAAAATGGTGTACATGTAAGTTTTTAGAATGCGTTTTTATCAGTCTTTGAGTGAAATCTCATCAAGAAAGTACTATTTTTGAATGGTAAAAAACATGTTTTATCTTAAAATATAGCATCAATCGGTCGTTGTGATTGGAGGCATAATAATTTGATTGACACTACTTGCTTTGTAACTGCGACCTTATCCGTTATCTAAAAAAATGGAAATATTTTAAAATTGAGATTTTTTTTGAAAAATCGAAGGACCTATACTCAGAAATCTGGAAATAATCTGGACATTTTGATACCATATATGTGTCATTCGGTTCAGTAATTAAAAAGCCTTTCTCTGGAAACCGTTCACCAAAAACTTTTTTTTAGAATAGAGAGATAATATTCCAGGGGTGCATCTAGAAAGAAATTGGGGCCAAAAACGGCCCCTTCACAAAATTCCAGTTCCCAAAAACAGACTTTAATCAAGCTATATGCACTCACTAAGTGTAATTTTATTAAAAAATAATATATTTACAGAAATAGGTCTTTATTTTAGAATGAAAATTTCACAAAATTCAATTCCGTTTTTCTCAAAATTCCCAAAAACGGCCCCTGGTAAAAAATCCTGGATGCACCCATGTATTAAAATTTTATTTATGATACTGAAACTGAGTGACGCATCAGCCAATTTAATAACTTGGTAAATTAAATCAATTCATTTGAAATTAAATTAAAACTGCTTACCTCTCAGAAAGCAATTATTTACAATTCCTTGCTTAAAATATAATATAACATAAATTGAACTGAGAAATAACTGAAAATAACATAAATTTGATTATATATGTATTGAAAAAAATTTCAATATTGAAAGAGGTATTAAGAGCAGCTTTCAGGATTTTGATAAAAAAGAATACTTATATTTTCACCTTTAAAAACAACAGTATACAAGATGTAAGTTCTGGGTAAACCATCTCTGAATACAATTTATTTATAAACCTACTGCTTTTCTTTTGATTAGTGATTTCCTGTGACCTAAAAAACAGTACTCTTTGAGTGTGACCCAAAAGGTTCTAAATGTCCAAAAATGAGATACAGTAAAGGTTGAATTCCAAAAACCTTTATGAGAAGCACCCCAGACACTCCATTTTAGTTTGAAACTATTATTTGTTCAATGCACCATGTTTTGGCTACCCGTTTAAAAACATCCTATTATGCCAGTATATTGTTAGTCGTTTGATTTTTGTGATTTTCTTTATAGGGGGAACAGCTGGGCTCTGTGGAAGCTACAGAAACCTTCTTTGCTATTACCAAGCTCTTTCAGTCCAATGATCCTATTCTGCGGCGCCTGGTTTATCTCTCTATTAAAGAGTTTTCTTCCATTGCAGATGATGTTATCATTGTCACTAGCAGGTAAAACTTTTGTATTCATTGTAGAATATTATAAAATTATATTATGTGACTAAAATATGATGTACCTAATTTCACTGGAAATAGGATTTAATTTCAAACTTATTTCAATGAGAAATCTTTTTCAATAGTTTTTCCTTGGTAAAAAATTATTTTAATTATCAAATTGTACTGTGAAATTTTAGTTATTCTGTAAATCATCTAATAATTCAAATGTTAGGATATTTAAAGGATGATATTTCTATTAGTTTACCATATTTTATTTTCTTTCAGTTTGACAAAAGATATGACTGGAAAAGTAAGTATAAACTTTCTAAGTTCATTTCTTGTAAGAATAAGCCATTACTTTGTATATGTTAGTTTTATGCAATATTTGAGCTATACCATCTCAAAATATACGAAAATTCTTTAAAATACGTATGTTCTATTTTTATAGTGATTTTCTGAAAACTTACCTCTTATTTTTGAACAAAAATTTATTGTGCTTAGTTGTATTGATTTTGATTTTAACCAATTTCTTTACAGGAAGAACAATACAGGCCAGCTGCCATCAGAGCTCTCTGCACTATCACAGATGTAAGATAATGGTTTATGAATTCATTTATTCAGAAATTTTTAGCTCATCAAATTCTTTACTATCTATTTTTAATTATCTCTCTATCCTTGAAAATTTAGTGTTCATTGCAGAAGCCAAAAAATTCAAATGAAGCAAAAAATTATATTTATCAATTTTGATTTTCTTTCCATCAACTACCAAATTACTGTAATATAAGTTTCAACGCTGCTCGCTCACAATAACCCTTTCAATTTGGCGGGACATGTGATGTCCCATCAATGAAGCTTGTTATATTGAAATGTCGTTATGAGTCTCTTAGACCTTCAGACATTCCTATAAATGATCCCATAACAATGTTTTAACATAACAACAATGATGCTACAAGCTTTATCAGTGATCCCACGGGTCAAGGAAAACCTCGAAAAGTCAGAGAATTTAAATTTCACCTAAAATTCAGGGAAAATTGCTAATTTTGGCCAAAAACCTGGAAAATCATTAAAGATACCTGGTAAAAGATAATTTTTAATGTGTACATGTTAATTTTGGCTCTAATAGGTGAAAAAAAGGTCAATTTATTGAAGATTAAGTGTTAAAAAATGCATGAAGTATCTGAAAAATGTAGTGAATTGCTAGTTTTTTTATCGAAAAATCTTAAAAATTGACCTGGAAAAGTCATGGATTTTTTTCTGAAATTGAGTGGTAACCCTGTTTATTGATGGGACATTATGTCCTGCCAAATTGAAAGGGTTAAATTTATAGTGAGATAGACTGAATATCACCCCTTCCTGTCTATTGCTTCTGTTGCTATTTTAATCGTTGAATCTATGAATTTCCTTTCTACAGTATGGCATGCTGCAAGGCATTGAGCGCTACATGAAGCAGGCCATAGTGGACAAGAACAGCTCCGTGGCCAGTGCTGCCCTGGTTTCCTCCCAGCACCTGATGCGCTCCAGTCCCGAGGTGGTCAAGCGATGGGTCAACGAGGCCCAGGAGGCAGTTCAGTCGGACAACATCATGGTGCAAGTAAGTGTCAAACTAATGAATTGAAATAATTTTTTAATCAAGGAATAAAATTATTTGTCTTTTGTCTAAAACCTGGAAAATCTTGCAGAATTCTTTTTTAAATTCATCATTTTATCTCCAGCTTCGTAAAAGAAAAAAATATTACTACTTATTGAAAAATTCAAAATTAACCTTGAAAATTCAGGAAATTTTATTTCCAAAATTGAGTGGAAACCCTGGAGTTTTCTTAGTATTTGTTAGTTTTGATGTATAATTTTTAAAACAAGTAATTTTGACCTACATTTGATACATTTCTTTCACAGTATCATGGTCTGGGGCTTCTGTACCAGATCCGAAAGAGTGACAAGCTTGCCATCTCCAAACTGCTCAGTCGATTTGCTTCATACAATAGAATGACCTTCAAGTCGCCTTATGCACTTTGTCTAGTGGTGAGTATTACTGAGAAAAGTTTCTATTTTCAAGGTAATTAATGTCTGTGTGTATTTTTTCTTCTCAACTATTTTTTTTCAGATCCGAATTGCTGCCAAATGGATAGAAGAGGATAATTCAGGGTATGATTGTGAAATATTAAATTAGTAGTTCAACATGTGTATTGTAAGCTTTTCAGTAATAGTAAATTCTATGGCCTGTTTCCAAATGCATTAGTTCTCCATAAGATAAAGTGTTTTTGAATACTTATAGAAATTGTATAATGATGAATAAAAAACCCTTAGAGATAAGGTTTTGGATTAAATTAATATTAAGTTTAGAATTTGCACCAAAGATGTAAAAACTGAAGTATGACCTTAAATAATAGCATACCTGATCGTAAGATCAACTTTCCTAATCAGTATAATACAGGATCTCTACTGTAGCTGACTAATATACATAAATTAAAAGTATAAGAATGCCAAATAATGCACCAAGTCGCTGAATTTTAAACATTAAGTAGAAAATATTAAGTTTTTAAGCATTTCATTTTTTCTAATGGCATATGTACAACTTTAATGAATTGTGCATAAGTGATTCTTTTAGTAATGTAAATTTCCATCAATTAGCTTTTTTTATTATCTGCTTTTACTGAAATTTTGCTTTTATGGGTTACACAACATTCCATTTAATTAAGAGGGAGTTCCCCATGTTCATTAAATTTTTTGCCCGTTTTAAGAATTTCCATACCTTGTAAAGCCATTATTGGACTAATTATTATGATATCTTTCAAATTTACACTGCTTCATTTTCTGCATTTGTTTCCTCAGACCTGAAAGCCCCTACTTCGAGTTCCTCCAGACCAGCCTGCGCCACAAGAGCGAGATGGTGATATACGAGGCAGCCCATGCCATCGTCAACATGAAGTGCACCACCCCCAAAGAGCTGGCCCCAGCAGTTTCTGTGCTGCAGCTCTTTTGCGGCTCCTCAAAACCAGCCCTTCGTTTTGCTGCTGTCAAGACCCTGAACAAGGTAAGAAGGGGTGGCCTTCAGTTGTACCATGGGGAAAAAATTCAATGAAATCTTGATATTTTATTTTAGGATGTTAATAAAAGCTTTTGTGAACATATTTCTATTGTAAATTCTGATCAGTTCATTTCTTAAAGAATCCAAGATACAAATTCATATATAGAATGTAATGTTATTACATTTTACTGAAATATTTCTATTTTAAGAAATACTTCACCCATGATGAAATTTTTTTTTACTTATTCTGCTATAAAATATTCAAAAAGTGACTGATACAATTTTTTTGTTTTGTTTTAAAATTTTTGATATTACTGTTTTGAGTTATGAACTTTAGTTGCTGGAATATCTTGATTATACTATTGATAGGTGAAATCTATCAACTCTCAAGCGTCACCTCCAACCGTGGACCGGTTTCGTCCTTGCTAGGACTCATCATAGTGGCATAGGAAGGAGGGCGAAAGAGAGCGGAGGGCAAGTACTAGTCTAGCCGACTATAATAATTTAAAGTCGGCTAGACTAGTTCTTGCCCTCCGCTCTCTTGTGTTACCATCCTATACCGTGCTGATGAGTCCTAACAAGGACGAAACCGGTCCACGGTTGGAGGTGATGCTTGAGAGTTGTGAGATTTCACCTATTGTCCACTTAATCAGCAATAAATGGTGAAATTCTCCTTTCATTCATACTATTGATATTGTTATCCTGAAAGTTTCAAAGTAAGAGAAGAGTATGTCGGTATTCCATTATAAAGGATCACACTAGGCAGAGCAAACAAATGAAAAACTTTTAAAGCTGGGAGAAATTGATATTAAATCTACTGTATTTCAAATGTTTTACAGTTCAAAAGTTTGAGGTCTGATAAACCCTTTCTAGAGTAGTATAAAAAAATAATAAATTTTTCTCTAATCCTCACTCCATTTTCCTCTTCCCCAGGTGTCAATGACTCATCCAGCTGCAGTAACTGCATGCAATATAGACCTTGAAAACCTCATCACTGACTCCAACCGCAACATCGCCACTCTGGCCATCACGACGCTTCTCAAGACTGGTTCTGAGAGCTCTGTGGACAGACTCATGAAACAGATTACATCATTCATGTCGGAGATATCGGATGAGTTCAAGGTGGTTGTGGTACAGTCTATCAGGTTAGTTGCCTCTTTATCAGAACTTGGCGTGCTTTCTTCATTCATACTTATCAACTGATTCACTTGTTGGAAATAAAGTAGACCCAACTACAGTAAACTCCCGTTAGTACGCCGTTCAAGGGGATTTGTGAAAACGTCGTAATAAGCGGTACGATGCTATACGCGGAATTCCATAAAACACCGTTTCGGCGATATACCTAAAACCCGTAATGGAATTCTATCACTTAAATTCAATAAAGATTTTTTCAATGAAGAAACAGGCAATCCCTGTGTTCATTTGCAAATTGCTGCTTATTACACCTTTCTTCTCATCATAAAGCTTGATTATCTTCAATTTATCATCGAAACTCAAAGCTATCCTTTTACTTCCAGAAGAACTTGCCGTTTTAAACTTCCCGAGAAAGAATGGATACTGAATACGGTATCTGAACTTAAACAACAGTGGACTGAACACTGATCTATGGAATGCGGAAGTCGAATTGGAGGAAAGGGGGAGAATTTCCAAGAAATTCAGGGAGTGTTCTGATTTGTCACAGGACAACCCACGTGCCCTGCAAGACACTGGTCATCTTTTTTTTTGAGGGCGCATTGGGGGGCCATTCAGGGAAAAAGGGGAGCAGTTGGGAAAAACCAGTTCTACTCGCGTTTTCAACGGTTCTGTAGCTCATTAGGGTGGTTTTTTTTAAACGAAAGTTCGAATTTTTTTCGGGGCACCCCCTCAAAAGGTGCCATTTGATATAAAACTAATATTCTGAGAGTTACAGCTCAAAAGAATAATATTTAGACCCCGCCCCCGAGCGTCAAAGTTTCAAAAAAACTCTAAATTTTGCACCTTTTTAGCTATAAAATCCAAACTAATGGTTGTAAAAATACAAAGTGGGTCTCATTTTGTAGATAATTTACTAAGCTTCAACTTTTATAATTGGAACTTATTTGTGAAGCTTACAGATCATAAGATACGAGGGGTTTCATTAACTCCCCACGCAATATCTATTTTTTAAGAAGTGCCAGGAAATTTCTTTAAATTTATCAACTACCGTAAAATGGTCCAATAACATATAAATAATAGTTTTAGACAACATAGGTACAAAATTTAATATATTAAAGAGCAAAAAAAATTTTTTTCGTACATACCTGTAATTTTTTTCGCAATCGTAAAACAATTCAAATAAAATATATAAAATATTTTTTCAACTACTTATTAAATGAATAATGTGTAAAAGTTCATAAACAAGCAAAAAAATACAAATTAATATTATTTTTACTTTTTTTCTAAAATATAGAAATTTTATTTTCATCGCTTTGATAGTATTTTTCATAAGATCTCCCTAATTTAGAAGTAGTTTCGAGAGCAGTATTCGACACGACCCTTATCCGAAGTTTTTAAATTTAAATTGAACTGATGTAAATAAAATAGTATAAAGTTCGAGTTAATGATAAAGAAGTCAATTCAAAACTAATTATCATTAAAAATATTGGAAGTTTCATTTCTATGCAGTAGGAAAATTCAATATATCTTCAAAGAAAGGAATCTTGCTAGCTGTGCTTGGTATTTATAAGGCTTGATATATCAAACCATCCCTAGGTACCATTGTATCATGCTAGAAGTAATGCAAAAGTTCAATGTTGTTTGAAAATTCTCCTTTTTAAATACAACTTTATCTAGCCCTTAAAAAAGGTAGCTGTAATCAGAAGTATCTGTGGTATTCTACTACACACCTTCATTACAGTTTGGTTTTCTGAGCTAGATGCAACATTAGTTGCATATCAAGAACTTAAATTTGAAAAAACTGTAGTTAGTTACGAAAAAAATGCAGAAATGTCAAAAATAGCATTATTATTTTTTTAATAGTTTGTGGTACTTAAACCCCGAGACTTTTGAATTCTCAGAAAGCTTTAAAAATAAATTAAAGGTAACATGCTTTTGTGTTATGAGGAGGAACTATAAAACTAGCTGAAGACTATGTGAAAGTAGAATAATAATAGTGAGAGTTAATTTAAGTGTCTAATTATAAGTGTAAACTCACAACTCTCAAGCGTCCCCACCAACCGTGGACCGGTTTCATCCTTGTTAGGACTCATCAGCACGGTATAGGATGGTAACACAAGAGAGAGGAGGGCAAGTACTAGTCTAGCCGACTATAACTGAAAAAGTGGTGACTATTGATTAGTCCTCCACTCATCTGCTGGAAAGACAATGGCTTTCCTAGGACAGATTTAATTCCAGAAAGGCAAGGTACATGAAAGGAGAATTTCACCAATTATTGCTGGTTAAGCGGACAATAAGTGTAAACTCACAACTCTCAAGCGTCACCACCAACCGTGGACCGGTTTCATCCTTGTTAGGACTCATCAGCACGGTATAGGATGGTAACGCAAGAGAGAGGAGGGCAAGTACTAGTCTAGCCGACTATAACTGAAAAAGTGGTGACTATTGATTAGTCCTCCACTCATCTGCTGGAAAGACAATGGCTTTCCTAGGACAGATTTAATTCCAGAAAGGCAAGGTACATGAAAGGAGAATTTCACCAATTATTGCTGGTTAAGCGGACAATAAGTGTAAACTCACAACTCTCAAGCGTCACCACCAACCGTGGACCGGTTTCATCCTTGTTAGGACTCATCAGCACGGTATAGGATGGTAACGCAAGAGAGAGGAGGGCAAGTACTAGTCTAGCCGAATATAACTGAAAAAGTGGTGACTATTGATTAGTCCTCCACTCATCTGCTGGAAAGACAATGGCTTTCCTAGGACAAATTTAATTCCAGAAAGGCAAGGTACATGAAAGGAGAATTTCACCAATTATTGCTGGTTAAGCGGACAATAAGTGTAAACTCACAACTCTCAAGCGTCACCACCAACCGTGGACCGGTTTCATCCTTGTTAGGACTCATCAGCACGGTATAGGATGGTAACGCAAGAGAGAGGAGGGCAAGTACTAGTCTAGCCGACTATAACTGAAAAAGTGGTGACTATTGATTAGTCCTCCACTCATCTGCTGGAAAGACAATGGCTTTCCTAGGACAGGTTTAATTCCAGAAAGGCAAGGTACATGAAAGGAGAATTTCACCAATTATTGCTGGTTAAGCGGACAATAAGTGTAAACTCACAACTCTCAAGCGTCACCACCAACCGTGGACCGGTTTCATCCTTGTTAGGACTCATCAGCACGGTATAGGATGGTAACGCAAGAGAGAGGAGGGCAAGTACTAGTCTAGCCGACTATAACTGAAAAAGTGGTGACTATTGATTAGTCCTCCACTCATCTGCTGGAAAGACAATGGCTTTCCTAGGACAGATTTAATTCCAGAAAGGCAAGGTACATGAAAGGAGAATTTCACCAATTATTGCTGGTTAAGCGGACAATAAGTGTAAACTCACAACTCTCAAGCGTCACCACCAACCGTGGACCGGTTTCATCCTTGTTAGGACTCATCAGCACGGTATAGGATGGTAACGCAAGAGAGAGGAGGGCAAGTACTAGTCTAGCCGACTATAACTGAAAAAGTGGTGACTATTGATTAGTCCTCCACTCATCTGCTGGAAAGACAATGGCTTTCCTAGGACAGATTTAATTCCAGAAAGGCAAGGTACATGAAAGGAGAATTTCACCAATTATTGCTGGTTAAGCGGACAATAAGTGTAAACTCACAACTCTCAAGCGTCACCACCAACCGTGGACCGGTTTCATCCTTGTTAGGACTCATCAGCACGGTATAGGATGGTAACGCAAGAGAGAGGAGGGCAAGTACTAGTCTAGCCGACTATAACTGAAGGAGGACTAATCAATAGTCACCACTTTTTCAGTTATAGTCGGCTAGACTAGTACTTGCCCTCCTCTCTCTTGCGTTACCATCCTATACCGTGCTGATGAGTCCTAACAAGGATGAAACTGGTCCACGGTTGGTGGTGACGCTTGAGAGTTGTGAGTTTACACTTATTGTCCGCTTAACCAGCAATAATTGGTGAAATTCTCCTTTCATGTACCTTGCCTTTCTGGAATTAAATTGTCTTTCCAGCAGATGAGTGGAGGACTAATCAATAGTCACCACTTTTTCAGTTATAGTCGGCTAGACTAGTACTTGCCCTCCTCTCTCTTGCGTTACCATCCTATACCGTGCTGATGAGTCCTAACAAGGATGAAACCGGTCCACGGTTGGTGGTGACGCTTGAGAGTTGTGAGTTTACACTTATTGTCCGCTTAACCAGCAATAATTGGTGAAATTCTCCTTTCATGTACCTTGCCTTTCTGGAATTAAATCTGTCCTAGGAAAGCCATTGTCTTTCCAGCAGATGAGTGGAGGACTAATCAATAGTCACCACTTTTTCAGTTATAGTCGGCTAGACTAGTACTTGCCCTCCTCTCTCTTGCGTTACCATCCTATACCGTGCTGATGAGTCCTAACAAGGATGAAACCGGTCCACGGTTGGTGGTGACGCTTGAGAGTTGTGAGTTTACACTTATTGTCCGCTTAACCAGCAATAATTGGTGAAATTCTCCTTTCATGTACCTTGCCTTTCTGGAATTAAATCTGTCCTAGGAAAGCCATTGTCTTTCCAGCAGATGAGTGGAGGACTAATCAATAGTCACCACTTTTTCAGTTATAGTCGGCTAGACTAGTACTTGCCCTCCTCTCTCTTGCGTTACCATCCTATACCGTGCTGATGAGTCCTAACAAGGATGAAACCGGTCCACGGTTGGTGGTGACGCTTGAGAGTTGTGAGTTTACACTTATTGTCCGCTTAACCAGCAATAATTGGTGAAATTCTCCTTTCATGTCTAATTATGTTTTCAGCGACGAAATCGACAGTTTTATCCCTTCATTTTCATTTACAATGAACTTTTTCAAAATATTTAATATTTCTATTCTACTTTTAAAGGTCTGATAAAGCTATTTGAAATACTGACTGGAATTTTCATACAACAGAGGGCTTTTGTATTACATCTAGCATGTAGCATGATTGTTTTGGACAACTGGTCTAATTTTTTTGGGGGAAGGGGGTTGGTGGGTCCCCTACCAACCCCCTTGATATATCAATAGAATACCACAGATACTTCTGATTACAGCTACCTTTTTTAAGGGCAAGACACAATTGTATTTAAAAAGGAAAATTTTTCACGCAATATTGGAGTTTTGCATTACATCTAGCATGATACAATGGTACCTAGGGATGTTTGATGTATCAAGCCTTATAAATACCAAGCACTTGCAAGTGTCCTTTCTTAGACGATATTCTGAATTTTCCTACTGCATAGAAATGAAACTGCCAATATTTTTAATATTAGTTTTATATTGACTTCTTTATCATTAACTCGAACTTTATACTATTTTATTACATCAGTTCAATTTAAATTTAAGAATTTCAGATAAGGGTCGTGTCGAAACTACTTCTAAAATAGGGAGGGAGATCTTATGAAAAATACTGTCAAAGCGATGAAAATAAAGTTTCTATTTTTTAGAAAAAACTAAAAATAATATTAATTTGTATTTTTTTGCTTGTTTATCAACTTTTACACATTTTATTCATTTAATAAGTAGTTGAAAATTTTTTTATTTGAATTATTTTATAATTGTGAAAAAAATAACAGGTATGTGCGAAAAATTTTTTTTGCTTTTTAATATATTAAATTTTGTACCTATGTTGTCTAAAACTATTATTTATATGTTATTGAATCATTTTACGGTAGCTGATGAATTTAAAGAAATTTCCTGGCACTTCTTAAAAAATAGATATTGCGTGGAGAGTTAATGAAATCTCTCGTATCTTATGATCTGTAAGCTTCACAAATAAGTTTCAATTATAAAAGCTGAAGCTAAATAAATTATCTACAAAATGAGACCCACTTTGTATTTTTACAACCATTAGTTTGGATTTTATAGCTAAAAACGTGCAAAATTTAGAGTTTTTTTGAAACTTTGACGCTCGGGGGCGGGGTCTAAATATTATTTTTTTGAGCTGTAACTCTCAGAATATTAGTTTTATATCAAATGGCACCTTTTGAGGGGGTGCCCCGAAATAAATTCGAACTTTTGTTTAAAAAAAACACCCTAGTAGCTCATACATTAATTGAAAGGAACTCGACGACGCAATAACCGGGATTTTTCTTCGCGGGACTGGAGAAAAGCGTCGAAATATGCGGGAAGTCGTAATAAAAGCGGGGGCGCTATAAGCGGATAGTTTTTAATGATAAAAGGCCTATTGGTACCAGGGACCAAAGAAAAACGTCGTGATATGCGGGACGTCGCATTAAGCGGGGGCGTACTAACGAGTTTACTGTACCTTTATTGTGATAAATATCTATCTACTCTAATATATCATTACTACCATTTAAAAATATACTAATTTGCTTTTAAAAAAACCTAGTCAAAGGCATTTCCACAAGTACGTGCAATGGATTGCTTAGTTTTAAACAAATCTATTGGGAATTCACAATTGTCGGCTTTGCCATGGCATGAAGCATCTTCCAGGCGTTCAAAGATCACACTGATAAAAATGTCCAAAAAGGCAAATTGGGTTTTATGCATGGTGGTCACAGTATCTTGGCAAATCATGATTTTATTGCAGAAATACATAATACACAGTGGCGGCTCGAAGGTAAAATTATAAGGGGTGCTACTCCGGTGGTACCCAGTTGGCAATATATTTTAAGCGATATAATGCCAAATTATCGAAACATCAAATATAAAAGATGAGAACAACATAAAATTTCGATTTCACACTAATAAGCATTCAAAAACTGTCACTTATATTTAGCTGATTTGATTATTACGAATATGAAGAATCTAAGATGAAGTCTATTTCATTTAGTATCTCAAAAGCAAATGAAACTAAAATCAACTTTTCGAATTCAATTTGTTCATTATAAAAAGAAATAAAAACGTGGCTACAAAAAAGTAAACATAAATCTGTATTGACTTGCCGAAACATCAGAAAATATTTTATTCTCTCTCTGTTGAAAAGAAAAAAGAAGCTATAAATAAAAAATTAAAAGAGTGTTGGAGTGAGAAAAAAGCTAAAAAGCCAATGTGATTTATTAGTAGTAGAAATCGTTTATTTTTCTTCTTCTTCACAGCTCTCTCATGAGAAAAATATATCATTCTTTTGGTCAGGGCTGCTGAAAAGAATCCCCTTTTCTCCTAACAGATTTGCATGCTAAATTCTTGATATTTTGATTTGATATGATAGAGCTAGGGTTTTATGCCACGATTGGTATATCTGCGGGGGCTGATCGATCCGGAAAGAAATCTGTTGGCGAGACGGCACAGCAGTGAATTGTTAATTGAAAAAGGATTATAAAGGACAAAGATTAAAGGGGGAAATAGATAATTTTTTAAATATTGTAAAGCAAAAAGTATTGGAAAGCTCGAAGGGATATTTGGTGGCACGCCAAGGCATACGGAAAAATAAGAAAAATTCTGAATTTAATAGTTCAATGTTTTACATTTTTTTCTCATGCATTGTTCACATTTGAATCAGCTCAGTTTCGGTCTTGCTTTCACTTCTTGTAACGTCGTCTCGGCCCCGCTTCCCTCGCCTCACACGAAAATTAATCCTCCAGATGCAGGTGGCGGGTCAAGGATCACTTGCACGGAGTGGGTGCAGAAAGAAAAGGGGGGAGTAAAGGCCGCGCGCGAAAAGACAGAAGGGGTTCAAAACTTTATTAATTTCTGATTTATTGACGTCACGACAGAGATCCTCCCTACCCCATCCACAAGTACACCCCCATTCCACCGTCTGGGATTTTCAGGGGTCATTCACTTCATTAACACGCCGCGTACTTGTCACTGTGAATTCCTTGTCTTTCTTGTCAGTGTTCTATTTAATTTTTGCTTAAGATTGTGGAGATATTTTCTTCAAAAAAGATTACCTTTTTTGTGGGTAAGTTGGATGATTTGATTCGGAGATTTCTAATTTACTTTGATATTAGTGCAGTGTTTATTACCATGATAAATTGGTTACATTTTATGCCAAATTCGTTAAATTTTATTTCTTCAACATATTCAGTAGTTATTATAATTTTTTAATGATGAAAAATTAAGAACAGTTATTATGAAGTTGAAGGAACCAAGAGAAATCATTGAAATTAAGTTCAAATTATCCAAGTTGTACTGTACATAGTACAGGTGCAGATTCAGAGGTGTGGTACTCTGGACAGTGTTTCCCCTTGGACCCAAAAATGTTCTCAAAATGAGTTAAAACCCTACTTTTGCATGCCAAATTTCAAAAAATTTCTGGGGGAGGACCCCCATACCCCCCTCAGTGGTACCACAAGGGTATCTTGAGTGATACTTTTTTTTGAAAATCCCCAATATTTTTACATTTTGTGTTAAAAGAAAGGTGATGGTCTGGAAAAGTGCCCCACTTCTTGGATCAGCGCTTGATACAGCATCACATTATTATTTCATATTTTTTCTTAATTATACTTCTAAAATGCAAATTTAACTTGGTAATGCAATCATTTTACGTAATCTGCGGCCCGCCGTTAGCTTCTTCTTTAATAAAGTGGCCCCCGAGACAAAACAATTGCCCACCCCTGATCTAGTTAATTGTAGATAAGAATGACGCCTACGTAAATATTTCAGTTCCGTGTCGTGAAAAAGAACGATACGTTATTATATCGATTATTCCGTTATTATTGCGAATTGCGAGAAAAGTATTTCATCGAAATAATTACGTTATTTCAGGTATTTGAATATCACCGAGAACGATACGTTCTTTCAGATATTGAATACGAACCAAGGCGCAAGTTCAGACTTGCGTATGAACCAATAGTCTAAGAGCCCGTGAACCCCAGACCTTCGTTATTTTGTAAAAGCTGAAAACTTGTCAGCGCATGCTCCCAACTCAGGTAAGAACGATGGACCATTATGAAGTTTGGGTTACCCTGGCTTTGGCAGGTAAATGGTACTAAAGGTGTGTAAAATACCGATCTACTTTCGTCAAATTGTAAAGTATGATTTTTTGGTATTACCTTCAGAATATTATAAAAAATCACGTCATTCATTCCCAGACACTTTCCATAGTGGCAACCCCTTGCCAGACACCCCTAACGTTCATGAAATTATAATTCTACTTACGTTATATTGTAAAAGCTGATTTTTATATATAATACTTGGGTAATAGTTAGATAATGTTTCCTCATTAGCCAGACATTTTTGATAGTTCCAACCCCTTGCCAGACAAGCATGTAGGGTAGCTGTAGAGCGAGCGCGAGACAGTATCCTATGGATGGGTGCGAGTGAGATGGCATGATTACAATGACTTATGCAAATTAACTTTTTGGCACAGATTTATACAACTATTAATCTGTGTAAATCTCAAAAACATCTCAAGAAAAGACATTCGATGCTACAACTACATAAGTTTTTTTAGTTTTTTAATCTATTTTTCACGCAAAAATAATACAGTGCATCACATAATTATAGGTCCACCTAAAAATTTCTTTAAAATTGAACAAAAACAATTTCTTTTTATATTCTGAGTGTTAAAAGGATTTTTTAACAATCATTAGAGAAAAACCAAAGCATTTTTATAATATTTTTATTTATTTAATTTAACAAATTTCATTAAATTGAGAAAAATCACTTATTAAACTGACACATAATTTTAGGTCCACTGGCATTAATAATTTATTTGACGGCCATTTCTGCGAATAAAATCGAAAATTCTGTTTCCCATGCTTTGAGAAAGGTTTTTTAGTGTAAATTTATTGAAAATTTTCCAGGTTTTTATAATTGCTTTTTTAAATTCATCCACAGTAGAGAAATTTAAGTTATTTTCATAAATTTCACGAACTAAGAGTCCCCATTCTCCATTGGATTCAGGTCTTGGGAGCAAGCTGGCCAGTCCAAAACATCAATTTTGTTAGCAGTATACCATTGTTTGGTGCTAATACTGCTATGTACAACGGCACTGTCCTGTTGGAAAATTCGTTTACAACGACAAAATCTTCTCATGTATGACAGAAGGTTGCTCTTAAGTACAGTTGGATATGCTACACTATCCATTTTACATGACACAAATGCTAGGGAGACAGTTTTATAACCACAAAATGCCCCCCACACCATGCAACTGCCCCCTCCAAAATTTCTTTTAGAGAAGTATTTTTTTATCTTTCCTTAAGCCATGCCAATAAGAATTATACCCGTCAGGACCATCCGATTTGAATTTTTTTCATCACTGAACACTATCTGCAACCAAAAAAATTACTGTAGTACGGAGAAGTACATGAAAAAGCATAATTACATACTAAAAACCAAATTCTTACTTTACTCCAGTCAGTTTGCATGTTTTTCCGGGTAAATTGTAGTCTTGCACACAAATGGGCAGGCTTTAAATATGGGGAGGGTTCTTATTTTGCTCTCACAATGTGAGGACTTGATTTAATTACTCTTCTGATGGTTTCTCTGCTCACTTTTAGGCCATTTTTCCTCTTAACCTAGTTCAGAGTTATAGAAGAATTGGATGCTGCTCTAATAATTCGCCCCTTATCTTGGGAAGATGGCTTGGAGAGGCGTCCAGGATGTTTTTTTGTTCCATAACTGGTCTTATTTCGTAGAAAATTTCCAAGTACATTATGAGACCGGCCTATTTTACGGGCGATTTCTCTTACTCCATATCCACGGTCACCGTATCCCTCAATTAATCCCTTTTCACGTTCAGAAAGCCTTAAACCACGGGCCATAGCTGCTTCTAACTATTTAAATGCACCAAATTCGTTTGCATGCCTTTATAACAAGAAAATTAAGCATGGACCTATAAAAATGAGACGCATAAATTAGCTCTAAATTCATAATTACTACTGCGCATGCGCGGCACCAGGTTAATTTGCATATTTTTAATTTGAAAATACAAGTCTTTTTCATACATGCAAATTTCAAACAATAACTTTTACTTCAACTTCAAAAATTCCGAGAATTTACGGTGGACCTATAATTATGTGTCGCACTGTAGTCCACTGAAAATAGAGGTGAACCTCGGACAAATTGCAATAAAAGGTTTCTCAACGGTTTTCACTTAGGAATGACCTCAATAATAACATACTAAAAATCGGCCAAAATCGGCCGGGCGGAAGTTTAATTTTTTTCTCTCTATATTAAAAAAAAGTTACTGTCACCGCCGCCGCTGTTTCAGAAAATTTAATTTTTCAACTATTTGAACTCTCATATCGCAAAAACTACTAGATAGAAGTTTATGAAATTTGAAATATTTGTAGTGGAATATTTGGGGCACATTCTAGAACAAAAAGCTAACTGATGTGATAATTAGTTCTGGGGTATTTTTAAGGTCAAAGTTGAAGTTTTTCTTTTTTCGCCGGTAATCCAGTTCAGCAAAATCTATTAGCAGCAGAACTATGATTTTTTGCAACCTAATACTCTGAAGTATGTAGATGTGCACTACGTTGCCCTTTTTCGAATTTCGAATTTGGTTTAGAGGAATTGATTTTTTAATTTTCGAAATTTTTGACACTTTTTCGTTTTTTTCTACCTAAAATGAAAACTAATCACGGTATCAATATGATTTTTTAAGCACTTATATTCTTATTTTTTAGAAAGAGATTGGCGTTTAATTCTTTACAAAATTCTAATTAGTTTTGGAATTATTAAGCATCAAAGTTTCATTTTTTTCATTGTTTTCGTAGTTCTTATCAGACGTGTTTAATGTTTTTAAATTTTATATTTGCCTGTTCACTAGATTGTCGCGAGCACGGATATTTAAATTCAAAAGTTTTTTGAGGTGCACATTTTTGCTCTAAGTTTGCTAGCGATACACCCTAGTATACACTCTCGCGCTCGCTCCTACAGCTACCCTACATTCTTGTCTGGCAAGGGGTTGGAACTATCAAAAATGTCTGGCTAATGAGGAAACATTATCTAACTATTACCCAAGTATTATATATAAAAATCAGCTTTTACAATATAACGTAAGTAGAATTATAATTTCATGAACATTAGGGGTGTCTGGCAAGGGGTTGCCACTATGGAAAGTGTCTGGGAATGAATGACGTGATTTTTTATAATATTCTGAAGGTAATACCAAAAAATCATACTTTACAATTTGACGAAAGTAGATCGGTATTTTACACACCTTTAGTACCGTTTACCTGCCAAAGCCAGGGTAACCCAAACTTCATAATGGTCCATCGTTCTTACCTGAGTTGGGAGCATGCGCTGACAAGTTTTCAGCTTTTACAAAATAACGAAGGTCTGGGGTTCACGGGCTCTTGCTCTACAAGTTTTTAGCGATAATGATGACCAGGGGTGCCACTCTTCAAAATTTACAAGACTGAACCTTTTTGTAAAAAATTACACGGTTCAGCGTTATTTAAAAAAATTCTCAAAAATTGTACGTATATACACACTACCAAATTATTATCTCTTTAAATGTTTAATAACATTTAATATTATTTATTTAATAATATTAAATAATTAGAAATATATTTGAATACTTAAAAATTTTCTCTTTTTCAATGAAAAATCTTTGCAGTACTTGTACTTTCTCTCTCTCATTCTGAATAGTGTCGGACCCTTTATCCAGAAACCCGAAATAACCCGAAATCCGGCTCGCGTTCAGAATTATATTTTATTTTTAAGAATTTTTAGTGAGAAAATGCTACTATGACGCGCAATGGTTGCGTCGCGTCTTTTGTGACAGTCTCTGTGCGGATTTTGACGATTCGGAGCTGCCGTTTTGGCGCAGTCCGACGCGGCCGAATAGTCTCCGCGCCGAAACGGTCGTGCCAAAATCGGCTGCTGCTTCGCTATCGGTTCTTGCGCGACGATTCCTCCCTGGACGATCCACACGCTTCCCCTGAATTTTTTGCTGAATCCGCTACTATTATTATTGTTTCAGTTTCAGCGGGTATTTTTGTTTTACTAAAGCAGCTGCGTCTAAAAAGGAGTTTTTTTTCGGAACAGACCCGAAATCCGGAAACTCCAAAATTCGGTGATGTCGGTGTCGGTCCCGGGTTTGCTGGATAAAGGGTCCGTTACCGTAATACTAAAATCTTCCTGACTATTTATACTTGGCAAGTAACCACACTTGATTAACTAAACAGCATTGATAATTATGGGTATGGCGCCTGGATTCACGGAACTCTTCTATGAAGGATGAGGGGAATTCCCTCTTCCTTCCTAGAAGAGGAATAGGGGAGATAGAGGCCCGGAGATGCAAGTACAAGTAGCGGACATCGGCGTTCGCGATGTAATTGGCCTATTTCAATCTCAACAAACCAAAAAATATTCTTCTAGAAAAATCAAAAAATTAATTTTTTTTCCGAAATTAGGCAGACGGAATTCCGTCCGCTGAATTCTTCAAAAGACGGAATTCCGTCTTCAGTACTGAAGAGTGGCACCTCTGGATGACTAATATGGTAACCCTAACTCATGTTAAGTGAATTATTTGGCGTCTAAATGTGCCGCTAAACAGCCAAAGGGCCACATGCAGCTGCCATCGAATCGAGCCGAATATCAAAAATTTGTAATGGCATCGTAAATCGAAAAAAGCGATTCAGCAGTGTCACAATCGTTTTTCTCCATGACGTCGGCGCTCACAGGTCGACCAATGGAACTACCAGTATTACTAACGCCATCTGGCGATAAATTGACCCCATTGGACTCGCTTCACCTGACGTAAGGATGACGTGCTAGCTACCATCCAATCAGAATTCACTTCGATTCACGTGACCAATATTCGAGACCCTCCGGAGGTATCGAGCTCGTTTTTGACCACGTGACTCGATACGAGTAGCAGAAGTAACAGGTTGATAACCTGTTATTTCGATATACGATGGCAGCTGCATATGGTCCAAAATTCGCCAAGCATACGCAACTTTGAACTTGCGCCATCCAAAAGAATATCGCCGAGAACGACGGAACGATACGCATATTTCAGATTCGTGAATATCTTGAATACCAAGTTATTCTTGATTATGTTAAGTTATTTTGTATCTTTCGATACTTTCTGAATACGTTAATTTTTACGATACTTGAAATATCCAATATTGTTTCGGGCGCAAGTTTAGAACTGCTGATGGTTGGCGAGTTTTGGCTATTTGGCGCCATATTTAGAAGCCACATAGTTCACTTAACATTAGTTGGGGTAACTATATAGGGATTTTTATCGCTAAAAACGTGGCGCATCAGCAGTTCTAAACTTGCGCCTTATTTCGTTCTATACAAGATGGCGGATGATTTTCAGTGAGTGAGTGGGGGCAAGTTACAATATGTTATTCTCATAAATTTGAGAAACACCTGATTCCGAAAATTTTTAAATAAAATAAGCTAATTAACAATTTTATGTTCTTTACCGACTTTGAAATTTTATGTATATTACCGACTTTGGCGTATATCACAAATGAAATTGCTTCGATGCATTAAGATTGAAAAAGTCAAATCTGTCGCTCGCGAGACCAAAGGCGGCTTTACCCAAGACCCTCTATATACATGGCCACCCAACTCCGGACGATGACGTCAAACGCAGGGTTCGTACGGGGCCTTGAAAACCTTGAAAGTCCTGGAATTTCAAATTTAATTTTCAAGGCCTGGAATGTCCTGGAGAAAGCAAATTTTTGTACTGAAGTCCTGGAAAATCCTTGAATTTTAATTTCTAAAAGGCTGAGAAAAGATTTCAGGGTATTAACTTATGATTAAAGTCCAAAAATCCTATGACGGTCCGGTATTTCAATGAAAAACCTCGAATTTTCATACGTTTCCAGACGTTTGCCTGTAAAGTTGGCATTTTGACGGCGGGGACTAGGGCAGGAAAAACAACTTGACGATCGGTTCGCGATCGCGTTTTTCTTACTTTGCTTCAAAATCCTTGGATTTAAATGCTTGTTTTTGGAGAAAGTGTTAATTTGTTATAGTAATTTTATATGTTACCAATATTTAGATGGAAATTAAAAGGTTTATGATAGGAATTTCTTGTTTTTGAAAGAAGGCAAATAGAGAGAAATTTATAAATTGAACTTTTGAGTTATAATATCAAAGAATTACAAGGTGTGTAGATAATAGGGTATATGAAAATAGTTAGGCCAATTATATTATTTTAGCATTATTGAAATTTTTTTAGAAAAAAAGTCATCTTAACAAAATCTTGCATAAAAATAATTTTTGGGGGTTTGAAATTAAACTTCTTGGATTAAAAATTTTTTCCACAGATGTTTTAATTTTTCATTATCTGCAATTCACACACTTTTTTCAATGCATTAGAATGGCTATTGATAATTATTCAAAGTTTTATTGAACATATATGGTAGTTTTTTATTTTTGAGATTAAATCTGTCATATAAGTTCATGTATTTAAAAATTACTTGAAAATATTTTTATAATATTCTATATCTTTCAAACCCTTTTAAATTTTTATTCAAACCCTTTTTTGTAACTGGGAACTTGTATATAATTCGCTATTATTAAACTCTTGAAAAGATAAAATTGTACAAAATGAAAGAGAAGTACTACTTAAAAAATGGTTGCTAACCATATATCGGCCAGCCTTGAATTTTTCATCTGGTAGCCTGGAAAAGTCCTTGAAAATCCTTGAATTTTTTTCCTCAAAGTGTGTACGAACCCTGCAAACGTGAGTGAAAATTGCCATGTTAAGTCTATGGAGTGACGTCAAAGATGAGTAAAAGTTATGACGTTGCACGACCTAGTTGGGAGGCCTTTATATAGAGGGTCTTGCTTTACCCCACGCGATTTTCGACAGCGATTCGTGACAAAAATTGACCCTCATCCCTTGATCGAACAGCGCTATTTTTCGAGAGGTCGCTGAGTTACTGCGGTTGTCGCAATGAGGAACTTGCACGATTTTTGTTTACATTCTAAAGATATAGAAAATGTAAAAATAGGACGAAATGTATCTTTCTTTTTCACTTTTACTTCCCGTAAGGGTAAAATAAAAGCGATTCAATAGTGCACTATTTCCTATACCTCAAAAACGCTATTTTCCTACGTCGCTTCTTGTGACGTCACAAGTCCCCCTCCGGTTGTACGGAAAGCGCTGAGCCACACTGGGGCAACGTTTGAAAGGCACGCGTAATTTTTATTGATTCAAAACACAATATAACTTGGATATCTGAAATGTGTCAGCACAGTTTTGAAATTCATTTCAATTTCTGAAATGTATTATTTATTACCTCGTATAGTTTTAGATCAATGAATTTTTTTCTTAAAAATTAAACAAAAAATAGTAATGCTCTTACTGAGTTTAGAGTTCTTTCTAAAACTAATGACATAGTTTGTTTACTCAGGTACATTTTAAAATTCAATTTGATTTTTGATAACTTGGTTTATATAAATTTCTTTATTTAAATTATACTATAAATAATAGGCTTTTATACCACATAGTTTTTTTATAAAATTTTGAAAACATGTTATTGAGTATAAAAAATCAGCTTTAAGATTTTTTTTAACATTTAAGCAAAGGATAAAGTTTGTTTACTCAGATACATTTTTCAAATTCAATTTAACTTTTTAATAATTTTTATAGGATTTTTTATTTGAATTGCACTATAATTAATAGGTTCTCAAATTATTATAGTTTATTTTTCAAGTTTTAATATATTTGTGTAAAAAATTCATTTTAAAAGAAAAATTGGGTACCTATTTTTATCTTGTTAAAATTTTTATTTTTGGTGTATTTTTATTTTGCATGTTATAAAATTAAATGTAATAAAAAAATTGTAATTAAAAAATTATTTTAGATTTAAAACTTTTTTAAAATTAACACACAATTCGTGTAGTTCCACTAATTTTTTTTAACCTTTTATCGAATAAAAATAGATATCAGCTCAGTGGATCGAACACGGGACAGAAAAAATATCACCCCGTGCGGACGTATTTTTTTAAATTTAATAAAATAATTTTGTGTTTTTCTTAAAAAGAAGTAATTTTGTTATTTATATATAAAAATATTTTTTAAATTAATACACAAGTTTGTGTATAGTAACTATTATTTTTAATCTCTTACGGAACAAAAATACAATCTTTTTTTCCTCTCCCGGGAATCAAACCCGGGAGAGGAAAAAAAGAAGAGCGCCAGGCGCGTACGCTAACCATTACACCACACTGTTACAACGGAGGTAGGGAAATAACGCTAAAAAACTCTTTTTTGTAGTTGAGGCAAAACTGAGATTTTTATCGAAAAGGGGTGATTATTTTGGGTTAATATTTTACTGCAGGAACCCTGTTATTTTGTTCATCTTCCTTGTATTCGAAATAAATTTTCCCAGCATGTTTATCTATTGGAAACGCATAGACACCGTTTGATCGCTGGGGTAGCGTTTCGTTAACATTTTTTACAAGCGAAGAAAAATCATTAAATATGTTAAAACGGTTCTCTGAAAATTTTATCATGTATATTTCTATTGGTCAGAATACAGAATTTCTAAAACTTTTTTCTTCCCAATTGGTTGTTTAAAAATTGTAAGTGAAAACGATGCGAGATATTTACAGCTATACGTAAAGGCATGGGGACTTGTGACGTCAAACCAATCACGTTGCGTTATTTAGTCACATGCTTTTTAAGTGATTTTAAACTTAAAATTTTAATTGTATTAATCTATTTTTTGGGGTTTTGCGATCATTTTATGTCTTTTGGATGATCAATCTGTTGATATCACACAGAAATGAGCATTTCCCCCACGGGTGCAAGTTCCTCCAATTTTGGCGCTGCGATCGCATCTACGTCGCGAGAGGCGGGGGAAAAAGCCTGATTGGTTGAGAAAATTTTTTTCCCTTCTCCTTCGAAAATAGAAGATTGAGTGACAGCCAATCACAGGTTTGGTCACCAAAATGTACTGCCGATCTCTGTCAATCATTTATAGTTCCTCGTGGCGCTCTCATATCCATTCAACATTTGAATATATCGTGTTGGACCCTCTGTTAAGATTTTTCTCTGTGGTGCCCCATAATCGAAGCTACGGTAATTCTATTTGATTTATTGATGGTTTATTTAACTATTTTATTTTTTTTCAGGAAATATTACTATCCTTATAATTATTGATGTACGTAGTCTTGTTAAATATATTACACGAAGAATTTTGCCAAGAAATTAAGGGGATGCATTTAGATTGCTAAAACGCACATCATTGGCTTCGGCGATCGACGTGAGAGTCCGCGCATTAATAAGACAGCTAAAATCCACTTTTAATTTCAATTTTTTAAAAAAATAATCTGATAGGTTTCATCTTTAAAGTGTTATAAATACTAACAACTTCTTATATGTGAACTTCGAATAAAACTAAAGACGATGGACAAGAATTGCCATGTTTCGAAAATCACATAGTCTCAGGGTTCATGGCTGTCCTGTATTTCCTTAATTTTTGACCCCTGTCCTATATTTTCAATCAATGTCCTATATTTTGCACCAAAATTAGTTAAAAACCTGTTTTTTAGTGTAAAATTTCCAAAAAATTTATGGAGGGAGGACCCCCAGATCCCCCTTTGGTATTTGAAACTTTTTGCTCACAACTTCTCTTATATTAAGTTTGATTTTAAAAAACAACTTTACAGAATTGCATCTAATTCTCTCCCATCATTGCATCTCTCTCAATTTGCGATGATATTTTTAAAGCTTGTTAACGCGTGGGGGGGTTTCTGCACGCTTTTCTAATTGTAGCAACGTCAACATTCTGCTAAAAATTTTGATGGAAATTTAAAAATATTTTTGAAACAATCATAATTGGGGCTGTGATTTTTATGTGATTAAAAACTCAAAACTTATACTAATGAACTCATCATATGCATTTATTTTAGGTAAATATGTGATAAAAAGTGCAAAATTTGGGCTTAAGAGTAGGGAAAATAGAAAGATTTTATGGAATTTCAAATAATTTTTACTGAATTCTGAAAACATTAAAAACTGTGAGCTTTAAAGTTCTTATAGGGGCTATAAGTCATTAATTTTGGGGATTTTAATCCCCCGTAAAAAAGAAAAAAAGTTAAAAAAAAATAAACGGGAAACACGAAATGGACACCTTCTAATTGATAGCCCAAGTTCACAACTTACGATTGCTAAATTTAGCATTAGATTTCAACAATTTAGATGTGTAACCGCATAATATGTTACATTTTTTAAAAACAATTGGGCACAGCTTGTGATTATTTTTGAAAGAACTAAAAAATGGATGAATATGTAGCAAAAATGTAATTAATTTTTTAAAAAAGATTATTATATAAGCGTATTTAAAGCTTAAATATGTAAATGAACCGAATAAGTAAAAATATGTAAAATAAACATGGTCCTAATCAATCCAAAATTCTTTGAAACAAGTAGAATTTGAAAGATCTCTGTGATATCAGTTTTCTGAAAAAATGTTATTACATGGGAAATCTTAGCCCTAATCATTAGATCTGAAATTGACTCCAAACAGAAATTTAAATAAAATACTTATTTAAGGCAGTGTTTCCCAACCTTTTTCGGTCCATGCCCCACCAAAGCCTTTTTAAATTTACCATGCCCCCCTGGTCTCAGTGGCGTATATAGAAATATAGTTTGAGAGGGAGCCAAAATTATTTCTTAGCCCCTCCCTCCTATGTATATTTAATAAGTCTAATGAAGCTTTTTAGAACATTTTTAGGTAGAATTTGCATGCTAAAGAACTAAATCAAGTTATGAGTAATTAAGGTCTAAGTACCATGGGGGGTCTGGGGGTCCTCCCCCAGGAAATTTGACTCTAGGAAGTAGGTTTTTAACTAGTTTGGTACCCCTGGTTGGGAAATTTTGGATATAAATTTTTAGGTAAGATTTGCATTTTGATGAACCTAATGAAAAAAAGGTTCAAATATAAGCGTTCTAAAAACAAATATATCTTGGGTCATCCCCCAGAAAAGGTTTGGAAATTAGACTAAAAACAGGGTTTCAACTTAGTTTTGATTCATACTGGTCCAGATTTCAGACATACATTCTCAGATAGGATAATAGGATCAGATTTTGATAAACTTCTTTTTAAAAAGTTTTTTTTTAATTTTCCCCCTGGATTGGCCCCACCTGGGGGGGCAATTTGGTAGAAAATTTTCAAATTGCCCCCCTAGAAAATGATATTGCCCCCCGGTGGGGCGTGCACCCCACGTTGGGAAACACTGGGTTAAGGAAACATGTAAAAGATAGTAAGGTAACCACAAATTGCTTCTATGGCATAAATTTGTGAAGGAGAAGTCAGTTTTTTATAAGATAATTTTTATGCAATTAAAGTAAGCGTATAAGTTTGTAAAAATTTACTTATAAATTTAAACAAGAAAATTTCACATTTTTCCTCAATAATGTGAAAATTTTAAAATATGTTTTTTTAGATAATATTGTAGTTTTGTAATATTACGCATAAAGTTTGATGCAAAAACAAATTAGAATAGGTAGGTCTATGGCGATCAACAATAGTGATAGTTAAGCATCAATTTTTAAATAGCATGGATAATTAAAGGATTCAATTGGTTTTTACATTAAAAAGTATTATAAAATGCTATAGACTTTACATCTTAGCTTTGAATTTCTAAAATAAATATATTTTTTAAGCTTTTAACTTGCATTGTCCTTTCATCTATTTTTATAAATGATAAAAATCTGACTGGTTTTGAATTTTTTCTGACTTATGTCCTATAATTTTGAAGCTATGGTCCTTTCCTATATTTTTGAAGCAAATGTCCTATATTTTTTCCTAACTGTCGCCATGAACCCTGTAAGTCTGATTGATTCGACACGAGAGGGACGTCTCAAAGGGTAGAAAATTTTCTCATTCATCTCATCGATGTTGAGTCAGTTGCTTCCATTGGTTCTTGGCGCTACAGCGTTGTAGCTACATAATCATTTAGGAAAGTTTTGATCAATCGCGTGTTTCAAGCAGCTGCTTGTAAACCCACCCTAGTTTTGTAAGCTTTATCTGCGGTGGCTTCAGTGCTACAGCGAAGCTACGGCTACAGTCGGCGGAATCGGCTTGGCTTCATCGCGCTAGGGTTGGAGAACGGACTGCGCGGCGCGGGGAGGGCCAGGACAAAGAAGGCAGGGGGGGCAGGCTGTATGGGGTGGTGCTTTTGAATTTATTACATAAAAAAAGTAGCATAATTAAAAATAACGTTATTTGAAAATAATTATAGATATTACACGTTATTGAAAAATAAGTTTTACCCATCTCTAACTCTATGTATACAAAAGTGAAATTAAATACCGTTTGTGTGATAAATGCTGATCGTGTATTTGATTGATTTACACAATTATTGTTGTCTTAACCCAATGATTAACCTAAGATTTTCAAAGTTCTGAGTTATTTTGGGGATGTGTTCATTTGCTATAAGTGTTTGTTTTCCTAAAATGTGATCTATTTGTCTTGCAGATCTTTGTGCCAGAAATTCCCTCGTAAACATAACGTAATGATGAATTTTCTCTCTGGCATTTTGCGTGAGGAAGGGGGTTTTGAGTACAAAAAAGCTATTGTCGAGACTATTATCAATATAATTGAAGACAGCCCAGATGGGAAAGAAGCTGGTAAGTGTCTTTTAGCCATTCATCTCTTTTGGTATTCCTTGTTAGTTACACTTAAATTAGTGCTACAGTTGAACTCCATTATCCGAACTCAAACCTACACTTTTAAACTTCGTGTCAGTACATGAAAACGAAAATGGAAGTTCTTCACAAGCAAATCAATAAAGGCATTATCAACAAACAAATGTTTCGAAGATGCCGTTTTTAAGTGGTTTTTGCATATTAGTTTTATAGGAACCCTAATTTAGGATCTGATTAATTGTGCAAAAAGGTAATATCTTAGTTTAGAAGATGCTTGATTGTTTATCCTTTAAAGCAAGTAATGACTGCCCAAGAACTCTATAAACTTTTTCCAGAAAAAATCCAATTATCCAAATTTTTGATTATTCAAATGAGGTCCCAATCGATTCAGATAATTGGAGTTCTACTGTATGTGTTCCAATCAGGGTTGGCTGGATTGGACCCGATTGGGCTGGACCCAGTGGGTTTTTTCAAAAAAATCCATGTGAAAAAACCCACATTTTGGACCCATTTTGGGTTTTTTCAAGAAAAATCAAGATTTTGGCAGTTCCTTCAAAATTTAATGTGTTTTCTCAAAATTTAAACAAGGTTTTAAAAATTAAATGGTGTTTTTTCAATTTCAGGGAGTTTTTAAAAAAGTTAACTAGGTTCTTTCATTATTCAGTGAGTTTTTCATTATTGAATAGGGTTTTTTCAAAATTTAGGACGTTTAAAGTTCAAACTAGATATAAAAAATAAGGGAGGTTTTTTAAAAATTTCAGTGGGTTTTTTCAAAGTTGAATAGATTTCTTTCAATATTGAATGGGTTTTTTCAAAGTTTAGGATATTTTTTAAATTTTCATGGGTTTTTTCAAAATTTAAACCAGGTTTCAGTAAATAAGGGGTGTTTTTAAAATTTCAGTGGGTTTTTTTAAAGTATTCAAACTTTAAAAAACCCACTTAACTGTGGAAAAACTGACATTATTTTGACAGAACACATTTAACATCGAAAGAACTCACTATAATTTGAAAAAACCCACTTACTCTTTAGGAAAAAACCACTTAATTTTGAAAAAACCCACACTTTTTCTGAAAAAACCCAGTTTTATATGGGTTTTTTCAAGGTTTTATTGAAAAAACCCAACCCACTTGGGTTTTTTCAGAAAAACCCGGGTTTTTGCCAACCCTGGTTCCAATACAAACTCCTGATTTGTAAACAGTTTGACTCTTGTCTTAAAAATGAATATAAAAACTGAAAATATTTTGTAACCCCTTTACTTTCTGTTCTGTTTGATATGCTCCCTGAAGCCCATCTTCTGATAGCATTAAAACCAGTATTGTTTTAATTTTTTTCTCATGCAGTATTTATTTTTCTAGGCCTGGCCCATCTTTGTGAGTTTATTGAAGATTGTGAGCATACATCTCTCGGCGTAAAAGTACTTTACTTGCTTGGGAAAGAGGGACCCAAAACAAGCCACCCCTGCAAATACATCAGATACATTTACAACAGGTTGATTCTGGAAAATGCCCCAGTAAGAGCAGGTAAGTTAGATTCTTACATGGATTTTATCTTGGTATTTTTCATATAAAAATACAGCTGGATTCTTGTAGTAAGCTTTCATGGCCGGAATTATCAGGGTAACGGTAAAATCAGCCTTTGGTAGCTGCCAGATTTTTTTTACTACCACTGATGATGTCCTGCGTGGTTGAGGACAAAATGCCTGAATCCAGTTTTATTGTTCAACCACGGCTCATCAGCCCAGATAAATTTAACTTTGACAGCTGGATTCTGAATTTTGTTTTTGTAACGTAACTAATAAGAAAAGTGAAACTAACGTACAGTTAGTTTCACTTTTCTTATTCTTGTTTCCTTTCTTTGTTTGTATTTGTTTCCTCTGGTTAAGGTAAACTTGGAAACATCTCAGACTTTTAACATAGCCTAGAAATATTAGGCATGAATGTTAAATTTGCTAAAATCTCAAAATCTCATGAAAGATCTTTAAAGTTAGGACATATATACCAAGTTTGATGGGAATGTCCTTTTTTTTGTATCTGAGAAAAAAAATTGAGTTATTTTCTGAAGAAAATACTTGTTTGTTAAGAGCGTACTTCTTTTCCCCTCAGCTGCTGTGAGCTCCCTGGCCAAGTTTGGCGCTCACTGTGAGGAGCTCCTTCCCAATGTCATGGTCCTGATGCAGCGAAGCCTGTTGGACGTGGACGATGAGGTGCGAGACCGAGCCACTTACTACCTCAATGTGCTCTCTCAGAAGCAGAAGGCCCTCAACTCTCAGTACATACTCAATGGCAAGTGTCAAACTTAACTGTGTTATAATAAGTGAAAACTTGGGTTTTCCTTTATTTTGTGGGCTTGGATTCCCTTGCTCAAAGATGTAATGGACCTGCTTAAGATCTTGTCACCAGTTAATAGCAAAGTAAAAAAATTTTGAGAATAACTTGAAAGAAAGGATGTTAATGTAGGGAATTTCAACAAAAGATATCTCACGGATGTAGTCTCCAGGAAAAGGTATTGGGGTTTTTGAAAGAATTCACAAATTATCAAGGATTACTGCCGATCCTTCCAGTTTACCTGGGAGTTTTCTAGTATTTCAATCATTTTCAGATTTTTTCCCGGTTTTTTTCTGGAAAGTTCTCTATTATGAAAGTTTTCCCTACTTTTTGCTCAATTGAGCCTCAAAAAAGTTGCGTTTTCTTCAGATACTGATCTGAGGTGTGTGATTATGGCAGAATTGTATACAATCAATGGAAAAATCAAAAAGTTAAAATGATGAATGATACTGAACATTTTATTGTAATGAATAAATTTTGGCGCAAGTTCAGAGTTGCGTATGCTTGGCGATTTTTGACTGTTTAGCGGCACATTTAGAAGCCAAATGACTCTTTTAACATGAGTTAGGGTTACCATATTAGTCATCTTTAACGCTAAAAACTTGGCGCATACACAACTCTGAACTTGCGCCTAAAATTTTCCCTATTTTAGTTCATAAAAGACCATTTTTTTGATCAAATATCAATCCATACATGTATATTAAAAATCTTCCGGTTTTTGAACAAACTCCATCGGCAGCTATGATCAAGGTGGTTAAAATATCTTTGACATAGAAATTAAAATTAACATTAGGGAAGCATTTAATTTTGAGGGAAAACATATTTTTTAGAGATATAAAGGATTTTTGTTACATGTATCTATATGTTACATTTATCTAGGATTTTGTTACTGATCCCAAGCTCTGTTTTAACTTTTATGTCTATTATTTCAATCATTTACTTCATTAAAAACTTGATTTCAAGTTCCGATAATTGGTATTACTATATTCATAAAAAGATCACATTAGCTTCCTGTTTTAAATTTGGGTATATGCATCCTACTATAAGACCTACATCAACTTTGTGTATACCCACTGAATTCTGATGAGTATTCACCCCTTTCAGCTCTGCAAGTATCTATTGTGGGTCTGGAGAAAGCCCTTCATCAGTATACATTAGAGCCAACTGAGGCTCCTTTTGATCTGAAGAGTGTTCCTCTCGCCACTCAGCCCCCTGTAGAAGAGAAGAAATCTGGTAAAAAATCTTAACATTTTCTTAATTGCTGTTTTATTTTTTTAGCACCATGAGGAGTCTCCTGGTTCAGAGTTGCATCGTTCTTTATAGCCACATATTGCTGGCATCATCGGATAACCTCGTATAATCGGAGTCGGAATCGATACTGTATTCTACATTTGCGCGTGTGTGTTTGAGCCAATGAGAAATTACTTAAAATCTAGTTTATTTACAAGTGTCAAGTCATAAACGCCGAACCAATTCCATTGGGAGCACATGTAGTTATCCTATAACCCTTTAGAGCAGTGAAGCTTTTTGCTTTGATTTGACACTTGCTAACTAAACTTTGACAACAATCTTCACATCTTAAAAATAACAAAACGGTTCTCCCCTGCTAGTGGTTTGGCCAGCCACCTGGAACAAAAAGTTAGTCTCCTAGTGAGAGATTGAAACACCTACTGTTAAGCTTTAACAGCTGATTAAAATCCCCCCAATTTCGACCGGGAAGAACGGTCTTGGGCGAGGAAACTAATCTCGCTCACTAATACTGTAACTATCCCGACTCAATAATACGAGGCTATCCAATGATGCCAGCGATATAAAAGAATAAATTAAACTGGTTATTTTATGTTCAGTTTCTGCACTTAAAAACTTATTGAAAGGAATTTTAGTTTCTAATTGCACTTAAAAACCATTATTGTGCATCTAATTCCTTAATCCTCCTCTTCCTTTAATTCCTTTTCATTTCAATATTCTTCAATTATCTACTGCAAAACTTTATAAGTTTTAAAGAATCTTGCATGAAAAGATAACTTAAAATAATAATACAGGTCAATTTTAATGTATCTGAAAAATATATTAATATTTTAAAAATATTTGAATCCCTCAAATTTTGTGCCAATAGAAAAACAAGGATTCTTATATCAATTCCACTTGTTTTAGTTTTAGTAATAATTATTAAATTATTTTCTTCAGATGTACCTGTTATTGGAAAGAAAGAAAAGGTTGCCTCTCGACAAGATATTTTTGCAGGTAAAAAGAAAATACTTTTACTGGGATTTCTCAAAATCAATGCACCTCTTTTTTGTAAGAAATGATCGTTTACACTTTTACAAATTTCTTTTCATTAACTTGTTAGATACAGGATATTTTGAACATTTGCCTTAGTAAACGTGAGAATTTTGATGCGTTAAAAGTTTGCATCTTGAATATTGTTAAACAATATTTAGTCATTGGGAGGTCTTTTTTGTACTATTTTGTGGATCGTTGATTTTGACTTATAACTTCCACTCCCCTCTTGTTTTAACCAGTGCTCTGGTTAAAAAATATTGGGGGACTCCTTTTGAAGGGGGATTCAAATTGCATTGAATTTATAAAGCTTAAGTTTAATTGCATTTTAAAACTCTATTCCTTAGGCCTTAAAAAATCTGTATTAGTGTTGTGTACTATGTGCTTCATAAGTTTTGATGAAATTTTTCACTCTTTTACCTTTGGTATCTTTAAAAAATTAAGTGTGGCATGCATGTTTCCCAAATAGTGCTACTCTTCCTAAAAAGGTTGGCTACCCTCGTTCCAGGCGTGGATCCAAGGGAAGTGATCCACTCAGGAAAGTGACCCCCTTGGGCCAATGAAAGGGAAAGAGAAAAGGTGTAAAAATGGTATAAAATGACCGAAAAATTGCTTGGTCATTAAAAATGTACTTAGTGTTTTCTTTCCCCCCCTTTCTCTCCCTTATACGTTGAGGGGTCCTTTTAATGGGTTATTCAAACTTTTTTGATGTTTCAAAATGTAATTTCTCCTTTAATTTAATTTTACACCTTTCTTTTCCCACTTTCCCCCCTTTTTTAGTAAAGCAATTTGGGCACTTTCCCAACAATGGGGTGGTTGTTCAAACTTTAGCTCGCATTTAAGTTATGTTTGATGTCTCACGGATTCCGATTCTTTTGCAGAACAACTATCTCAAATTAAAGAACTAGCCGCCATAAACTTGGGCCCTCTCTTTAAGTCATCTGCAACTGTTGAGCTCACCGAGTCAGAAACAGAGTTTGTTGTCAAATGCATCAAACACACCTTTGCAGAACACATTGTCTTGCAGGTAGGTAATCAATTGCTGAGGATATTTTCCTTTATCATATTCATCTATTGGAATTAACATATTGACTTAAGCAGGGTTCCCACTGGCCTTGAAAATCCTTGAAAAAGTACTTGTTTTCAAGGGCCCTTGCAAAGTCCTTGAATTTTATTTGAAATATTTTAATCTGGCATTCTTTTCAATTTGAATATGAAAAAGGGTACTTGGGTATTTTACGTCGACTGTTCAGCAGCCTTTGAATTCAGCGGTACAGCTGTAGAACAGTCTATGGGATTTTAAACGTTTTTGGATTCAGCGGCATGGTCGACAGCATAATACGCAAGAACCTGAAGTTTATTTCTGATTCAAATAGTTCGATCCCTGTTAGCTTCTTTTAAGCTCAAATGAAAATTTTAAAATAGAACATATTTATAACTTGGCTGCTTTTATTTTTCTGTGGGACTTATCTAAAATAAGTGAATTATAGTAATACTAGGGGGCTATCGCCCCCTCCTCGCTATCGCTCGCCAACCACGGGGAACTCCTGTGCTCGCTACGCTCGCTTGCCATACGCTGGCACAGCCTAGCTGTGTTTCGTTACCAACTAAATTTATTGGTTAAAATAGAGTTTTATAAATAGCAATATGCAGCAGGGAAACATTTAATATGTGTATGAAAAATATGTGTACAGTGTTTATCCAATTCATGGGTACTGTTGCATTAGCCAAGAAAAGCCACCATATATCAGCCAACAAATACATCAGATGAGTACTATTAACATGTATATGTTATACTTAAAAGTTGATATAGGTGCTTTTACTTACCCCATTATTTAATCACTCCTCTAAAACTTCTTTGTAAACACAATTGTAAATACTCTTGCTTGGAGCTACAACCGTCACAGATTGGAATAATACTTTCTAGCTCTACTTAAATTCATCCTTAGATTGCTTTTGAAATTACAAAATGTAAACAAAACAAACCAACCGTTGCCAACGGGAGAAAACAAATGCTGCCAAATTTCAGCATCACGTAAGAGAAATATACATATAGATGTTGGAAATTGTTAAGTAAATGAATTGTTATATATGTAGTCTTAACTATAAGAAAGATTTTTGAGAGAAGTTGTCTTCTGGAGTAGGGTACTAAAGAGAGTAAGTTTCTTTTGCTCAGAAATGGCTTTAATGTGCTAAACTATGCTTTACTATGTTAGTCCATGAAAACTTAAAATGAGCCTTAATAAGCCCTTAAAAAAACTTGATTTTTTTTCTCACAAAGGATTGGGAGCGGAGCTATGTATGTTAACTTGCATTTTGAGATAATTTGAATGAAAAATGAAATATTTTAATTTCTTGTGAATACATCTAATGCACTATCTTCATTTTCAGTTTGACTGCACCAACACTCTATCCGATCAAGTATTAGAAAATGTTTACGTTCAAGTAGAACCAAGTGAAGGATTCGAAGTTCTAGAATATGTCCCTTGTCCAAAACTTCAGTATGGGGTTCCTGGTAGAACGTATGCATGTATATCACTCCCTTCAGATCCTCTTGTCGGTAAGAAAGCCATTCATTGTGTTGAAATTGTGCATTTTCTGAACAATCGAATTGTTAAAAATGTTTTTAAACTATTGGGTACTTTTAAATGAAGGATTTACACCTTGACAGAGGAAACAGAAATTAGGCTCATTTTATCTCAATGCAAGGGTGCAATTAAAAAAATGTAAGGATCTAAATATAGTCATATTGTAGGATTAAAAGGCTTAACTAATCCTAAGTTTTTAGTTCTATGCAATAGCTCCCATCATGAAAAATGAACAATTATTTTCAGTATCAGTAACATAAAGAAAATATACATTAATGTGAGTCGTTCTAGTTTCTGTCATAGGATATCCTCTCAAATACTTTTTTAGTTACATTTGATTAAATTTTTGATTAAACAATAAATGTCCGAATCCATTATCGAATTTTAAAAATTGCAAAATGGGATTTGATAAAGTTGTAGCTGCATGTATTTTTGATATAGTTATTTGTTTGTCAACTCAAACTCTTCTGAAAAATAGTTTCTGTCATAGGATATCCTCTCAAATACATTTTTAGTTATGTTTGCCAAATTAAATTTTTGATTAAAAATAAATGTCCAAATTCATTATCAAATTTTAAAAATTGCAAAATGCTATTTGATAAAGTGGTAGCTGTATGTATTTTTTTATATAGTTATTTGTTTATCAACTCAAACTCTTCTGAAAAATAAAAATTCATTTGTTTCCAGTTGTTGGAACCTTTGGAAATACCCTAAAATATCTAGTTAAAGACTGTGATCCAAACAGTGGTGAACCAGATGATGATGAAGGCTACCAAGATGAATATGTGGTATGAAATTCCATCTCTTTTGATTTGCTATGTTTAGATGATTTCAGAAGATTTACAGTTTTAAAACTATTTAGTTTAAATGGTGGGAATTAATTTTTAGTACTTTGCTGTACAAAACAGGGCAATTCAAAACGGATTGTAAAAAAGATTTGGGATGAGGACTACCATAAGACAATTTAAGATCATCCTTAGAAAGGGGGAATATCGAAGCAATTCTGAGAAGCTGGAACACTAAGTTGCCAGAAGCAATGAGAAATGGGTTAGTATCGGTTAAAAATTAGGGTTGTAAATGAAATATCCTTGTCATTTATCATATTTTAACTTTTGTATTAAAACTATGTTAAGTTTATTTTCTTAAGGAGTAGTCTTTAAAATACGTCAATAAAAAAGCATATGTAATGTAATCATTTCTAACCCTAACACTTGCCCCATAGTAATCTATCTTTCATAGCTTCCATCAGCTGGGCTTAAGTGCCTCAGGATTAATTCATAGACCCCCAACAAGGGTGATTCTAAATTTTCATGGGATGGTCTTTACTCCCTATCATTTCTGGCTATTTGTTTTGAATCATTCTGTATGATAATGCTTTCTATTAAATTCAAATAAGGGTGAAGTTCATAAGAGCATATTTCAAAGTGCTAGTGCATTCATTAATCAGTAATGAATTTTAATATTTAAACAAAATTGGTTACTGCATCTCAAATCAGGGATGAGTTTTTTCCGCCCTGTGGCGGAATTCCGCTTTTTTTATTTTTTTGAAAATTAAGAATTCCGCTTTTCAAAAGAATATCCGCTTTTTGTAATCCTGAAAAAATCCGTTTTTTTTCGTCTCCTTCTACTTCAGAGAAAAAAACTTCCGCCATCTCCCGGTACATTGTTTCGGCATTCCACCTCGCACGCGCATCGGCGATAGGTTCGTACAACGTAGCCTGTAAAGATGGCTTCTCCTCGTTCGTTTACTGTATTATGGAAAAACTTTTTTTCCTTGCTGTTTCGCAACCTAAAGATGGACGTAACCTTCGGTAAAGTCGGCTCGTATTTAATTGGGTATTGTGGAAAAACTTGAGCCTTTTCATTGAGAGATATTCTTGATGCATAACCTGCGGCCCACGAACTGATTTGGATTTCTTCAGATAATCCCTATTTTTTAAATTTTCCAGATTTCCGAGAAATATTACGAATTATCGCGGGAAAAAGTCGGAAAAATCGCGTTTTTTCGCGTAAGTTCCGTTTTGCTCGCGGAGTATTCCGTATCATCCCGTGACTGCTTTCTTGGACGGCCGTGGAGGGCGCAAAATTGAAGTCCGTTTCTTGCGTCTATTGCGATGTAGAAAAACCAACTTTACAGCGGTCAGAAGCCAAAAAGTCCGGTGTTTAGGATCATATTCTCTGAAAATGTCGAAAAATTGCGATTTTTCGCGAAAGTTCCGTTTTTCCGGTGCCTAGTTGAAGTTCGCTTTTTCTTACGTTCTAATTGCGATGCAGAAAAGCCTAATAGGAGTCAGAGGAGACTATAGGTCTAGTGAAACATCTCTTCTGACATAATTTTTTCCCGATTTTAGTCGGCATTTCTTCAGATTATACTTTAGGATCTTATAAGTTGTAAATTTTTTACTGGAAAATCGCTTTGAAGCAACTTTATAAGAAAATAATGGAGTGGTTTTTTTTAATCCTTTTAGATCATAATATCATCTGGGGCATATATAAAGGGGCCAGGGGACCCGACCCCTCCTCCAAAAAAATTGGACTGTGTCCAAAACAAGTTTAAACCCTGTGTTTTAGGGTCCAATTTCCAAAATTTTTCTGGGGAGGACCCCCAGACCCCCTTTTGTGTACATGGAACTCTATTATTCACAACTTTTTTATATTAAGTTTAAGAAAATGCAAATTTCATCTAAAAATATGACCAAACCTTAACAAAATTAGGTCTTTGACTCTCATATTTAATGCCCATTAATACCTATTAAGCTCTTGCTCAGTCTAGGAATTGATGAAAGCTTTTCCAGGGGATAAATCGGTTTAATTTTCTCTATAGCTTCGTGCAAACTATATTCTTTCTTAGTTTAAAAAAATTATAAATAAAAAAATTATAAATAAAAAAATTACTTAGATATTTTAATAAACTTAAGTAAAACATTTGTAAATTAAATGTATTATTCTCTATAAATTCATACAAATCTGTAGAAAAGATTTTTTCATTTGATTTTTATCAAGTTAATTTAATATATAGTATAAATAAAAGGAATATAAAAATACATTTTGTTTTTCAATGTTGGAAGGTCTGTCCTTAATCTTAAGAAGGTTTAATAGATTTTTAAACAATTCACTTAAATATATGCAATCTGAGTTCTTTGCTTTATTATAAAGCAAACAAGTATTTTCAATTAATATTATCTTGTAAACATGCCTTTGTTTGTCGAGCTATTGAGAATCAAAATATATGTTCTACTTTAAGAGGATCTAAATAAAATATTTGACTAAATTCTAATTTTATAATGCGAAATATCAAACCTAAAACAAAAAAATAAGCTACAAAAACTGTTACAAAATGCTTGAAGGCGTGCAACATCCCTATGATATGTGTTACGCGTTAAATTTTGGATTTTTGGTTTCAGCTTTTTTGTTTTTCACCAAACTCATCCCTGCTCAAATGTAAAATATCAATCAGGGGTCTGTTTAGAAGAAATTTGGGTCTGTTTTCGGACCCTTCACAAAATGTGTCATTGTGCAAACAGACCTTTCACAAAGTATTTTACCTTAAAAACGGCCCCTTCACGAAGTATTTTGGCCTTTAAATGGACACTATTTTTTACAATACTGAGAATTTGTGATCTTATTTTCACAAAAACAGGCTCCTGGCTGAAAAGAACTATTTTAACACTAACTAAAATTCACAAAGTTATGAGTAGATTTCCACAATTTTTACAAAACCGGACCCTTCACAAAAAGTCTGGAATGACCCCTGTATCAATTCTCTTATTCTATCACAAACTTGTTCTCTAGCTCGGAAATTAAGGGTAATAAATTTAACCATTGTATCTTATAACTTTCTAAGATTAAATCTACCTCTCTTAATGTATGAAATGTGTTCTAGCTCGAGGACTTGGACATTGTTCTCAGCGACCATATCCAGAAAGTGCTCAAGTCCAACTTCAGTGCTGCTTGGGAAGAAGTGGGTGAAAAGAATGAGCTGGAAGACACTTTTGCATTCACTCTCAAGACATTAGAAGGTATGTTGCTTGTCGACTTCAATTTTTGTGGTCAAAGTTTAACAAGAGAAAGAACTTTTTCCACTTTGGTACATTTTCTCAAATAGATTTATTAAAAGAAACTATGTGTGGGAAAATAGAGTAATTATTAAGTGCACATATTTTTAATTTAAATCAAGTTATTTAACAAAAATGTAAAGAAAGATAAATATTGTTCAAACTTAGTGAGCAATATGTTTTTTTCTTCTTTTGATTGCTTCCTGTTAATGTTAATGTACTATGTAAATGTTTCGGAATAAATTATTATTATCAGGGTTGTTACGTTTAAAACACTCATTTTAAACACGTTTAAAACAAAGCAAAAGCATTTTTTTAGCAAGTTGCCCCCTTTATTTAGGCAACAAACTCACCATTTTCAAGTGTGGATCACTCAGAGCTTAAAAACATGGTGTCAAGTATAAGGCTTGGGTACAAACCACCCCAAATCGCTACGACACAGGCAGTACATTACTTGTTAAAGAGCATGATGCTGTGAAGAAAACTTACAAAAATCAATTAAATGAATGAACTGTTTGTGGTGTATTTAAAATTATAGCTTTATTAATCTAATTTCAATTTGAAAAATCAAATTTAAATTTGAAAAATCAAATTTAAATTTTTAAAATCAAATTTAAATTTTTAAAATCAAATTTAAATTTTAAAAAATCATGGGTTTTCTTAGCAATTCTTTGTCGAGGGTAAAAAAACAAATAAAACATGTTTTAAACAAAAACACGTTTAAAACAAATAAAACATGTTTTTTTCCAACCCTGATTATCATTAGTATTAACTACTCAATAAATATTAGTGTGGAAATGTAGCTTGAAGTTGATGTAAGTCAGAATTTAACAGTGAGCGTTTTAAACATTTTTATAACTGGAACATTTAAAACCGTTATTTAAAAATTGTGATATATTTAATCCAATAATATTCTGTTTAATCCAATGTTAGGAAATGATTTGCATTGTAGAGTTTTTGAAACTTTGAAAAACTTTGTTCTGGTGCTTATTTCTTGCATTCTCTTTATAGATGCAGTGAAGAACATCACAGACTTCCTGGGCCTGCAGCCATGCGAGCGCTGCGACAAAATCCCCGAGAACAAGAGCTCCCACACCCTCTTCCTCTCCGGCGTGTACCGCGGGGGGCACACCCTGCTCGTGCGGGCGCGGCTCGCCCTGCGTAACGACGGGGTCACCATGAGTATCGCGGTACGCTCTTCGGATCCCAACGTCTCCGAGCTCGTCACCTCATCAATCGGATAGAGAACCAGAACTTGATATGTAATGTATAGCTTGAGGGAAGGAAGGACCTTGTTCGAGGAAATGTGTCGCATTTTTTCGTTTTTTTCTACTCCAGCACCCATGTAACGTGTTAAATAATTTGTTGTTTTGATGCAGAGTTTAACAAAAAAAAGTACCGTTTCCGTTAGAAGGGCACCATGCGATGGAAATGTGAAGGAAAAACGTTTGAGGTATTTAATTTAATTTAATAGTATAAAATTAGTTTGAGGTTCAAGTTTATAAATAGATTTATTTTCCACTCATTTGAATCACAATTGAATCCTTACGATTACGGAGGCTGGTGTTCAGCTAATGGAAAAGTATTTTCTGAAGTTTAATAATACTGGTTATTTTGTGTTTGTTTAGCAATATTATCACGCTTTTGCCTAAGAGATCTCAAAAAAGCTATCCAGTTTATTAGTTTTTGCTGTCTTTTGTCAGTATTTGCAAAATCAATCATTGAAATTAGGATTATTAATCAGTATATTTAAGGATGCCATGTTTTAAGTTCCTTTACATTTTTACAAGTTTAGTTTTACTGATATTGAAGTATTCTATGATAATTTTGTTTTGATGTGCTCTTCAAGTCTTTTAATTTTTGGAAATAAAAAACCATCTTCACTTAGCTCCTATAAAAAATTCTAAATATGTTTATTATAACACTATCATTTTAGAAAATAAAACTAAATATTTACTAATGGTTCTTAAATATGTAACAACTGAACTGTAAATCCTTTGAGTTGATATTTAATGCACAAAAGTTTTCATTTTATATAACCGCCATGTATTCTGGGAGTTAAAAAAGTCTATATTTTCAATCCTATTTTTAGACTGATTCCATTTGATGTGAATACCAAACTAAACATATGGAAATTAAAACCTTTTTAATATCATTATACTGTGAACATTTTGAAATACTTTTATAAATCAAGATTACTTGAAGGATAAAAAGTTAAAATATCTGTTTTTTCAATATTAATTATGAAACTACACTTAGTTATGTTAGATACTGTGGCTGGGGTAATTTATGAAGAATTGAAACACAATGAGCATAATTATTATAGTTATTTTAAATTAAGTGTATTATTTATTTATTAGTGTGGATTTCTTTATAAAAGTAAGCTTTTAATCATTATGCCTTTTGAACTCAAAAATCCAAAACACATTAAATTTATTTAAGAAAGCTTTATATATTTTTACTTTTTCAACTTGCAGAATTAATATTGAACCTCGGAAAATGTAAAATAATTTGCTCTTTTATTTTCATAGTCTTGTTTTGCACATTATGTTGAACAGCAACAGTTTCAGAAAAGGCTGATCTAGACGCTATTAAATGAGCCTTCATAAAATTTTTGAATATGTCTGTTTTTGACAAGGCTAAGTTGGATTTTGAAAATGTATATACTAGTAATTTTTTAAAAGTTTTATCCATAAAAAGAAAAAGCTTGTATTGTTTAGGTAGGCACTAGTTTCTTTTTGTTTTGATACCAAAGTTATTTTCTGCTCTTATTTGTTTTTCCAAATACTTTTTTTTCTAAGTGATTGCTTTGGTTAATAAATGATGTAATATGTTTATTGTATATTTGAACACTAGTTCTATTGGATATGCTGCTGGAAAATTGATTGCTTTTCTCATAGAGAAAACAGGGGATTTCTTAATATCTATTCATCATTCCATGTTCTATCATCGAGTTCTGTTTCTTCATTATCATACTAAATAAAATACAAGCTATTTTCTCTCTTGTCTTTTATTACAATGTTACTCAGCTGAACATTTGATGCATATCATATCGTCACCTTAGAATCAAAAACTATTATCTTGGAAAAACAGGCGGTCTGATGGAGCAAGCAGGTTGCCACATCAGGCGCAATGTCTCAATGAATCAATTAGTCTTCTGGTCTGCTTTGGGAATATTCTGAATTGCAAGCGAAGCTCATTTGATTGGTTCCTAAGCACTGACATCATCCAAGTTGGAAAGATCCGAACCAATCAAATTTTATTTGATTGGTGAATCGGTTATAGGTAGTTGGTTTGATTAGTGTATGGTTTTTAAGTCGCCTATACAGAGATGCAGAAAATGTTTTTACCTTCAAGATTTCCCCAATCCAAACAAAAAAAGACCTTCAAAAATCAGTTAAAAAGTACAATGACACGAATCGCCACGTAAATTTTTATCACTGTACTGAAATTCAATTCAATACAGTAACGGACCCTTTATCCGGGAACCTGAAATCCGGAAGGACCCGAAATCCGGCTCGCGTTTAGAATTTTTTTATATTTTGAAGAATTTTTAGTGAGTGAATGCTGTTACGATGCGCAAGGGTTGCGCACGCCGTTTGCGACATCGTCTCGGTGCGGAATGGGACGATTCGGTGCAGGCCGACGCGGCCGAATCGTATCGTCCCCGCGCTTAAACGGCCGTTCCAAAATCGGCTGCTGCCTAGCAATTGGTTCTTGCCGCGACGACCCACGTGCTTTGCCGGAAGTTTTTTTGCTGAATCCGTTACGATTGGATGCGCCGCGCCTTTTGTGACATCGTCTCGGTGCGGAATGGGACGATTCGGCGCAGGCCGACGCGGCCGAATCGTATCGTCCCCGCGCTTAAACGGAGATCCAAAATCGGCTGCTGCCTCACTATTGGTTCTTGCCGCGACGACCCACGTGCTTTGCCGGAAGTTTTTTTTGCTGGATCCATTACGATTGGAAAGGACTATGTCGTTTCTGCGGAAATTTTGGTTTTATTAAAGCAGCCGCGTCTTGAATGGCGTTTTTTCCGGAACAGACCCAAAATCCGGAAAATTCCGAAGTCCGGGATGATGTCGGCCCCGAGCTTGCCGGATAAAGGGTCCGTTACTGTAGTATAATTTTCCACAAAATTTCCCCCGATCTTAGATCGCGGGATCGGACATATTCTGCATCCGTGCGCCTATAGGATCAGGATTCCCAATGTTTGCCAAACGAAGATAGTGTTTGATATTATGGTGACAATTAAGATAAAGATATTACTTATATCATCGGCTTACAGGAGAAAGGCACTAATCTCTTCTCTAATTATGCCCTCAGGGCACCTCTTTCGGTGATTGGGCCCCACGACCCCAAGGGAACCCAGTGATCTTTGCCCTGGGCAGTCGCGCTCCCGGGGTCCTTAGAGCGATCTTTCTTCCTTTTCTTTCTTCATTACTTCCTCCCTTCCTTTCCGTCATAGTAAAGAAAATTGGTTTTTTGTTCTCATCCATGATACAAAGGAGCTTTATTTTTAGACACAATACACTAGTTGGGTCTTGTTGTATTTATGTGTTTATCATTCGATTTTGATTTGCCTTCACTCTCCCTCCATTTTGATAGTGGCTTTACATCACATCTTTCTTCTGTTACAATAGTTAAATAATCTTCTGGTTTTTATTTCTACTGAACACCCAAGCATAATAGACCCACTTGGTTTTGATTCACTTCTCCCCTGGAGTGTTTAACGAGCTCTGGATTGGCGGCATATGGGAAAACTGAGGAGGCCAGGAACTGTTTGTGATGTCCTGTTTTTGTTGTCCCGTCCTGGTTAGCAACATACCGTCGTTCCGAAGTGTCACCTCTTGCTCTTTAGCAATGTGGCGGCCCATATGTCTCCTTGCTTGCTGGGTAGCTTGTGGGAGCTGCCCAGTCGGTTATATCGTTTTTCCACATTGGCGGACACCATGCCGTAGCGCCTGCAGCAGCAGTACAGCCCCGCTCAGCAGGCAGACTGCTGGGTACGTACTGTGGAAGCTGTGGGACCAGTAGTGGGAGTGGGAGGTTGTCGTTTGGTAGGTTCTTGATCCCTCCCTCTGCCCACCATAATCAACAAAATAAGAACTTAGGCGCCACTTTTCCTCATGGGGACCCCTGTTATAAATCATGGTGGTAAGTCCACCACACACCTACCTTCTCAGACTTTCTCTACAACTTATCCCAAATTTTTGATTGTTCATTCCGAAGATATCAAACTAACGACTGTATCACCATTCCTTGTATCCAAAGCTCTGTCAGGTATTTCACAAAACATAGAAGCTGTTAAAAAAATGCCATCTGGTGACCTACTTGTAACTTGTTCCACTGATACTCAATCTAGACTCCCCTTAAAAGCTACGAAACTCGCACACATATCCATAAAAGTTACACCTCACCCATCCTTAAACTGCTCTCGCGGTGTAATCTACTGCCCTGACATAGCTGAATTAACTGAAAACGAAATTAAAGAAGGCCTCAAAGTTCACAATGTAATTGAAGTAAAACAAATCGTATTAAAAAAAGACGGAAAAGACAAAAAATCTCCTTTATTCATTCTTACATTTTCAACTCCAAAAATACCCACTAAAATTAAAGCTGGATACATAAGCACAAATGTGCGACCTTTTGTGCCGAACCCACTTCGCTGCTTTCGATGCCAGCGATTTGGGCATGGTACAGCTCTGTGTCGAGGATCTGCTGCCTGTGAAAAATGTGGCAGCAACGAACATCTAAAAGAGCAATGTGCGGCAAAGGAATTCTGCATAAATTGCGAAGGTAACCACCCCGCATCATCGAAGGATTGCCCCAAGTGGCAGCTGGAGAAGGAGATCCAGCGGCTGAAGGTGGTTAATGACCTTAGTTATGCCGAAGCCCGTGAGCGGGCTAAGGCCATACTTCCTCCACACCCAAAAGACTCATTCGCTTCTGTTGTCAAGAAAACTTCCAGCACAATAGAAATCCAGACAGAACCAATAATCACCCTTACACCTCTAATCAAATTAGCTCCACTCAGGCCATCTTCTACTCAAACTTCTACACTCACACCAAAAAAAGTAGATAATAGTCTTCCTCACGCCCATGTTAAAACTGTAACAAACATACTTCCTACACCCACTACCACAAACCAAAATTTAAAAGAAAGTTTATCTCTGCCAACTGATAAAAATACCACCAAACAAAAAAGAAACTCATCCTCTCTTGAACACATAGCAGACGATAAACCAGCCAAACAACAACATACAATACAAATTTCACTAGAAGAAGCCTCTAAAGAGGATAATGCCATGGAAGTAGAAGTTAAACCACCTAGAGACAAACCTGGGATAAGAGGCAGAAGTAAAAGCAGATCAAGACTTAAAAACCCAGTCATACCACCGTCATAGGTAAAATCCTGCAATGGAATTGTCGCGGTTATCGCAGTAATCTCGAAGACTTGAAGACATTGGTGAATAACCATTCACCAATTTGTATAGCACTACAAGAGACATTTTTGAAGCCATCAGACACAGCTCGTTTGCGGGGTTTTTCCGTACTCCGCAAAGACTGCGTTACAGGGGATCGAGTGTGTGGCGGAGTGGCTTTGCTTGTCTCCCACTCAACGCCCTTTACCCCCGTTCCTCTACGCACGTCCCTACAGGCAGTAGCTGCCCGTGTGTCTGTAGTCTCTTTGGTCACTATCTGTAGTGTCTATTTTCCACCCAGCTTACCAATTACCTTTAATGAGTTAGAGGACCTCATTGACCAGCTTCCAACTCCCTTTGTACTACTCGGCGACTTCAATGCTCACCACATGCAGTGGGGATGCAGAGACTCCAACTCAAGGGGAGAGACTGTTCAGAGATTGCTCTCCGATTTGGATTTGGCCCTGTTGAATGATGGGTCACCCACTTACATACATGCTCCAACACAATCTTATACTGCTATCGATCTTTCCATTTGTACACCTGCACTCTGCTTAAATTTCAACTGGAATGTTTTGGCTGACCCTATGGGTAGCGACCACTTCCCCGTGGTGATTTCGTCGATTACTTCAACAGCGTGTGAGCCAAATCGTACACCGCGGTGGAAGTTTGAGTGCGCAAACTGGGCAGCTTATCAGAACCATGCCATCATTACTGATAATATGGCTCTATCTGGAACTATTGATGAGGCAGTTACACACATAACATCTTGTATCATATTGGCAGCTGATTTATGGATACCCAAAACATCCTCACGATTTCCGCGATTTCCAAAGCCTTGGTGGAATGAAAAATGTTCCGAAGCAAAGAAGGCTCAGAACAAAGCCTGGAGTAGGTTCAGGAGAAACCCTACCCAAGAAAACATGATAGCCTTCAACAGGGGCCGCGCTAAGGTTTTCAAAACATTCGCCAGGGAATTAGCCAAATTTATTAGCTATTAGCCATATTTTTTTGAGTAAAATCTAATTGCATGATTTTTTAAAGTTACCCCATCCAAAAATTAAAGCGTTTGCGGGCAGTCCGTGGCTGGCGCCGGCGTAATCGGATATCGGGTAAAACCGGTTTTAACGTAGCTTCATTACATAAAACAGCTAATAAATACAGCGCCATCATATAGATGGCGCTGTATTTATCGCTTATCTACTAGACAGGTTTCGATTCTCAAAATTAATTAGTTAAAAAGATACTACTTTTTAAATCCAAGTCAATCGGCTCATTAATTATGTAAAAAAATTCTAAATCATTAAGATAATCTATACAGCAAGCTTTTTGCTCAAGATCGATTATTTTTTTATTATCAACAAGTACTTAAATAATAATAATGCTCCCTCAGAAATAAATGCATGCCTTCCAATATGAGGCAGCTCGTTAAACAAAATTCTTTTTTTCGCAATCTTTTTTAATCGTTGAAATTTTCAATGGAGTATTTAAATATTAAAGGAGTATTAGAACCTGAGAATCTTAATAACATAAAATTATGATTATTTTTTAATTATGTTCAGTAGATCGTGTTACGTTACGAGCTACTTTATTGTAATTACGGGTTACGAGGTTACGTTACTGTAATTTAGCGAAATCGTTTAGGTTGTAGTGTAGTTCGTTTCTTTTAGGTAAAGGTAGACATAAATTAGAGCCAAACGGCGTAAGCGAAGCCGCGAACGGTTGTTTCGGTGCTCGTATAGCGCGGTCGCGGCGCGGTGCACGCGGAAATACGATTTCAATCCAACCGCATTCCGCGAATGCTCGCGGCTGTACAGCCAAACCATTTTTGGCGAGTAATCGAACTCGGGCGACTTTTAAAAACGAAAGTTAAGTTCTGAAATTTATCGATTACTTTTGGAAGTTCACAAAAACGGAAAAAGTATTCGCCAGTACTTTCGCCAAAATTACTTTTTTCTCGCCATTTTCGGGATTTACTCGCATTTGGCGAATTGGCGAATGGTTAGCGCGGCCCCTGCTTCAATCGGGCACGGGCGAATGCGAGGAAGACAAGAAGGCAGAGCCAAAGGGAGTCGTGGCAAGCATATGTGAATGGAATCACTTCAGCCACACCTATCAAAAAAGTTTGGGACAAAGTCAAAAAGATAAGTGGAAAACGGGGCTCCGACCCTGTGTCTATGCTAGTAGTGAACGGTGATACAGTCAGCGACATTCCCACTATTGCCGATACTCTTGCTGAGTCTTTCTCCGGAGTCTCGAGCAGTGCGAACTATTCTCCGACGTTCCGGGCGTTCAGGAGGAGAGCTGAGCGTGTGAGGTTGAACTTCAACTCTTCAAACGAAGAGAGTTACAACACTCCGCTCACCATGCTCGAACTTTTGACTGCTTTGAGTCGCTCGGGGAATACTGCAGCTGGACCCGACGGCCTTCATTACAACATGATACGCCATCTCTCTTATGATTCATTGACTGCCATTCTTACCCTATTTAATCGAATATGGTCGACACAAGTGTTTCCTTCACAATGGCGTCATGCCCATGTTCTTCCTTTTCCGAAACCGGGAAAGGACCCCACATTAGCAGAAAACTATAGGCCAATCGCTCTTACTAGTTGCCTCTGTAAAATCCTAGAGCGCATCGTAAGTGACCGATTGATGTGTTATATAGAACGTAACAGCCTGCTATCTCCTTTTCAAAGCGGTTTCAGAAAGGCTCGCTCAACAAATGATAACCTTCTCAGACTAGAAACGGCTATACGTGAAGCCTTTATACGTAAACAGCATCTGGTATCTGTTTTTTTCGATATCAAAAAGGCATACGACATGGCCTGGAGGTATGGCATCATGCAAGACCTACACTCCATGAATCTGAGAGGAAATATGCCAGTTTTTATACAGAATTTTTTAACCAATCGCTCTTTTCAGGTTCGCCTTCGCTCCATTTACTCCTCTACTTTTTCACAAGAGCAAGGCGTTCCACAAGGGTGTGTCTTAAGTGTCCTTTTATTCATCATTAAACTCAATAGCATAACGCACTATATCAACCAAGGCATTCAATATTCATTGTATGTTGATGACTTGCAAATTTCATTTTCATCTCAAACTTTAAACGTTGCTGTGCGACAAGTTCAAACAACTATTAATAGACTCCGTGAGTGGTCTGAACGGAACGGATTTACCTTTTCCGCTGAGAAAACAGTATGCGTTTGTTTTAGTCGACGACGAGGTCTGTTTCCAGACCCAGAACTCCGGCTTGGTTCTAACCCTATTCAAGTGGTGGAGCAGACCCGGTTTCTTGGCGTAGTTTTTGACAAGAAACTTAGGTTTCATACCCATATCAGGGAGCTCAGAGTCAAATGCTCGAAAGCACTCAACATTTTGAAGGTGTTATCCAACACCCAATGGGGTGCTGACCGTATTTCAATGCTAAGACTCTACCGAGCACTGGTTCGCTCTAAACTGGATTACGGTGCAGTCGTGTATAGTTCAGCCTGTTCTTCTCTTTTGCGGCATTTGGACCCTGTGCATCACCAAGCTTTGCGCTTGTGCCTGGGAGCATTCCGTACATCACCAGTGCAGTCCTTGTACGCAGAGGCCTACGAGGCCCCTTTGGAGCTACGTCGAAAATTTCTTATTTTATCCTATTTTATCAAAATAAGATCATACAGAAACAATGTTGCATTCAATTTTATGTTTGACTTCAGTTTAAATCGCCTCATCATGCATCAATCATCAAGATTTTATGTGCCACCATTCCATTTTAGAATAAGGACTCTTTTAAGAGAGATGAACGTCACGCTTGGTCGTATCGCACAATCCACCACAGTGCAGATACCACCCTGGGAGTACACTCAGCCCGAAGTGGACCTCTCTTTGTCATCCTATCGCAAGTCATCTACATCTGACGAAGTATATCGCAGCCTGTTTCAAGCCCATCGTGATTCATTTTCAGATTTCATCCCTGTTTTTACAGATGGGTCGAGATCAGATACGCATGTTGGGGCCGCTGTGAAGTGTCTGGACACTTCGATCAGTGATGCCATAAGTTTAAAAGCATCATCATTTACAGCTGAAGCACATGCCATCAGAATTGCAATTGAGCTTATTCATAACTCACGACATTACAAATCTTTTATTTATTCAGATTCACTATCTGTCTTGCAGAGTCTTTCATCCTATCACCCTTCGAATCACCCCATTATCATAGATATTTTAGCTGAAGTATCTCGCTTTAGAAGTGTATTTGACATCCGCTTTTGTTGGGTCCCTGGCCACGTCGGAATCTCAAATAACGAAGAAGTTGACCTGTTAGCTCGCTCAGCGACTGGAGCACCCAATAGGTTTCCGGTGCCATGCACAGATTATAAAGCGTTTTTCCGACGGGAGCTTCGTTCCATGTGGCAATCCAGCTGGGATGCTGAGTTAGGGAACAAGCTCCATTCGATAATGCCACTAATAGGTCCTTCCCGCACTTGTTCAGTGAGTCGACGGGAGGACGTGTTGATTAGTCGTCTTCGAATTGGTCACACCCGTTTCACCCACCGTCACCTTTTACTTGGGGAGCCAGCTCCCCTTTGCTCTTCTTGTAATGTCATCTTTACCGTTCATCATATCATTTGTGAATGTCCTCGTTTTATTACCCAAAGACAGCACGTTTTTAAACAAACAGATTTTAACTTGGCAGATATTTTAACTAATCACTCAAATTTTAAACTAGTGCTCAAATTTATTAATTGCATTAATTTTATTCACCACGTCTAATTTTACATGCGTATATTTTATAACCTTATCCCTTTTTAACCATGTTGATTTAAATTTTTAAAATTATTTTTATATACTACGCATAGACTGCGTTCGACAATGGCTTATTAGCCTGAAACTTTAATCTTATGTCTTGTTTGGCGCTATATGTTCTTTTGAGGACCTAGCGCCATAAAAAAACTAAACCACCACCACCACTCTTCTCTAATTAAATAATATATACGAGGTCAAGACACATTTGGTGTAAAGATCGCTTTATTGTTTATTTAGACCAGGGGTTCCCAAACTTTTTTGGCCCGTGGACCCCCTAACGGCATTTTTCGTACCCCGTGGACCCCCTGTTATAGGGACCATTCAAAAAGTAGCCAAAAATATTATGTTTATAATAGATACTTCTAAACCACACATAAATTTTGTAATTTTTTTCAAGTGTTGATAAAAGGTTGTTGTTTCAAGTTTTTTTAAATTCCATTGATAGGGTTACACAACATTTTTAATGAAACTATAAAAATCAAAATTTTAAAATGTATGAAACTAAAAACAAATCTAAATATTTAATATCATTACATTTTAAGGCACAAAAACTTTTAGCTTTAATAAAAGTTTTGGTCGCAAACTTGTAAAAGTTAATGGCTTTATGAGTGAGTTACTCATTCAACCAAATCATAAAATTTCAGAAACAATTAAACTTAATATATGACATGTTAACAAACAATAGTTAATTAAGTTCAACTATGAAAAGAAATCAAATTATATGTTATGGAAATTGAGTTTTAATTTATGAAATTGAAAAGAAAATGTTTTTGCATTAAAGAAATGTGTTGCTTTTTATACATAAATTAAAAACTAAATCATTCGCATATAACTTGATTGAACAGCATTTATAAATTTTGAAAACAATTTCATGATCAATTTTTTTTTCAATTTTATATTATTTTGCACAGTTTGCCATCTATATTTGAACAATTTCATGAGTTTTCCATAGGAGAGAGAAATACTTATAGTTAGGTTTCACCAAAAAGAGAACTAAAATGAAAATATTCAATTGTAAAAAGCGATTATAACATTAAAATATAAACAAACTTATATTTAAAATTTAAAAATTAGATAATTTAGGTTAGCTGGGTTCAAATTTTTAAAACACGTCTTTATTATTGACGTTTAACAAGTTACACCATGAGAAAATGACCACCAATGGCTAAGGCTAAATGTAAGAGAAGTAAAATGATAGTGTGTTAGTTTGAATATTTTAATTTTTTATTAATATAACATTTATTTTTTGACAATTTATCATAAAACTTTCCGCTAGACCCCGGTAAATCAGAATATATAACAAATTATTTCAAAGGTTTTTAAAATGTGAAAAAGCATAGCCTAAGCCTAAGCACCCTTTGTTCATCAAAACCCTCCTTATAAAATGTTATTGCTAGAAACAAGTAATAAAATCCACTCCACAATTCAATTTTAACTCATTGAATAATTATTTCTAAAAACATAAGTAGGGAATAGGAATTATGTGAAGATACTATAAAATATTCAGAGAGGGAAAACTGGAATATATTCCAACATGCTTAATGGGAAGGGATGTGAACCTGGTGATTTGACATTAGGTTTTAAACTTATCAAAATTTTTCATCTTTATGAGATTTTTCCCGTGGACCCCCTAGAAGTTGCTGTGGACCCCCAATTTTCATTTTCATGCCCGTGGACCCCCTGGAAGTTGCTGTGGACCCCTGGGGGTCCATATGGACCACTTTGGGAACCGCTGATTTAGACCCTGCAATCTTGCCAACCAATTACACTTTTACTCAGTGAGATTTCGGGTTTCCTCATTTGTTATCACAGTATAATCTGAAGTATTAGTTACTAAAGTCGGAACTATGTATTATGTGAAAAATCCAGTTGACAATCTCCTTAGTAGCTGTTCAAATATAATAAAAGCACCTGAGGGGGTTCTCTTCGCTTATTTTTCTTCACAATATGAAGTTAGGTGTTACTAATGTCTAGTTTTGAAAATCATTTGTTGCTTGCATAAATAATTTCAAAATTCAACCAAAAAAAAGTTTTACAAAAAAATTAAACTAGTAAAGAAAATTTCAAGTATTGCGACTCTTCTGGTGGCACAGTTTTCTTACGTAATTTTGTAATTATGAGGGGACGTCAAAAATACGTTCATAATATTTGAATGGCCCCTTATTAGTTATTTATTAAGTAAAATAATGATACTTAATAAGCATTAAAATTTAAAAATAACTTTGAGTAAAAAAGTTCAATGCTTAAAACCAATAACAGGGTTAATATCAAATTATTGAGAGAAGTAAAATAGCAATTGAATAGTTAAAATATAATTATTGCACTTGATTCTTATTTTTTAACCTGACTGAAGCTTATGTGTGTGACTTACTAGCAATCTTTCTTCACTACATATTAAACATGTAACAACAATTCTGGCAAACCATTTCATTTTTGTGGCAGGTGATTCTTTGCTTTCAAACACAAATCAGACCGGCCTAGTTCTTTAAGTTATTGTAAAAATACAAAAGAAAAACAACTACTTTGGCTGTTTCATTGGTCATTTACTGTATGACTGCAGGAATTTCAACAGGTTCTAAAAGTAAAGATATGACTCAAATTATGCTTTTGAAAGCATCCCAAAATCTCTTAAGAAAAATTTTTGCTACGAAGTTGAAAAATGAACCTGTTCCCCCATTTTTTAGAAACACTGAAAATTATTCTATGGAAACCTCGTGAATATTCACGGTGATATTGGCATGTTTTGAATAATAACACTCTTGAGGGATTATATGAATTTTCCATGAGTTAATCACTTTTTTAATTACTCGAGGGGGTGAGGGTTTAATGGTTTAATCTCTGGTTTTTTAATTTTGTAAAAAGAAATCTGCATTTTTTCAAAACTTCAAAGCATGTGGCATCTCTGGATATTTTTTTGATAATTTTCCGATTTTCACACATTGAAACTGATAGCTGAAGGCAACTTGTGTGCTACAAAGCGAAATGACAAAATTCGTTTTTTCGTTCCACCCTTCTAACCCTTTATCAATATAATTATCTGCAGTTTTTTTCGCGCAATTATTTTTTTGAGTCACTATATTGAAAATTAAGGGATATACATAAATGAAATCATCTTTGGGAAATTCAATCAGCTTGAGCCAATTATTAATTAAATTGATACTTTTGAGTACCGTCAGTACACGGAGCGCTAAAATATTCTCACAATACAAAAAAAACCGGCTTTTTTTTATCGCAGTTTTAAGTCTTAAAAAGAATACACATTACACTTTTGACTTTAACGACTTTTTTGAGTGAACAGAAATGACAATCACAGGAATCCGATCGAAATGGCAGCTGAAAGCACAACTTCAGTTTTGAATCTAATCGCATATTTCTCTCCAAAATACTCATCATAGAACCCTTGCCGTATTTTCTCTTGGATGAGGAAAATTGAAAGAGTGTTCCTGCAAAGTATCATCAGTACATAGCAACCAACTCCCGATTTTTTCGGGAGACTCCCGAATTTCACTCTTATCTCCTGATATCCCGAAAAAGTATTAAATCTCCCGAATTTCTTTTTGAGTCAAATTTGAGGATTTTACCTTCGATTTTGGATATTTTAACACATATAAAGTCCAAAAAGCATCAAATGAATGTTAAATCAAATCTAATCGAAACTTAGTTTTTTTTCTGAAGATTTAAGTGCAAGCTGTTTTGTGCAATGTTTAAATTGATGGAAAGATTTTTTGTGCAATGTTTTTCTGATAAAAATTAATAGTATAAGTTAATAAAAAAGTTTAAGTAGCATTTCTGTTGTGAGAATCCTTAAATAGTATTATTTTAAAATTTTTTTACTCTTGTGTTAGAGAAGTACTACTGTATTTCTAACAAAATTAGATGTCGTGAAAATCTCCCTAATTTTTTAGAGCAATCTCCCTAATTTATGTTTTCAAATGTTGGCCGCTATGCTGTCAGTATATTCGTAAGGATGGTTATTCTATGTAATTTTAAAGTTGGTGGGACTTGTAAGTACCGCCAGTAGATAAAGGGTTAAAGATGTTGTCATTATTGGTGTATGTATTTCTCCATTAATTTGATGAGGCATCTAGTGGTCCTTGGGCTGACACTAAATTCCGCATCAACGAAGGGTGTATGGTAAGGAAGCTGCAATGGTGTGCAACAACAGGCGTATTGGCTTCTCCGCAGTAAAAGTACTCTAAAGGAAAAACTAGTTTTACAGGAATGGTGTGAATGAGGTAAAACAAACTTTAAGGGATATTGCTCATCATTTAAACTTCGAGGTGAAATATTTTAATGATGCTGGTCAATCGGTCTAGTTTAAGGATCATTCTAACAGTTTCACTTTCAATGTTTGTCATGATTTTTCCTCACCGAGGAATCATCACACATTTGCATAGGAAATTAGAGGAGTGAAGAGTGAAACGAAATTCTTGAAATGGTTAAAATTTGGTGTTTATGTAGCGCTTCCCCTGTTCACAACTTATTACTTTTTGCGATTCGGAAGTATTCTACGTACTATAAAGACAATTATTTCATCCTAAAAGTGGGGAAATACATTAAATGTCCACTTTATTTTTCAAACATTAAAGGCATCAGGGGGAACAGGATAACAAATAATGAGGTATTTGCATGAGTGAGGGATTTGCTTGATTTTATACTTTTTCGATAAATTATGGTCTAAAACTCCCAAATTTCGGATTTTTATGTTCAAAAATGTGTTTGAAATAATTTAAAATTCAATTTTATTTTTGCCAAAACGTCAGAAAAGTCACGTTATCAGAAAACGGGCTTCTATTGGATGTGACGTCACAGCGCATGAAAACCATCATTGTGTTTTCTGTTTTCACGTGATCAGAAAACGGGCTTCTATTGGATGTGACCTCACAGCGCATGATTTGTGATTCGGAAGTGTTTTCGCGCCCAAATAAAAAACGAAATTTCAAAAATTTATATCTCAGAAACTAGGCTACGAAAATACTTGATGTAAACGTCATTCTTCATGGTTTTTTATCTACTATTTTAATAAAAATTTAATCTCAAAATGTGAGAATACCTCATTTGAAACGCGTGAACTGTCACCTCTTTTCACATCATCTGCGTCAAACAGTTAAAAAGAAAATTAATGAAAGCTCGCGATAAAAGAAACTTTCGAACAAGTCAGACATCAGCGGGTGTTTATGTTTGGATGGAGAGATAGTACAACGAAAAGATGGCTTTTGAAAGAAACCATAATATTTTTATTGTCTGGGGGTATGAAGAATCTTTTTTTCTGAATTTGAAGAATCTTTCTGGGGATGTGAAAAATCTTTTTCGTTTCTGTTTTAAGGGCGTTGCAAAAAAACATGTCGAGTCGTGGAAAAATTAAGTTGGTAAAAATGTTAATTAATCAGCTTTGAATCCGTCAGTAGCTCAACCACTTTTCTTTTAAAACTTTGTACTTTGAATAAAAGTCTTAATAGGTATTTTGTGTGTATTTTTCACACCAATTTTCAACTCAAATAAATATTGGGTTGTCCCATAAGTTCTGTTACTTTTCACAAAGTTTTGTCTTTGAAAATTTTTTATGAAAAACTGGTAATAGGTGGAGATTTCAAACAAAGGGGATTTTGATATATGTATATTTATGAACATAATGTGTAATTTTGGTAGTTCTCGTGTTATTATTTCTTTTCGAAATGGCGGTTTGAAAAAAAGACCAAAAACGACGATTTTCGCGTATTTTTTTTCTTTTGTTTAAAAAACTAGGAAGAACGCATAATTCATGGCTATAAAAAGTTTTACTGCATATTTGAAATGTTAAGATTAAGATGTCATAGTTTCAAGATGATTCGATAAGTTTAAGGTAGGAAATTTTGACTTTTAAAACTTCATATATTGGTAATTTCACGTGTTTTTTAAAGCACACCTATTGTTTTTCTAAGCAGCTGGTATGAAGCAAATTAAAGGCAGATGTTTTTTGAACCATAAGGCTTGTTTCAACGGTTTAAACATTGAAAACCTCTTCTAAAAATGTCGTTGAATTGATTTATTTCTAAATTCCATTGAGTTGTTTTTGTTGTTTTTATTGTAGTGTTTTCGTATGAAGCCAATAATTGCTTTGTTCGCTTAGCATAAGTTCAGCGAGTGTAATTCTGATAAGCTAAAACGTTGCGCGCTGGAATATTGCGCACTACTTTCTGAACTTAATTTCAGATATAATTTAATATATATTGCATATTTTGAATACATGGGTATTTCGTAAGCTTTTTTATTGATTTTGATGCTTTTTTTCGTGAAAATTTCTTCGAAATGACTGACATTACTGAGGTAAGTTTCTTTCAAAGATGATATGTTTGAGACCGAAATTTCCTAAGATAAACTTATCGAATTATCTTGAAACTTTGACATCTTAAACTAAACATTTCAATCATACAGTGCAACTTTTTTTAGCCATGAATTATGCGATCTTCCTAGTTTTTTAAACAAAAGAAAAAAATTACGCGAAAATCGTCGCTTGCGGTCTTTTTTTCAAACCGCCATTTTTAAAAGAAATAATATCACAAGAACTACCAAAATCACACATTATGTTCATAAATATACATAGATCATAATCCCCTTTGTTTGAAATCTCCATCTATTACCAGGTTTTCATAAAAAATTTTCAAACACGAAATTTAGTAAAAAGTAACAGAACTTATGGGACAACCCAATAATAGCTTATTTTCGTTTTTCTTGAAAAATAAAATAAACAATTGAAAACTTTAACAATGCCATAACTAAACTGAACCATTTGCTAACATGCCGTATACAGGGTGACCCTTTCACGGCTTTTAATTGGAAAACTTTTGTTAAAGATCACTTAAGGGGACGTTCTCAGCCATGCGAAATATGCTAATTTTACAATATTTCGAGACCCAAAATTATACAGTAAAAGTTTTTCAAATACTATAAAAATTGGCTGTGTTAACTAACAGTATTTTGTCATCCTAAAATGACAAAAATTAATTATATATTATCATATAATTTTTTAAATAGGAAGTCGAAAAAGTATATTATCCTACGAGTCTTCCGATGGATGGGGTTAGAAAGGTTAGCCATGTAGAAAATTCTATGTTGTTTTTTACCAACACAAATAGTTTTCCATGTAGAGAAATGTATATTCAATTAAGTTAACTAATTTTTAAAACAATTTAATGATTATTTTTTAAATAAAAAAATTTTGAACTTAAAATTTTAAAACGCAGCAAAAAACAGCAAATTTTTCTCCTATTTTTGATTAATTAAAAAAATTATCACAACATAAACTGTATAAAATGATATTCACTGAATGCACTTATGTAAAACGAATAATTGTACCAAGTTTCATGTAATTTCATTGATTAGAATTTTGTACAGGCTAACCTGAAGTTCAAAAAACAGGTTTTGAGAAAAAATGCAAAAGAAATAAAAATGGAACATTAGTGGTGGTGATTGTTTACATCTTGTACCCCCATTTTCTGAGGGATGTCGGTCCTAAAAGTATATGTATTGTAAATTTTTGGAATCGTCATGAAACCTACTATTTTATCAAATAAAAATTAAAAAATCGAAATTTTGAAGGTTTTGGACGTCCTGGTCCCCTTAACCTTTGTAAATATTATTTGCTACCGGAAAGGCCCAATCTACATTTTTCTTTTTACTTAGTTCCCCCCCATAAAACATGATTGGATAGGGGAAGCCTAGGCACCTCATACAGACAACCTCTTCCGCTGCCAGTGACGTCACCGGTAGCAGTGTCTGATTCCCCCTTGATTTATCAACGGGTATACTACTTCCATGACCCTAGAAGACGTTGTTTCTAAATAAAAGCCATGAGACATACTTTTCCCCTGTAGATACTGTCGCTGGTAAAAAAATTGCGTTTTGTTTTGTGTAAATTTTACCACCTCAAAAATAATATTGGTGTGTCTTTTCTTAAAACTATTTATTATTCTTGGTTTTATTCCTTAATTAATTATGGTGTTATCATTTGGGGTGGTGAATATAGATTCAATCTTCAACCAATAATTTCAATTCAGAACAAAATATTTAAAATTCTAAATACTCAAATCAGCCCCAATAATTTTAGATCCCTTAATTTACTCTCCTTTCGACATAATGCATACTTCCGTATCATACTTTATATTTTTCGCCATAGTTATTTGTGTGATTTTAGAGAAAGAACTTATAATTCTAGATCAATTCAAACTTATCAGATTCCTAAATTTTCCAAGGATAACTTTACTAAACATTTCTTTTACCTAGCACCCAAATTATTTAACAGTTTGCCTCTAAATTTAATTAGTATAAATAATTTATCTTCTTTTAGACGAAATTTATTTAATTTCTTAATAAATATCGACGATCCTGATCTATATTTTCACCTCATTTGAAGCAAAATCATTTCAATTTTGCCCAGCTTTTTGCCAATTTTTTAATTTATTAAATTGTGTTTGGTTTTTCCTTCTTTGTTAATCAATTCATGTAAGATTTTATTTTTAGGTAGCCTGAACGGGATTTCTGAATTTATCCCCTTGGCTACTAATATGTTCTTAATTTCTGTATTTGTTTTCTGTCCTTGTGAATAAAGATTATTATTATTATTATTATTATTAGATACAAAGGAGAGCCGTCTATGCCACCTCTAGTGAATGCTCTATCTACAGCAACACCTCCAAAGGCTCCCTTGTTTCGAAGGCATTTATTCCAAGAGGCCTTTAAGCCTAATCCGTTGGCCCTTAATGGTGCCATGGATGGGAGTTAAAGACGGCAGTTGATGGATGTTTCTCTTTGAAAAGTCCTGACCGGAATGTTTGAAAGGGGTGTAAAAGGGTTTCGTAGTGAGGGGTTAATTGTGTTAGGGGGTGGTTAAGGTGTTTTCTAAGATCTGGAAAGAGAAGAGGGGATCAAAGTTTTCGAACCCATCCCTCCGTTATTGCTTTCTATGGTGTACATTAAAATAAATGGACGTTTATGGATGAAGAAGACTTGTTTCTTTCGAAACTTGCCCCCTTTTTTTTCTTTTTACGGACTTAATGGACCTCCAATTTTATAACCTCTTAAACATAATCGTGACAGTCTAAAATTTTGGACTTATGTACCTGTCAAAATCAACAATATCCTGATTGGTTTGACCGTAATCCTGGCAATGTAACTAGTGATAAGAATTGTAATGTAAGTATTTTTTTCTTAACTCCGACTCTTAAATTTCAGTTTGTTTTTACGCTGGTTTTGTGAGAATAAAAGAATAACAAATATATTAAAATCTTTACCATCAGGTTTACCATTTTTTTATCGTTATATATAAAATGATCATGGCAGGAAAAACCTTCTCCAAAGTCCCTTAGGGCAGTGGTCTCCAACCCCCGGTCCGCGGACCGGTGCCGGTCCGTGGATCAAATGGTACCGGGCCGGGGGCCGACCATTTCATTGAAAATGAATTTAAATTCCTTGGTTTATTACTCCAAATTAATGAATGAAATAAATTATCAATCACTTTATATTTATTTTTTGATGAAACTATGTTTTATTTTGAAAGCATGTTTAAATACAATTAAATTAAAATTAATAAATCAAAATAATCTATAAAGTAAACAATCAACGCCCCCCCAGCGGGCCGCGGTAAAATTATCAAAATTTGACCGGTCCGTGGTGGTAAAAAGGTTGGGGACAACTGCCTTAGGGGTTTAAAATTTAGAGGCGTTTACCTTGGGTCAGTTGGGGGTAGAATGATTATAGAAGTTTTAACAGTTTATATTTATAAAATTTAATGTTTCTTGGCCTGTGGGTTTTTTCTGAGCCTCAATAAAATTAGCATGCAAAAAAATTTATAAATATGAACTGTTAAAATAGCAATAACCATTTTACCCCTCCCTACCCTGGCCTAAAAATTATCTCTGCAGAAAATAAAAAACTTCTTTAAATCAAACAAAAAATACTAATATAATTAAAGGGTTACTAGATTTTAATGAATTCAAGCTTTTCTTATAGTTTCCTTTCATGGCAAAAATTAACATATTTTCTAGCATTTATTTTTGTATAGAATGTGTTTTAATTTTTTTAAATAGTTTTATAAAATGGTAAAATGACTCTATTAACTGGTTTTTGTGAGAATAAAAAAATGAAAGAATAACAAAAATCTTAAAAAAGGATTAATTTTAGAAAACTGCTTTACTTGAAAACATGTGTAATAGTCTACATTCTACAAGGGTTCGCATTTAAAATATCGATTTTCTTTAATTACCCATACTAGTATAATATCACAATCTTTAGTTAATCATGGTAGCGTGCGGAAAAAACTTATTTTCCCCTTATTTTTTGTCAGTTTTTTTGGTGTTGATAATTCGTAATTGAAGATGTTCCTCCCGGGTATACTAAATTTAATACGAAATCATCAAAGTTCTTACTAATTCATCCCAATATCTCCCGAGAGAGACTGAATCTAAATATCGCCACAAAAATACCTCTAACGTCCTTTAACTTATATTTTTCTCCAATAATTTCTACAACTCGTCTCATTGGATGGGTAACCGAAGAAAAACGATCAGAAATTCCTTGAACTGACACTTTCTTTATAAAAAAATAGCGTCACTGATGAAACAACTTAAAACACTAATTAGAAAACTTCCGCAAGTTTATTTTTTAAACCGGGCGTTCTAGAAATTTCCGATAATCATCGTTTGACATTACTTTCCCCAACCCACCAATTATCAGGATTAAAAAAAAGGAAGAAAAAATCCCCAAGCGTCAACACTAACCCTAAATCAGTGTAAATACTAATAATGGAGATAAAAAAAAGTCCACTGGATGTATGATTTTCCAAAGCCACGAAGCGTTTTTAAATTACTTTAGGTGCTCCATTTTTTATGTCATCCTAATTAAATTGAAAGTCCCGACGGGATCATCTTTTAATTTATTCATTGAGATTTTCGTGGTGAAAATCTTCCGATAATTACTAACTCAGTGAGTGACATTAGTTGATCGATAGTTAAGTGGCTTTTAATCAGCGGAAACATTTTTACCACGTTTTCATTAACCCACTTTCAATCTTATCTGTCTGTGTCTGTTCCGGTGGAATTTATAAATCAATTTTAAATAAGAGGCAAAATCTGTAGAAAAGGAATCTTACAAGGTTCCCAGGCTAAACTCACAGAAATAGACAAAAATTTTTCAAGGGTTAGAAGATGACTCAAAATATTTATACTGTGAAAAAAATTAGCTACGGAATTACAGTAGAGAAAAGATCTGTCTTTTCGGAATTACGATTTTCGGCTCTCACATGGTATTTAGCCTCACTCAGTGTCTCCGAAATGCACTTAGTGCTAACGATGTTTAAAGAAGTAAGATACTGAAAAGAGAAATTCAGCAAATATACAGGGTGTTTCTAAAGTCCGTTTCACTGCTTTTAATTTAGAAATATCACCTAGTGAAGTGAAAGTAAGGTATACCCCTAGGTGAGTAAACATTAAGAATCCAATGAAATAACTTACAGTGCACTTAGTGGTGAAACAAAAAAAAATTAACTAAAAACTAATGGAAATAGAGGGAATTCTTCAGAACGAATATTGTTGCCAATATTATGAAAAACTCACTGGAAACGTCATGATAATATCTTGAATATTCGCGGATATGTTAGCATGTGAAAATAGCATTTTTCAGGTCTCAAAAAGTTTTTATTTTTAATTTTTCTGTTAAGTTTTGTCTTCATAAAACTAAAACACTCATAACTACATAATAACACTAGTAACAATAAGCATTATGTAGGTAATAATACGAAAATAACGGATCATTCATAAACAAGAAGTAGCTGATGAAGGATCCATTACACTTTATTTTTACTTTACACGAGAAGTAGAGAAAATTATTTTATACTTTTTTAGTATATACGCTTTAAAAACACGGTTTTAAAGAAGCTTATCCATTAATTTCTATCCCATCATAAGGACTTAACGATCCCGTGAATGGCATCGTTGACACAGGTCTGAAAAGAAAGTAGTATTAAATGAGATTTCCTAGCAGCCGGATTTAAACTCCTCCTACCTACTGTGGGACATTAGCGAGACAATGTGCTGTTAGAGCCAATTTGCAATTCAAATAGCCGCGGCCTCAGATCCCCACTCCTTTTGTGGAAAACAACGCCTTCTCCACTGATTCTTTGAAAGTCAGATTAAGGGTGACGATAAAAAAGAACTCTTTCTCTCGAAGTACTTTTTATTCGCTTCAATTGATGAAATTTCTCCACGAAGGCATGAGAGGTGCCCTGATTAACGAGATATTAGATTTCATTTTAGTCAGAAAAAAGCGTGAAATGACTGATTTTTTTCATCGACATCCTTTCATTAGTGTGGACACCACGATGACCTTAATGACCTTTGACTGGTAAACAGTTCTTTCCAAGGTAATTTGAGGGAATAATTACAGAGCTAACAATTTTTGCTTTGTTATTCGGTTCGTCTTGGGGTTTTTTGAAGGTAGCTTCGGCATCGGGGAGCCATTTGCTGTTTATTATCATCAAGTAACAAAAACGAGCGCATTAAGATTTTTGGGCACGTATTTTTTATGGCAGAGCCCCCTGGGGAGCAATAGAGGGAATTCGGTGAAAGCGTTGAAAGAATCTAATGCCTTGGAAGAGATGTACTGGGATCATTAGACGGAAATGTGCAGTTCACGTTCTGTCAATTTGTCCGAATTAAATTATTGAATACAGTGAGCAAGAGTATTCTTTAGATTTTGGGTGTGTAAGCGTAGATTCAGAAATAAAAATGCAACCATTGTTCAAATGAGAAAAAGTTTGGTTTTAGCGAAACAATTATTTACATATTTATTAGTCTTGCCGATAAAAATAAATCTTAGACTCCCCGTTGGTTTGGAACCATGTTTTTTAAGAAGCATCCAACAGGGAGGAGATAGTAAAGAGGAGGCGAAAGCGCAGTAGCGCACATTTGAAGCAGGTGGTTTTCATTTTTGGGCTTCACAATCCCAGCACCCCTTGCGCGACCGGTCCAATGAATGGTTCAAATTCCACGACCGAGTGGGAGGTGACGAAATATACGTCATTTGCCACGGAGCGAATGACGTTTTTCTTCGCATCGAAGTCCATTTCTCCTCGCGCAGTGCATCATGGGAACGAAGAGCCCGAGCTATAATGCGCAGAACTGAGTGTCCCCAGTACTTCATTCGCTCAGTGGTATATTTCGGCTCCTGATCACTCTCTAAGCCCCAGTGGCTCAGTGGTATAGTGCTTCGCGCTTCCACACCACTGGCCCGGGCTGGGCAAGGTCCACTCAGCCTTTCATCCCTTCAGTGGGTCGATAAAATGAGGACCAAGCGTGCTTGGGAACTAAACACTGGGGGTCTCGCGTTAGAATGACCACCTAACCGGGACACATGCCTAACACCTTGCACCCCAGGGTCCCACGGTCACGAAAACGAAGATGGGCATCGTAGGCCTTGGCCCACTAGGGCTGTTGCGCTAATGAGTTTAGCTTAGTTTTTAGATCACTCTCTCCTCCCTAGCATCCAACCAGTATTTTCTTTATACACATATTTTTTTATACTTCTTCCTTAGTTCAAATGAGAATTTTTATTTGTTTGTCTTAAGAGATTCGTGAACTTCTAAAAAATTGACTTACTCTAAAATGCATTTACGACTGAAACTCAATGCCATAAGATAAATATTTTTTTTCATCATGAATCTTACAGTACGAGTACACTCACAGCCATATTCACATTCAACAGCGTCGGTGTTAAATACTTGGTCAAAAATGGATTCCATCAATCAGAGTCAGCAAAAAGCGAAGTTTTATCTTTAGCTGCTAATTAACACCGACTCTAATGGCTGTGAATATGGCCTCTAAGGTTAAATTGCTTTACTGTTTTTTATTACTAAATTTGATAAGTTTGCCTGAAGAATTTGATATCAAAACTAAAATATATTCATTCAGACTGCAACGTCACTTGACCAATGAGAAACAAGCTGAGCTAACAAAGAAACTAGTTCCCAGTGCGGTGTCTGAATTTTGAGTGTAATTAAGAATTTTAATTCTGAAATATGATTAGTTAATTAAATCCATAATTATATAGAGTCTTTTTATCACGATTTGGGCACTCCTAGCAACCCAACAGGCTTTCTGTTAACTCGGGTTTTCCTTCCGCGTAGTGACGTCATAAAGAAACATTGCAAACAAGTAAAGTAAATACTTATAAATATAACAAATCGAATAGAGGAAAATCATTCATATCCCTACATCCTAATTAGCCTTTTGCTTTTTTTCCCTAATTTATTTCTCCCGCAACTCAACTGAAACTCAATCAATATCAAGAGTGATTCTTTTCCCCGTTTGAAGAAAATTAAATTGTTCAGAATTTCTTTTTATCACTGCGCGCAAAGGCAAATCGCATTCATCTCACACGATAAGACTGTTGCCATTTCGAAAGACATAATTATGCGATGAAAGTGTAGGAAGCCTTGTCATCTAATTTCGAACGGATGCCGAGATAAAAATTTATTCAATTATGTTTAGTGACGGAGAGTTTTAAGCCGCGCGTCTCTGATAACATTATAATTCTGTTACATTTTTTTGCTTCGCGAGTTAAAATTGGATGTTTCGTTATTAGAAAATAAAACGGATTTTTATTTTTTTCTTCGATTTATTAACTTTGTTTGGTGTTTTCTGTTCTTTGCGCACATTGAAGTATATCGTAAAATTAGTGTAGCCAACATTTTCTTTTGGTTTGATATTTTGAAACTTGTTAGGTTTTCAGCATGGAGGAAAGAGTAAACAGGAGACGAAATATACATGCGCAGTAGCGCACAAATGAAGCCGGCGATCTCGGGCGGCTTTCCTTTGATGTTCATTTGAGGCGGTCTACTTCCCAGCATCCCTTGCGCGTGGCTTGTTTATGTTTTTCCTCGTTGTTTGTGTTTTCCGTGCAGTTTTCATACAATGCGGCTATACATTGCGTTTTTACCCTAAAATTAAATCAAATTAATAATATAAAAGTCTGCTATTTAAATTGATTGCAGTTTCGAAGTCAATCAAATCGATATTTAAGAAGCGAAATTCAAAGCATTTTCAGAATCGAAAGCGCCTCGCCAGAACAGGGTTTTAAACTGTTTTTTGGAACACGTAATCCCAAATTTGGATACATTTTTAGTTAGAATTTTGATTTTAATTAACTTATTTTAAAAAAGTGTGAGTTATAAAGGTTTTGTAGGAGATGAGGAGAAGGAATTAAGCATTTAGTTTTATTTATTTATAAAAGACATTTACTTAACAATTGAAGAATTTATTGTATGCATATATTCACTCAATCGGAACTGCAGTTGGAATGCCGGCAGCCAAAAAGAACATCAGAAATAAAATCACGACGGCCGCCGGAAGTAAATATAAACAGACCCACGTGCTTTAGCACAAAAAGAAAACAGGTAAAAGAAAAATATGCATTGACTCCAACAGGTTTAAATACTAAAGCGGGGCCTAGGGGCCAGGAAAATTTGACTAAAAGTAAAGCAACAGTTGATTGAATACATCATGCGAGCGAAATGGCTTCGAAATCTTAGATTTGAACTGGACTGTGTTCTTGTTTTCAAGACCATTATGTGCTCAAAATCGATTATGTGCCTACTCAAATTTAAGATCTTTATTTGTTTAAAATCTACACGGTACTCAATTTTAAAAACATCCTATTTAGAAAGTACTCTTCACATGCTCATTTTCGAGACTTCAATCTTCTTATAATCGACTCAAATTTGTTTATTTTTAAAACCCCCTATTGTTAAGAAAAAACTTTACCTAAAGCTCATTTTTTAGATCTTTATTATTCACTCAATACAAAGCTTTTTGAATTATGAACATCTGTTAACTAACTGCAAATAGCAATGCTTTCTTTCTTAGAAGAACATTTAAAAAAAGACCTCTCATCAAAAAATTGAGAGCATTTTTTAACAATCTACCAATATTGAGACCTGAGTTTCTTATAATATTGAGCAGCTTTCATTTGAAATAAATGTGAAATGAACCCTTAAATCAAAGTTATTCATAAAATAAATAATTATAAAATTTATTTAAAACACAATAAAATGACACTTCACTTGAAATTATTTTCATAATAAAATAACAGAAAAATATTACATGAGAATTATTCTGGAAATAAGTTTTTAAACACAGAGCAAAATACAACACACAATAAGTTTATATGGAACGGACCAAAATGTAAATCAGCTGATAATTTAGCTAATAGATAGGTAGAATGAGAGAACAGCTTCAAAATAATAAGTTGACATCAAGACATATAAATGTAAAATATAATGTAAATTATTTTTTTTCTTGAAATGATTAAAAAACACACTTATATGGGCCATAGAATATAAAATCCTAATTTTAAATTATGCAAAAACTTTACTCATACATCATTCATGATTTTTTCAACTGTTAAGTCACAGCCATTTTTGTATTTTAAATAGACTTATTTTGCAAGATCAAAGCTCACCAACCCTCAAACATATCAACAGTTAGTTATAAGATGTGCCAATAACCCCCAATTGTTCATGAGGCATGAACTCGATGAAACTGACACTGGGTCCAAACTTGGTAGGATGTTTTACACCCCAAGGGGCATCCCTGTAGGTATTACGACACACTAACCATAAACTCCCAAGAAAATCCCCCCGGAAATTTTATAACTATTGAAATTTCTTATATTTGTCAGCAGAGTAGCACACTGTCTTCTCATCAGTACGAGGGAGGAGAGAGTAAACTCTTTCCTCCATGATCAGAAAGGACTGCAAATTTAAATTTTTTACTTCTACCATAAGAAACATTTAAACTTAATTTAAATTATTATTTATTTTAAAATCATAAGTATTGAAATTAATTATTTAAACATTAAAAAAACAGGATTTATTGTATGATTTGGAATATGTGTTTATACAAATAAATCAAACTTACAATTTTAAAAAATATTTATCGTTTTAAAATAAAAAGTTACAAATTGCTTACTAAACAAATTTATATGATAGTTTTAAAATTAATAAATTAAATATTAGTTCATGATTTAATGTAGATTTTTCCCTTATATATTGCATACAAAAAACAATTTAAATGCAAATAATTAAAAAATAAAACTTCACAAACGAACCCAGGTTGTTTTGATGTGAAGAAAGTATTCTACTTACTACTTTAATTCATCTGCACATACAGGATTGTAATGACAGGATAGTGTTAATGTTGCTAATCACAGAATCAAGTGTCAGCTGGTCAGGTAGTGGTGGGTTAAGAGTAGGGAGGGGTCAAAGATGCAAAAAACGTGAAAAATAAATTCATCTGTTCGTTGATGAAACTTGGTGGAGATGGTAGTTTAGATCTTTCTGATTACAAAAATAACAGTCAGCTGGCTGGGTGGCAGTGGAATGACCTTCAGCTGGTCATGTGAACTAGCAAACAAAAGTTATCTCACAATGCATGAAATTTGATGATGATGTCAATCTTTGTTACATAAGGTAATAACGAGTCACTACTAGTTTTCAACGTTGTTCAATGGTGACTTTCCAAGAGTAAGGATTTGTACTAGCAACTCAAGAATTAATATCTATTGTATTAGTAAGTTGTTATTACTTTATGTAACAGAGTTTGACAACCCTACCAAGTTTCATGCATTGCCAGATAACTTATTTGTATGCAAGTTCACGTGACCAGCTAACTGTCATTTTTGTAATCAGGAAGGTCTAAACTACCATCTCCATCAAGTATCCAAAAGAAAAGTCAAGTCAAAAATGTTCAACTGTAAACAAATATTAATGAATAATTTTGTGATTTTTTGCTTGCGCCAAGCTATTAGAAAAGTACAGCAAAGAGTTGTCAATTAATTAATTAAAGATAACAATTCTAAATCAATCAGAAATTTTAAGTAAACAATTTAAATAAAAGAGAACTAAAGCTGTGTATCCAGCTTAGTAAAATCAAGTTAAACAATTTTTCTAAGGACGAAGCATCTAAATCTTTATTAGCCAATGTCTCGATGTATATTAACTGCTAAATTGTGCCTAAACTTCACTGGTACAACAAGGTTAGTGTTTTAAACTAATATACCTACTTATTTGAATTAATGTCTGTATGACTTCCTCATACGAAAAGTCTCATAACAGTATACATATTTTTAATATCTTTACTATCAACTAAATTTTTATGTTCTACAGCAAAAATGTTCATCAAATTCACTTGATTCATACATGTTATAAATAATGTACGCATTTTCATCATACATGAACATTTTAACAATTTTGCCAAAGAAAAATTAATCATTTTCACAATTTACAAGTACACAGCTTCATCTTGTATACCAGGTGCCATTATAGCACCGACACTTGATAACGCTGGTAACATTGAGAGCATTTTATACGCTCATGAAGGCATCTGGACTCTTGTTCCCAACTCCGAGGAGAGCGGACGTGCAATTTCATCGCTCCCTGATCAGGGCTTGGGGGGATCGGTAACAGTCTCCGGAGAAAACTATTCAGCGGGAGCGGAGTCTTGTTGGAGAGCTCAGTAGAACTCATCACCAGTTCATGGTTTCCCGACGCTGATGGACGAAGGAGCAGAGTTGCAGGTTCCGGCTGAGGATTTTTTATTCGCTATCAGGAAACCAACAGCCGCTGTAGACTACAAGCCGGTGAATCTGGCAGATTTGAAGAAATAAGGGTTCTGAATTCAAGCTGCATCTATAATACAAATTTAGAATACTAATTACTCCAAGAATATGTGAACTAAATTTTTAAAAATGTTTTTCGCAATAGATAATTCTACTGTGTTAGGGGCCATTCATTAATTACATAAGGATGATTTTGGCAATTTTTGACCCCCCTCCCCCCATATAAGGGTACGTAAGATTTTTCAAACCCCTCCCCCCTGTTCTTACGTAAGATTCCATTATGTTTTTCAAAACAATAAAATGTTAGAAAACTCTCCGTTTGAGGTAAATCAAAGATTTTTATTTTTCAACAGATAAGTAATATTCTTGCTGTTAATTACATATTACTATTCTATTACAGTAGAACCCCGATTATCCGCGCAATTGGGTGGCAAGGGTACCGCGGATAGTGAAAATCGCGGATAACCCGAAAAAAGACTAAAAAGTGGTGTAAACATGAAAAAAAATATTTCAGCATAAAAACTATGTTTTATTGTACAAAAACATGGTATGTAAAACTTTTAAAATATGTACAGTACAGCAGAAACATTTGCTCTACATCTAAAATATCTCTAATCTCATCTATAATTTGCTCTCATCATTAAAATTTTTTTTCTTGGCACTCGCGGATCATCCGCTCGCGGATAATCGGGGTTCTACTGTATATGATTATCTCTTGATTAGAATAATTGAAATTTGTTTATATTAACTAGGAAAATCTTACGTAAGAATTGGTTTGACCCCCCCTCACCCCCCAAGTAAGGGTATGTAGAGATTTTTCCAACCCCCCCTCCCCTCGGGACCCTTACGTAATTAATGAATGGCCCCTTATACCTTTCAAAGGTTTTTACCTCTAACAATATGTGACTATTTCATATTATCAAACATATTTACATTTATTTGTATGTATTTCTGTTTTTATGAATAACTTTCTCAATTACCTTGGCAATTAATTACTTAATTTGATATGAAAAAAGGCATTATAGGAAGACAAACCTGAACGGAAATAGCGGGTTAAAAGTGACTTAGTAAAAGACTAGCATGACATAGACCGTATAGTCTCACAAGTATTAAAATTTAGTTAATAAATCCATAGGTTCCCAAATTTAAAAGTTTGAGAATCTATGGGTTAGATGATAAGCGGAAGAGATATTAAGATATTATGGGAGAGATAAGTGCCAACAAAAAACACTAAAAATTTCAGTAACAAAAGAAAATTAGTGTAATACTCAAACTAGGAAGTAAACAAACAAGATCAATATTAAAACTTGAGTAAATGGGTGTAACTTTATTAGTTCATAATAACCCATGGTGGATTTGGAAATGTTTTTGGACATTTTTAGGAAACCTTTTAACTTCTATTAATTATATTATTGCTATTGAGTCCCTTTGCATTTTGGAATTCAAACTGTCTAATGACATTTTTCGAAATCGCTCCAAGAGCATGTAACGTAATAGGGGAAATTCTATTAACCTCAAAAGGAAATATAAATCGTTCGTTGAAATACTTATGCCTCTAATTTGTGGGTGAAAAATGGCGAGCACATGGTACTACGTTTACGACCATTACCAAAAACGTTAGTTGTTTACGATTATTCCATCATGCCAAATGGGCTTGTTACAAAACGTTTAATGTTCTTAGAAAAGAGTATCGTAAGATATGAATGGGTAAAGATGTTATGATAAAATATACAATACAAATAACACTATTCTTAAACAATTTGAATTGAAAATGAACGTTACTTACTTTCAATATTTGGGGTATATTCCTATATTCAAGGGATACATTTTCATTTCTCATCTTCTCACCAACTCAAAAGCCGAGGAAGAGGAACCAAAAGTTCTTGTTCTTCATATTAAATAAAGCTGCTTTTGATTTCACGATCGTTTTGAGCATCTGAATTATAACAAAAACAATGTCGCCATCTCCTCACGAAATCTGTTTGTTTATCGTCGAGCGCCTAGCGCAGCGCATGCTGGGAAGCATACCGCTGCGCAGAACTGGCCGAGAGGTGTCACCACTACTTCATTTTCTCAGCATTACATTTCGTCTCCTGTTTACTCTCTCCTCCATGGTTTTCAGAAGGGGGATTCCTGTAAATAAATTTCTGAAAATTCAATTGTAAATATTATGTGAGAACCAATATATATATAAATTGAATTCTCAATTATTTTATCTCGAATAATCAACAAATTTTTATCAGTATTCAAATAGAAATAATTTTTTATAATATATTTGTAGTTAATTTTACCATGCTTTCACAAGACTTTCATATATACCACTCTATTACCAATGAAATTATTTTTATTAGAGACTTCGCACGTTAATATTTTTGTTAACAAGATTTAACATTCCTTCCTCAATTATAAAAAATGTATATTCTTGGTCTAAAATATGAACTATCCGTTAAATTTTGACTTCTGGCTATGAATAAAATATTTTTTCTACAACGTTATTGGGATGAAGTATCTTTAGAGGGCTGTAGAGAACAAAACGATTGCCCTACTTTCATAGTTTATTCATCAAGATAAAATTAGATTTCCATAAATTACATAAAGCACGCGTTTTAAAATACCTGTTTAAACTTTTAGCAGTCACGTAATATTTAGATATAACCCACACAACTTCCTGGATCTCCTCTTGAAGTTTAAATTCTAAATAAACACGAAAACTTTCACTGAAGCCAAAGTGAACGCTTCCCATAACTCAAGGAATTTATCGTAAGAAATGTGTGTGTACCGTAAGATTAACTTCAACCTATGCGTGAACGCATACATAAATAAACAGGGTTTAGCACTATGTGTACTTTCCGGCCAGAAAATCAACTCTTCGCTTCTGTGAAATATTTTTCAGAACTTTCGTGAACACGAAAAATAAATAAGCAACCCTCATTTTGCACTGGCTCTTCGATAATTATACTAAATGATCTGCTTCTCTTATGATTTATGAGGAGGAATTTTCTGGAACTTTTCCGGCCCCCTAGCTCTCCTTTTTAAGTGAAAGAGGATTTCTGGCTGCAAACTATTTCTTATTAAAAATGCGCAACAACTAAATCCTCCCCATTTGTATTTTTTTCCGAGTGAATATTTCTCCGAATGTACGTGGCAACATATCGAAATTAGCACTAGTTACTTCTTTCTTTCGAAGTAGCGTTATCGTTTAGATTAGATACATCAAATTCTCTAGAAACATCTGCTTTTGGATCTTTTCATAACGAAAGAGAAGAGTAAGGACGGATTTACATGCAACAATCCAAGCGACGCGATTGGCCGATTCCTATGAATTCCCTACAAATGACGACGTAACTACTACATCATAGCACTAGGGCCAATGGTAGGGCAAGATTCTAAATCAATGAAGAAAGCAATAGGAAGTTTTCCCCATGGCGTCACGGTTGCATAGCTTCAGTCGCTGCATGTAACTCCCACCAATCTCTAATCAATAGCAAACGGTGATATTCTCGTTATACCATTGGCAGGGGATGTAAATAGTATTCTTTAATAAGCGGAACATTTATTAGAATGAATGCTGGAATAACGAGACCTGAATCCCTTGTTTTATGATTACTCGTATTACTTTTATGTCAGAAACGTAGTTAATGCGAATATTGAAGGGGAAAAAATCGTTCGATAAATGTTCGCCACGCAAAGCTGGCAGCGGGATTTATGTTATTGCTTCCAAACACGCATCTTGGTTTGATTAGTCTTGATACAGATTTTCAATAACAATAAGTGAGCGAGAATCCTAAAGAAACGGGGAAGTTAATTAGTAAAAAAAGCATTTCTGAATCTCTCGTTATGTGATTAGGCTAAATTTTTTGGAATAATCTAGATTAAGTTAAGATTCAAGTGGGATCATACGTATATTTAAAAAAACTACGCATATTTTATGATGTTTTGTCAATGTTTATTTTCATTACACTTATTAAGTTAAGTAAATAATATGTGTTACTTGAAGACCCACATTTAACAACAGTTAGGTCAAATGTTTCTTTTTCACAATAAAAGTTATTTACAGGAGCATGTATCGTTTCATAGTTTGTTAGTATCTAATAGAATAGCAGACGTATTCTTAAGTTTAGTTATCCTTGTGAATCCTTACATGTATCTACGGTACGTTTCAAATGTTTCCTACACCAGGGGGTAAATGAAAACAGCAGCAACAACGTTTTCAATGTCTTGAAGTAAAAAACATATGCTAAAGAAGTGAAGAGCTAAAAAGAAATAGAATGAAACATTGAAAAAGGATACATTGATATATAAATATTTTTTCTTAGATGAAGGTTAAGGGAATAGCAGTTTGAAGAATTGGAACTACATTCTATTTACTGTGCAATATGCACTCAAATTTCTCACAAATCATCAATAATGAAACTTATTACATACTAATTGTTATCACAAGAAGAAAATTATTTCCTACTAACCAATACATTTATATTTTTTCACCTTTAATGAACGTTTCTGACTAATGTATCCTCATAGGATTTTACCATTAGTTAGAAAGGAGTTCAACCGTTAAAACAAATTCATACAAAGTAGCACTGACTTTTTCCCCATTCGTTTCTAAATGTTCTAAATGAAGTGTAGTAAAAAGCTTAAAGCCCTTCTCTTTTTTTACTCATCAGAAAGTTTCCAGCCTTAATGAGATCTCTAGAGGATTTTTAACAGCCGCGTGGGTTTTAAGGAAAAAAGTGAGACAAAATACACGCAAATCATTCAATTTATTTAAACTTCATAAAGATCTCACTTGAATCTATCAATATTTAAATGTAAATTACTTTTTTTGTGTGTCACGTAAAAACTCTAAATATCTAGACAGGATTAAACTAATTCGCATGAGGACATTTTTACCATTTTAATAACCTTGTGAAAGAAAAGTTATGTTCATCATTATAAATTTTCCAGAAAAGTATGCTGAAATAGTTTGAGTTTAATATAAAAATGGTTTTAGTAATTTGTGTTTAATCATCCCTGGAATTGAAATAGTTTTGTTTATTTTGTAGGACTAGGGGATCTGCTCACTGCTCGTTATCGCTCACCAACCCCGGAACTGCTTCGCAGTTCTTTTCAGATCGCTTCGCGATCTTAGCGAGCACAGCTCGTTCATATCATCCTTTCAGAAATACCTTTCAGATTGATACCTTTCAGCTATTTCAATACCGTTTAAGCCAGCGGTTCTCAAACTGTGCTCCGCGGAGCCCTTAGGGCTCCGCCAAGCATTTCCAGGGGCTCCGCGAAGAAATTTGAATTAACTACACTTTTTGATAATTTCTAATTTGTTTTTCTCTGAAATGTTATATAAATAACTTTCTGTAAGGTGTCGGTAAGGTCTGCTGGTTTTTGCTTTTTTCAGGTCTTTTTTGGTTTACCAAAACAAGTTAAAACCCTGTTTTTAGGGTCAAATTTCCAAAACTTTTCTGGGGGAGGAACCCCCGGGATGGGACGATTTGGCGCTGGCCGTTTGGGCGCCGGCCCGTTTCGGAACCAAATTTTTCTTCTTCTAATTTTTAGAAGATTTATGAGAGTTCTTTTTACTTCCATTTTATGGTACTTACGTATTATCCCGTCAACCGTTCCGTGACTGTCAAATTCAGCGGCACAGCCATAGAAAAATCAATGGGTTGTTTACCGTTTTCGGATTCAGCGGTATGGTAGACGGGATAATACGTAAGAACCCATTTTATTTCTGCCGCTGAAACGGCCGCGCCGAATAGTAGCACACCAAAGAACCCCATTCCCCCACCTCTCAAATTGATTACTCAGCACCTTTTTTTATAAAGTTCAGCAAAATTATAATCATACTTAAAAAAGTATGTCCGAAATTCGGAGTAGATGTACCAAAACCAAGGGAAAACCTGTTTTTAGTAGAGTCAAATTTACAAGCCCCCCCCTTTATAGCATTTGGAACCTAATTACACAAAACGTTTTTTATATTAAGTTCTTTAAGATGCAAATTCTGCCAAAAAATGTATAAAAAGCTAACATTGATCCTATGGTATGGGAGGGGATAAGGAATGATTTTAGGCCATGTGTAAATAAATTTCGATATGTACCTCTGACGTATGGTCTAACAGCCCCCCAAAACAGCTCTCGATTTCAAAAGAAGCCACTTTTAAGAAAACAAAATTTACAGATGTATAGATTTCTGTATGAATCCTTTGTTCATGCATCTCCGGCATAATGATTAAAAAGTGATAGCAGTGACAAAATTTAAGTGACAGAAATGAGATAAAAGGCACAGAAATTTAAAATAAAGATTAACATTGTATCCAATGATAAAATATAATTGGTAAACAAAATATTCCATATATCCTGGGGTGTATATAGGAGGGGCGAGGGGGCCCTGCCTCTCCCCCGGAAAATCGGACTACGTATAACAAAACAAGTTAAAACCATGTTATTTAGGGTCAAATTTCCGAAATTCTTTTGGGGGAGGACCCCCAAAACCTCCTATTGTACTTGAAACTTTATTATTGTCAATTTTTATAGTAATTTCATTAAAATTAAAATCCTACCTAAAATGAATGTCCAAAATTTGGACAATGATGTACCTAAAACGAGTTAAAAACTGTTTTTAAGGAGCACATTTCACAAAATCTTCTGGGGAGGAAGGACCCCAGACCCTTCTATTGTACTTGGATCTTAATTCGTCACAATTTTTCTTACAAATAAATTATCTTAGATGCAAATTATACCTAAAAATGTTTTTAAAAGCTACGTTAAACTGTTAAATATGCATGGGAGTGGCTGAGGAATAATTTTGGACCCCTTCCGAAATAAATTTCTTTTATGCTTTTATTTCTAGAAGCAATGGGTTTTATGTAACTTGCTTTTATACCTTGAAAAATTTATTTCGGAAAAGGGCTCCGCGAAGAATTTGTCTCTTGAAAAGGGCTCCGGGACATAAAAAGTTAGAGAACCCCTGGTTTAAGCTATTGAAAATAGTAAAAGACAAAACCTATATTACACTCAATGTTTACAAACAATTGATTTTGGTGTGGGAAATTCTATATTTATATAGTATTGTAAGTTTCTGGAAAACTCTTATCAGTCTTTTTAAGATATTTTATTCAGAAAGTATTTTGAAGCGCATTTTTAAAGCGTGAAAGGAATTATTTTCATCATAAAATACGGCGCCGATTGGTCGTTGTGATTGGAGGGATAATAAATTGTACTACAGTTTCTTGCTGTTAACTGCAACCTTATCCGTAATCCAGAGAAGTGGAAATATTTTAGAATTGAGAATTTTTTTAGAAATTCTAAAGGCTTATTGCACATCCTCAAAAGAATCCGAACAGTTTGATACCAGAAACATGTTATACGGATCAGTAATTAAAAAGCCTTTTTCTGGAAACCATTTACCAAAACTTTTTTTTAGAAAAGAGAGATAAAAGTTTGAATAATTTAAATTTATTGGTGTTAATTATTATTAGTATTATTAAAATAGATTAATATATTATTTGCGTTATAAATATTGCTTCCCTAAAGAGTTTTCTTGCAGATTCATTTTATCGAGTGACACTTAAAAAAACTTTAATAAACTCAGAGTAAAGTTGTGGAATTAAATACCAAAAATTAAATAACTCGATACAAGTGGGTAAAGAAAAAAGATTCTAAACTCTGAAATCAACATTTTCAGATGAGTTAATGTTTTTGTTTCCAATATATATTTACATAATAATACTACCACCGAGATTAGCGAAGAGTGGCTGTATAATAATAAGTAGCACGGTGTTCTAGTTCACATAAATTGTGACCATCTTGCTATCCTCCTACCCAAATTTTATAACAAAGGATCAGTTTTTTCAACCTTGTCCTTTTAATGAGAAGCAATATCCAGGGATGCCAACCTATGACAACGCTTATCCGTAATCGCCTCCGCCTGCAAAAAAAGCCGGCGTGACGCGTGGCTCTCCTACCGACGCCAAGCTTTCTGCACGTAAAAATGACCCAATCTTTCGATAAATTATAGAAAAGTCCTGAAAATCAAATATTTGAGAAAATAATTCCTTAGGAGACAGTCCGGCAACTCTCCCGACGGTCTACGAGCACCGTGAAGTCACACGTGCACAAAACAGGGTCCGTGGTTTTCCGCTATAATATAGTAAGGGGTCATCCATAAATTACGTGAGGCGTTTTTTCCAAAATCTGGACCCCCCCCTCCCCCTTGGTGAGATTTAGTGAGATTTTGCTGGACCCCCCTCCCCCCAAGTGAGATTTACCTACAACTTTTTAAAAATAATTTGCAGTATCTTATCTGTTTCTCATACTTAAAAAAAGAAAATCGTATAATTTCTAACTTAAAAAGTTGACGTGAGATTTTAATCGACCCCCCTCCCCCCTTGGTGAGATTTGGTGAGATTTTTCCAAACCCCTCCCCCCCTTTTTGACCTCACGTAATTTATGGATGACCCCTAGTTTACTACAGAACAAACCCAAAAAGAAAAAATATATATAAAAAAAAAGCGTTTGCCTTTTTTTTCTCCCATGAATCAATCCATCCGAGTAGAATATTCCGAATTTCGCTTGATTCCCCCTTCTTATTGCCCATCTCCTCAGTTACTAGCGAATAGCGTTATCGTTTTTATTCGAAATTCTAAGTAAAAAAATATGTAATTGAAAGGATTGAAGCCAAAAACAGAGAATTGAGGAGAAAAATCTAATACATTGTCTTCAAAATATAGCGTAGTTTCCGTAGTTTTTCTAGCTTTATCCGTAATTGCGGAATTCGGGGCCGAAATGCGGAATGATTCCGCAAAATCAGCAATGGTTGGCATCTCTGAATATCCCTTAAAGTTTGTTATCCCTCACTCACAACCATTCCTGTAAAACCAGTTTTTCCTTTAGAGTACTTTTACTGCGGAGAAGACAACTGCACTAAACAACGCCTGCTGTTGCACACAATGCAGCTTCCTTGCCATACACTCTTCGTTGATGCGGAATTTAACCCTTTATCAACTGCATTGTGATTTTCTGTATTTTTTTTTCATGGAAATATTTGTTTTTAATCACTAAATTGAAAATTAAGGGATATATGTAAATAAAATAATCATCTTTGGAAAATTCAATCAGCAACTGCTAATTATAAATTGATACTTTTGAGAACCGTCAGTAAACTGAGTGCTAAAATAATAACAATACAAAAAAAACACTTGGCTTTTTATCGCAGTTTTAATTTTAAAAAAAATAATACACCTTCTTTTTGACTTAAACTACTTTCTTGGGGGAACAAAAATGAAAATCATGGGAATACGGTCAAAATGGCACAGCTGAAAGCACAACTTCAGTTAAATCTATTCACATTTCCCGCTAAATTACTCAAAGAACCGTGATGCCTATTATTCTGCTAGAGTAAAACTAAAAGAGTGTTCCTACAAAGTATCGTCTGTATATTCGTAAGGATGGTTATTCTAAGTAATTTTAAAGTTGGGGGACTTGTAAGTATCGTCAGTAGATAAAAGGTTAAGAACATCACTACAGGAGTTCCTGATAATATTTGTAGTTCCTGATAATGTGGAGTTCCTGATAATATTTGTAGTCAACGTATGAGTTTTACGCTAAAGTTAGATAACACTAAACTTTTGCTGTGTAAATACACTTTTGCCGATCTATTTAAAACCATAAGAGTCCTCATGTGGGATCTCAGCCGAAACAGCCTTTCAACAGCATCGAGTACCTTTCAAATCCCCTCTAAACAATACCCCCTTAGCGGCCATTCTCCCTCTTGGGAGGTATAAATGCCCTTCCTTTTGGCCTCCACAAACTCCTCTTTGCATGACCACTGTCCTTACTCTCCCAAAGCATTATGATGAGGCCCTCGTAAACCTCTTACTCAGCTGTCATCACGGAAAGCTGTAATCAAAGAGAGAGTGACGTCATTGTACGGCCCCGCCTACTAGTGGGTCTTTGGGTTAAAGCGAATACATGAAGTGAAGAGGAAGGGAGGGGGTGATCTCTGGGGAATAGAGTAGTTTAATAGTCCATTTGATATGATTCGAAGTGTATGAGGAACGTATCATTCATAGTTCATTTTTGCATTCGTTATTTAGTGTATTTTATGCTCTGGTTTTGAGCACCTTTACTCTGGTTGTGAATTTGGTTTTAAAGCACCTTCAGCCCAACATATGAAGATGATATTTTGTTGTATTGGGATGAGGATGATTATTAACTCTTTAATATTATCAATAAATCTGGTCACGCTTACCAAAAATCAATAAAAAAATTCGAGTAGGTTGTTTTTTAGGAGCAACGAACACCATGCAAAGCTGGATTTTTCTGAAAAAACGTTGGGTTTTCGAAATTTAGAAAGTTTCTTTTAATTAGAACTGAGAGGATTTTCAAAAACGAAGTGTCTATATCCTTTAAATTTGACTCATGTGCAAACAGCGGTTCAGAAAACAGCTCTAGAAAACTGTTTGCGCACGCAAAAAACAAACTTTAACAGCATCTCAAGCTTTTAATATTGATTGTATTTACGCGAAACTTTGAACTTCAGGGTTTTAAACTATGATTTTTCAGATTATCAAATCAAAAGAAAGGATTTCGAAATACAAAATAAGGTTTTGGCAGAGTTTTCAAATTTTTGTGTTTTTTTTAACTTTTTTTATAATAAAACAAATTTTAAAGTGAAAATTTTTGAGATAATTCTAAAGATGATATTCAACCACAATTTTAAGACCATAAATAAATTTTTACCAATAGTAGTTCTTATACAAATTAAAATTTTCAATAATATTTTTGGGGTGTCGTTCCATTTTTAACTCCCTGGGATTTGGTCTGGGACCCCCAAATCCTGTGTGATTCTGACCCGTCTAGGTGTCTACTATCCCGCCTAGAAGTTATGAAACACTTATCTGAAACACCCTGTATATGTATTGAAATGTTACTGATTTTTTTAAACATCGTTTCCCTAAACCTATACAAAAAAGCTTCTGTAGTCTTAGTTGAGCCGTTCATCATCGCAACCGGGGTTGGTTAAAGTTCTTAAATAAAAAGAGAATTATTACAAAAGGATTTAGTTCGAAAAATGAGAAGAGAGATGAGCATTAGCTAGACAAAGGCTAACCCCAGTAGCACAGCTCATATCAAATACGTAAAATTTACGGAACTGCAGCTAGAAGTAAACGAAATTTGTCCGTACATGCCAAAAATTGGACAAATCTTTTATAATTGTTCTGCTTGGGAAATATACATGATACAAAAATACTAGTGTTAGTTAGACTTCAAAGCAATTCCGAAGGAGGAGTATTCATTACCTCGAGCACACGCCGTCATATTTTCTGATGTCAGAGTGATAAATCTTCGGAGTACGTGACGTCATACTCCACTGCGCCAATCGCAATCAAGTTTTACATCACGTAGCGTAATTTCATGGCAGGCGACTGATGATTGGGCAGAAGTGTAATTTCCGAGGAATGAAGTTATTTGACAATCTAGGGTTAGCAGAGGGGAAACAAAAAATTTCTTAAGCTTTTGAGGCTAATGTCAAGGTCGGAAGTTCATCTTTGAAAGTAATGAGTTGTAAAATAAACTTTAATGCTCTTCTATATTAGTTTTATAGACGAATTGCATCTGATGAAAACTTTCAATGGGACCTATATCCATAATAATAAAATATCTTTACTACTCATTCATACAGATATTCATTCCATTCATCAACCCACAGCGAAATCTACCAGGGCTAAAGACTCAAAACTTGGTATGGTACCTTACGGTGTTCCCGCACTAAGAAAGAATTTTTCAAAATTTTTGTTCTCCAAATGACCCCAGATTTACGTTATTTCGCAGAAAGGCACCTATCAACAATACATAAAAAGGCATTTTTCATATTTTGATTCGCATTTTCACCCTACAATGCATGATTTTTTAAATTCACTTGAAAATCCTTTATTTGACTTCTATTATGGTGTAAATTAGTAAAAAATACTAAAAAAATTAATTTAATTTTTTTCTACATTTAATTGACAAAAAACTTTGTCCTTGTGAAATTAATTTGTGTCCCTTGTGAAATTAATTGTGAAGTGAAATAAAACCAAATGATCTAAAAGTATAAATACAACTTATCTTTTCAAAACAATTCTTTTTCAAGCTGAAAATTTTTTCATTTTAATTTATATGGTCCTTTTATTTTGGCATTTTCTGTGTCTTGACTTTCTTCGCACTAGCTACTAACAAATGTCTCAAAATAGTACCCCTGCTGCGATCTACTGGAAGTCTAAAGTTCTAAGACAATGAAATATTATATTTATTGTACTTATTGCATGGTGTTGCCGTTTGGAAATGAAAGTTCGAGTAGGAAATGGGGAAAAATTTCGTGTTGCCAAATGGCAACAGTATACACTGTAGGGTTAAAGGGTCTGAAAATCCTAAAACAAAGTTTTACATTTTGGAAGGAAACAGTATCTAGAAATTGATGTTACGAAGTGACCTGTTATAGTCTGTTCATTTAGGAAAGGCGACTGAGACGAAATGTATTAGAGAAGAAGTTACTATTATATAAATTATCACCAAACAATTTTCTTGTGCAATCACTAAGCAGCCTAAACAGAAGTAGTAATTGAAATGCTGTAAAATAATCGGTCACTGAGGTTGTGTGATGTGCGTTATTGAGCACCTTTGATCCTGTTTCAGCCGCCTATTCTAAATGAACTGACTAAATCTTCTTAAGAGTATTTGAAAGAAAATATTTTCTGGAAATTACTCTCTGGGATTTCTGCCCGTCCCCTTTGTCCTGTAAGCCGACGAATTTAGAATAGATTGCTTTCATGGCCAGGATCTAACAGGCGAATATATCCACCTAATTCAACCGAACTGGGGTTTTCACACTTCGGACAACCCGGATACGTCTTCAAGACACTCTCCATCGCCCCCGTCGTGATAAACGACGGGGATAGAGCACGGAAAGGGTTTAACACCCCCGTTGGAACAAAAGCACGTTTCCAGGAAAAAGACCGCTTCAATTAACCCTCTTCCCGCCTTAAAAGGAGGAGAATGTTCATTAGAACAGAAACGCGGGAAATTCCAAACGAAAGCGTGCTCGTGCCACTGTCAGCGGTCTGAATGCGAGACCGAGGGAGCGTGGACCCTCTAATTAATTTCATTGTCGGCTGGCGGTTTACTTTGGGGACCATTTAGGGGGGGAGACTTTCGAGAGAGGGTTAAGTTTAAAGGGTTCTTAAGTGGAAATGTTTTGAAATTCGGCTTCGTTACAGTGAAGTGGTTTCGCCGAGTTAGGTGTTTCCTTTTTGCGTTAACTCCAGTGTGATTTCGGGGTTTGTTGTATTCGTGGGTTGGTTGAATTGGGATTTCCGTGGAAGTTGAGTTTCGTGTGTTAGGTTGTGATTACGGAGATGGGAATTTGATTTGTTGGAAATACCCTATCACCTTTAATTATAAATTCTATGATGATTATAATTGCAGAAATATAAATAAATTGTTTTTTAAACTCCAAACCTATTTTTCACACTTCTTTCATAGGTTGTTATTGTGGCGGTAAATATATTTTTATAATAGCTGATATTTTGACAACCACACATGTTGTTTATCTTTCCTAAAAAGTGGGAGAGGGTCAAAAATGACCCAAAGACATGCTTATGTAATATTTGACCCTAATAAAACTTGCAGTCTAAACATAATGGAGAATTGCAATTTTAAATTACTAAAATTTCTCTCCGGATTCCAAAAATATGCTTGTCTTTTCCCACAAATTTTTTCCAGTTAATTATGAGATATTTTATTACAGAAAGTGCTTAACAGTGTAACATCATATGTGCCTCTGGGAACATTTGACGCCACAAGCTGTTTCAGCTCAGACAGACTAGAAGCTATTTTTGATTGGAAATAAATTAAAATTTAGGGCTTTGAAATGTAAACTAAAATGTTTTTTTGGAGGTTTTAAGCCCCATTCTGAATACATTAAGATTTAAAAAAAATTTGACTGCAATTATCCATTTAAAGAACACGCTATATTATATGTGAAGATCAATAGCAGCTATTGTTGTGCTATTCAATAGCAGATTCCACCATCAAAATACATGTCGCTGTAGTACATTTGTGGGGCATACATATAATATCTAACGCCGCAATATAGAGCAGCTAAATCACCTGTCCAATATGATACGTGCTTTGGTTGCGGGTTATGAATCTAACCCGTGGCTGGTACATGTGTGGTACTTGTGGTTGATATGACTATAAACTGTAAAGCAACACAAATTGTTCATGATTCGTCCAATTTTTGTCATGTATGGCCGAATTTCGTTTACTTCTAGTCAGGGTTTAGAAAACCCCGAGGTTTTTTTTTGAGCTGGGTTTTTTTCGGGTTTTTTCAATAAAACCCTGAAAAAACTGTTTTTTTTTTCAGAAAAAGTGTGCGTTTTTTCAAAATTTAGTGAGTTCTTTCTATGTTAAATGTGTTCTGTTAAAATAATGTCAGTCTTTCCAGAGTTAAGTGGGTTTTTCAAAGTTCGTCAGTTTTCTTAAAAATTAATGTTTTTATTTTTATCCTCCTTAATTTTTTATTAGTCCACTGAAAATAGAGTTGAACCTCAAACAAATTGCAATAGAAGGTTTCTCAACGGTTTTCACTTAGAAATGACCTCAATAATAACATACTAAAAATCGGCCAAAACCGGCCGGGGGGAAGTTTAATTTTTTTTAAATTTTTAAAAAATGGCCGAAATTTTTTTTTAAAAAAAACCAAAACAATAATATAGACATGTGATACATGTTTATAGGTTATTTTTGAGTTTTAAAACCGAATAGTGCCTTTAGTTTTGAAAAAAATTGAAATTTTAATTTTTAAAATTAATTTGAAAAATGAACTATATGAAAAAATTAAAAAACCCCTAAAAACCTAACAAAAACATCCAAAGAGATAAATCCAACGGTTTTCATTTAGAAATAACCTAAATATTAACCTTCTAAAATTTAAAATTTTTACGAGTTAAAGAAGTTAAATTTTTTTTCAAATTTCCATTTTTTTTTTTGCGAAAAATGCATTTTTTTTTTCAAATTTGTGCAAAAAACTTTAGAGGCTTTTGAAAAGGTCATTTTTCGGTGGATATTGTCCACAGATAGTTATATAATGGAAAACCGGTGGAATTGACCCTCAATGAATTAGTTAATTATTTTATTTAAAATTTTGAAATTGGTAAAATGTAGTACAAATTTCGAAAGAAGTGAAAAAGGTAATTCTTTGGCATATTAACATCAGAATTTATGTAATTAACAATAAATTATATTAAGAACACATAATTAACAAATTAATTATTTTTTTTTTAATTTAAAATTTTAAAAATTTAAAATTTTAATAAATTTTAATATCATAATATAGGCTTGCAATACATGTTTATAGGTTGATTTTTAATCCTATTACATAAAAAAATATTATCATTGTAATAAAAACTGAAATAGACTTAAAAATTTTAAAATTAAAAAAAAATTCTTAATTACATTAACATTCATTAACAACCAACATACCTAACATTACCTAAGACATGTAATACATGTTTTTAGGTTAGTTTTTTATTCTGATGCTGAAAAGTTTAATATTTTTGGAGTAAAATTTAAAAAGAGTTAAAAAAAATTTTTAACTATTCCCTAAAATGTAAAACTATTCCCTACACCTATGCATATATTTTTTAAATTCACAGATTACAATAGGAGTAACTTTTTACAAATTAAATAAAGAGAACTGCATAAATTAATAGACAATTTCAGGTTCGTTACATTTTGAAATTTCTTTCCAAGTTATTCAATCTTTGCAGTTAATCCTTAGCAGTTAAAAAAAATTAAAAATTAAATTTACCATTGTCTGATTTTGTCCGATTTCTAGTATGTTGTTAGTTAGGCCATTTCTGAATGAAAACTGTTTAAAAAACGTTTATTGCAATTTGTTCCAGTTGTTGAGACTAGTTTGATGTAATTAAGAATTTTTTTTACTTTAAAATTTTTAAGTCTATTTTAGTTTTTATTGCAATGATAATATTTTTTTATGTAATAGGATTAAAAATCAACCTATAAACATGTATTGCAAGCCTATATTATGATATTAAAATTTATTAAAATTTTAAATTTTTTAAATTTTAGATTTTTTTGTTAATTATGTGTTCTTAATATAATTTATTGTTAATTACATAAATTCTGATGTTAATATGCCAAAGAATTACCTTTTTCACTTCTTTCAAAATTTGTACTACATTTTACCAATTTCAAAATTTTAAATAAAATAATTAACTAATTCATTGACGGTCAATTCCACCGGTTTTCCATTATATAACTATCTGTGGACAATATCCACCGAAAAATGACCTTTTCAAAGCCTCTAAAGTTTTTTGCACAAATTTGAAAAAAAAATGCATTTTTCGCAAAAAAAAAAATGGAAATTTGAAAAAAAATTTAACTTCTTTAACTCGTAAAAATTTTAAATTTTAGTAGGTTAATATTTAGGTCATTTCTAAATGAAAACCGTTGGATTTATCTCTTTGGATGTTTTTGTTAGGTTTTTAGGGGTTTTTTAATTTTTTCATATAGTTCATTTTTCAAATTAATTTTAAAAATTAAAATTTCAATTTTTTTCAAAACTAAAGGCAATATTCGGTTTTAAAAATTAAAAATAACCTATAAACATGTATCACATGTCTATATTATTGGTTTTTTTTTTTTTAATTTTTTGTTTCGGCCATTTTTTAAAAATTTAAAAAAAATTAAACTTCCCCCCGGCCGATTTTGGCCGATTTTTAGTATGTTATTATTGAGGTCATTTCTAAGTGAAAACCGTTGAGAAACCTTCTATTGCAATTTGTTTGAGGTTCGGCCCTATTTTTCGCTATTTTCAGTGGACTATATATCTAGTTTGAACTTTAAACATCCTAAATTTTTAGAAAAAAAACCCAATTCAATAATGAAAAAAAACCCCACTGAATAATGAAAGAACATATTTAACTTTGAAAAAAACTAACTGAAATAAAAAAACACCATTTAATTTTGGAAACCTAGTTTAAATTTCGAAAAAACCCACTTAAATTTTAAAAATGTCCTTAGCTTTGAAAAAACCCATTTACAATATTGAAAAAAATCTACAGGGTGTCCCAAAACGACCGTATAAACTCTGCACAGCTAGATTCCTCGTTGGGAGAACATAAAAACTGCCCAAAGAAGTGCCCCTCTACGATCCATAGTTTACGAGAAAAATACGAAAAATAAAGTAGTATGACGTCACTGCCGGTGCAAGAAAAAACACTTTATTGCAGATATTCAAAGTGTTCGCCGTGCATGTCGAAGCAGGCTTGAGCACGCAGTGGAATGGCTGTATCACACATTGCAGCATCGCGGGGTCTAATGAAGTACAAGCAGCATGCAATGGAGCAACTAAGTCCATTTGTGTTGTCACAACGTGTCTTGATACACCAGTTCCTTGAGATTGCCCCATACGGCGGACACTTTGAACATCTGCTTTAAATTATGCATAATACTGCTGTTGATATGTTCAATAAAGTGTTTTTTCTTGCACCGGCAGTGACGTCATACTTTGTTTTTCGTATTTTTCTCGTAAACTATGGATTGTAGAGCGGCACTTCTTAGGGCAGTTTTTATGTACTCCCAACGAGGAATCTAGCTGTGCAGAGTTTATGCGGTCGTTTTGGGACACCCTGAATTTAACTTTGAAAAAAAACCCCACTGAAATTAAAGAAATCTTCCTTAATTTTAATAAAGTTTAAACTTTGAACTTTAAACGTCCTAAATTTTGAAAAAACCCATTCATTAACCCCCTGAACTGGTTATGAAACCTGGTTAAAATTTTGAAAAACCTCACTCAACTGCAGTTCTTGGTATGTTGTTTCGTTAAATGTTTTTCTATAATATTAAAACTGCCCAAATCTTGTTTTTTCTTAAAAAACCCCAAAATGGGTTCAAAATGAGGGTTTCTTACATGCTTTTTTAAAAAAAATCCACTGGGTCCAACCCGGTCCAATCCAACCAATGCTGCTTCTAGTTGCAGTTACGTGAACTTTATATATTTAATACGAGCTGTGCGACTAGGAACCTACGTCAAGTGGTTGGTTGATGTTAAGAGGAGTGTTTTCTTTCCAAGAATTTATTTTGAAAAATAAAGCTGGATGCATTGTAGTTATTTTAAGCAAGTTTTTTTATGATGTTCAGGACTCTTACAACTATGTTTCTGTTATTAAAATATTTCCCAGCCAGAGTATTTTAATAGCGTTGAGATAATTTTTTTTTAAATCTTAAAAACGATACTTAAACATTTTGGTTTTTCAAAATTTTCAGAAAAAGTATTAATATTAAACAAACCAGATTTACTTGAACTGAACAATAGTAAAAGAACTTCGTTGTAGGGGTGCAATTTTAGTATGTTAGCTTTAATCTTCACTATAAATCATCCTGAAATTTGTTTTATTTAATCTATGAAAACCTACTTTTGAAAATTTTCTTGATTATGAAAATATTGTGTACATTAAACTGTTTTTGTTGTGACACGACGTTTAAGGATCCGAGTAAATTGCTACCTTTCCGAAGAGTTTAACTCGAGCAGTAGCGTGACGCTAATAACTAATTGTTAATTCCAACTAATTTCGTTAATAACTAACCTCATTACTAACTGAGGGTTGCAACTCGCTGACCCGCTAAGGACCCGATCTATTCGCTTTTTGGTGAGTGATGCCTTTCATTAAGTGTAGCCTATTTACTGGGTAGTGTGTATAATATTTCAGAAATATATTAAAGAAGTGGTTTAAGTGCTGTTATTTTGTGTGTGCAATTGAAGGTCTTGATGTAGAGAGTTTGGAGTATAAAATTGGTTTAGTCACTAGGTAATAATCACAGTGTGAAGATAAAAATAAGGATGACATCAATGTTAAGGTGATTTTAAATTGTGTGAATGATTGAGAAAATAAGTAAATGTACTCCCCTGATAGTCAAATGACGTCCTTTATATCGTAAAAAACAGGTTACATTTTACAAAATGACGCCGTTTATGAAAAATAATGTAACTATGGCGTCTTTTTTGAGTCTAAAAAATGACGTCAATTTATCATGACGACATTTTTAGAATGGTGATAATTTGAAGAATTTTCATTTTGAAGAATGGTGATAATGTGGTCATTTTTACATAATTTAAAAATGATGTTATTCACAAGAAAAAATTAATTTGATCATTTTCAAGTCATATATGTATAGCTTTAGTTATAACGTCGAAAATGACGCCTTCAAAGTGGACATTCGACGTAAAAATGAAGTCAATTTGAGCATCTGTGACGTCATCTGTCTTCTTGGGTTAATAGTATTAGAGGTCGTGACCCACAGTTCGGAACAACAGCAGATCCAACCCAAAGCACCAAAAATAAAATTAAACAAGTAACAATCCTTTTTAATAATACCTCAATTTTTAAACTCAGATAAAACTGCACCAGCCACTTAGTTTTAAATCCTCTTATTCATTTACTGGTATTATTTCCATTTATTGCTCCACCACGGTGTGTTTCATGCGATCAATATGGTTTTGGCATGTTAATTTCTGAGAAATCTTCAACCAAATCTCTTTCCCCTCAAAACCAGTGTAGAAAAACATCAAAAACCTCTTAAAGAAAGTTAAAGAAAGAAACGGTGGCATCACTTAAATGATGTCGAGATCAGAACACTCCAGTCCGTGTAACGAATGAATGAAAAAAAAAGGACGTTTGATCTCCGAAAGTGATAACGAGCCCCTTGGAATATCGAAAACAATTTACATTCTTAAACAAGACATTACATTCAGGACGAGGAAAAGAAAGGTATTGATCTGGCTCACGCAGAATCCGATATCGGCTCCAGAGAGCTGAAGATTCTGGAAAAATCAGTTGGACAAGTGTGTAATCATTCGCCAGTCGCTAATCTTTTCCCTCTTCCCGCTTTTTTACTATTTGTTTTCGTGTTCGTTCCAGATTTGTTTTTTAGCGCTTTTACTGTTAGGGCAGATTTGCATGCAGTGATTCGAGTGATGTAATTGGAACGTCATGTGTAAAATGGTAGAAAATTTCCTATCGCTCTCTTCATCGATCTGGTCCAGCCATTGGTTCTTTGCGCTATGACGTAGTAGTTACGTCATTATTTATAGGTAATTTATATCATGGAGATATATAGGGCATAGGAGCTCCATAGATCGTCAATAAAAGCTGAAAAAGTTGAAGCATGGTGTCTCTTGAAAACTTTAAATTCCTATGGAAGGACTTAATGCGCATGCTCCAGAACTAAAAGCAGGAAAAATCCCATGGAAAGCGTCAACAGATTTAAATTTTGAAGCATACGCACTAGAATAGAATAGAATTTTATTTGATATCAGGACGAAGCCCGCTTACAAAGAAAAAACCACAAAACACACTACAAAATACATAATACACAAAAATTGCAAATTACAATAATAACAAAAAGTATAAAGTGTGACAGGTCTAAAACTCCAAGGAAATGTTTTCGTTTAAAAAATTATTTAATTTCTGGGCATTTTTAATAAAGTATGCTATTGAGCGATATTCTCCATGTTTAAGGGAGAGAAAGCAGGAAGGAGACTAAGCATTGCCATAGGAATTGAAATTTGTCTGGAGACAATAAGTTGAATCAACTGTGAAGTTCAGCCGCAATCTTGACTAGTACATTTGATAACCAATACAGAGTTAGTAAACTACGGTTTCAATTAAAATATTTGAATACCTTTTAAATTTTTGCCCTATTTGACTTCCCATCTTACTTATTCATGTTTTATCCAGACGCAAGAGGTCCTCTGAAATGTGAGAAATAAACAATCAAAAGTTTCATGGAATATGAAATTAGTCACCAGTTACAGTTTTGAGAAAAATTGGGAAGTACTATGATTAATCTTTGATTCATTGATCATAAGATGGCCGCCAGTCAATTTATCTAAAATTGATATTTTCAATCTTCAGTGTTGTCAGTCCATGTCATCTCCACTTAATACCTGCTCCATAATTTATAGGAAAGTTTTGACCAATCGCGTCGATCATATCGCTGCATGTAAAGGCGCCTTTATCTCAATTGAATATTTTCGCGGAGCCATTTTCCACTCAACCGGATTGTCAGATCTCGATGGAGCTTTTCAGAGATTGTGTTCGTAATTCAGAGTCAAAGACAAATTAATTCTTTTAACCTTTGAGAAGGGATGTTTTGTGATGTGTCGAATCCATTTTTTTACTTGTTCTGTCTTTTCATATGCATAATTTTGTCTTCGTTCCTGAACTGATTTGGATGTATAGAGAGCTTATAAAAACAGTTGGTAATTTCTATGTGAAAAGAAATTGGAAATGGAATTTTTCATTTGAAATAGCGTGCAAAAGTACTAAAATTGATGCATTCTTAAAGAGTTTTATCATCAAAACTTAAAACCTTTTTAAAATACTTTCGTTGCAAAGGTATGTTTCAGTAATACTTTCATTTGCATATAGATTGCCTATTGATCTGAGACTCTTACATTGAATATTAAAAATACACGTAATTTTCTATGTAGTTCTTCATGATTATTTTATGCCTGTGCCATTTTAAGGTTTTGTTTTTCAGTTGCTCATTCTAGTTTGAAAATGTGTTGTGAATACAACTTATTCGTTTTTCTAGTTTAAGTTTCAAATTTTTAAGTAGTAAAACTATAACCGAATATAGTATGCATAACTGCATTATTATAACTATAACTGAATTGAAAATACAAAACTATAATAACTAAGTATTGAAAATTTGTGATATTACTTTAAAGATTCAGGAATAACAATATGATGATTTATCTACTAACTCTTTTAATAGGTGGCTACATTTTTGTAGCTCCATAACATTAAAAAAAACTTTTGCTTACATTAAGAAGTTAACACTGCGTAGGAAATTCCTTTTAGATTCCTCAATGTAAGCCAAGGGTAGCTTATTACCTTAGCAAGCTTTAGAAACATGTTAATTCTACAAAACTGTTAATAGAATTATTGTAATAATCATTAATTACATAATTTTTTAAAACCATTTCTAATATATTTGTATGCGTATTAATAAAGAGTACAACCAACTTCTCTAATGCCACATAAAACTGAATTCGTAACTGGAGAATCAACCGAAAATATCTTTTTTGAGCCACCCATTAAAAGATATGTTTTAATAGATTTATTATCCTGTTCTTTATATTTAATAGCATAATAATCAAGTACTAATTTTGTTTCTGTACTATTTTTGATATATTTACGTATTTATAAAGTGTAAATGTACTTTAAAGAAACATAAAACCGAATCCGTATATAGAAGAATTAACTGAATATATACTTTTCTGAACCATGTTTTGAATTTTGTTTTATTATTAACATTTGTAATTATTATTAATATATTTTTATAGTAATGAAACCTAAATATACCTACTGTTTTTTATACAAATTAAACAGCTTGTACAAAATGTTTCAGAGAAGTTGATTAGTCTTTTAAGAAAAGGGTTCTAACTTTCAAAATCTTACATAGGATAGACATAAGATATTTAACAAAGATTTAATATTACCATAATTTCATTCAAAATATCCTTTGCTTTACCCAACGTTAAGGAATAAGGTAATTTGAATAGCCGTTAATTATGCTAATTGACTTAGAAACTACAATCTCTCTAATGAGTTAACTAAATCATAGCTTAACTAATGCGTATCGCATATTCTTTAAAAAGAATATGCCCATTAGTTTTTTTATAAAGAACTAGCTGATATACCCGGCCTTGCACGGGTGGAGTATATAAATTTATTGTTTGAAGTTTTCTCAAAATACATTTATAACTTTTAAATCAGCAATTACCAATCATCCCAGTATCCCAGACGTCGTTTTCCTATCCCGGTGTTCCCGGTAATTTTTCATATCCCGATGTTCCCGGTAATTTTTCATATCC